>CM066162.1:54000044-54600044 GCA_033629205.1 Lithocarpus polystachyus | reverse complement strand
AAAATGTGATATACAGCTATGCCCCTGAGGTAGCGTCCACCCTAGACGCCCTCAAATTGAAAACCCTTGTAGATAGATACCAGATCCCTAGGGAGTTGGACCTAACCAGCTCAACCCCAATGGATGGAGGACGGTAGTTGCCATGCAAGTGTTATGGCTTGAGGCATTGGAGGGGGACTGTCCTATCACAGTGGACGAGTTCCTCTACTGTTATAAGCCCTCGGAGGTAAAGAAATTTGCTGGTTTTTACTAGTTCTCATCCAGAGGTCCTCACTATAGTTTAATAAAGGGCCGCAGCTAGTCTGACAGGCTCTAGAAAACAGAATTTTTTATTATTTCTGGAAATTGGGCTAGGGACCTAGTTGACGTGGGTAATGCCCCCTTCCCTCCTTTTACCAATCCTTTAGGTCGCCTTCTTCCTGAGGGTATGTCTCCTTTCCATTTTATTTTATCCTCTTTTTTATGTTTTCTATCTTTCAGTCGTCTAATCTCTTTACTTTATTGATGCAGCCGTTGTTCGTCCACGCTTGGACAAATTTTATTTGGAACGGATTGATCAAGTTCGTGCCTTCCCTGGGAGAACCTTTCATGATCTAGTGACTCTTAGTCGTCTAGCTGCATGGGGTCTTGGCCCAGTACCCACCACTGAGAATCTCAGCCACGAGGAAACTACTCGTCGAAGTAAGTTTCGTCCATTCCTCTTTTCTTCCTTTTTCTTTTCATTTTAATTATAACTTTATTTCATTCGACACAAGAATGGCCACGATGAGGGAAAATAGGGAAAAGAACATTACGAGTGGTGATGAGGATACCACACCTTCAGTCGTCCAGGGATTTAGCGTCCAAGCAGGGAAGAGAAAGGCCAAGTCCATTTCTAGCTTAGTGAACCTTGATGATCTTCCCAGTCGTCGAGGTCCTAAGAAGCAAAAACCTGCAAGACTTCCCTTCCCAAAGTTCCAAAATTTACTCCTCCGACGGTAAACCTGGACGACCCTGTGGATGTGGTGCCCGTCCAAACTGTTCCTCCCGTCCAGACTGTTCCTCCCCCTCCAACCAAAGTTCCTCGCAAGCCTCATCCTTCTGGGCCGTCCGAACATTCTCCCAATTTGGTGCTGGACGAGAGCTATGCATGGAGGACATTCAAGGGGATAATTACTGACAATGAGGTAAACTCGTGTTACAACATGTCAGTTAAAGACTTTGAACGTTCTGCCATCCACGACCTCTTTAAGGTATACAAATTCCATTTGTCTCTGTCTTATGTTCTTCAAATTTTTGAATAACATTTCTAACTTTCCCCCGTCCATGTGTAGGCCATGTCAAAGTTCTACACAGCGTCTTGCCAGGCCAAGGAGCTTTGTGAAGAAGCCAAGATGGCCAAGGAGAAGGCTAAAGAGCTGAACAATGAAGTTTTACTGAAAAAGGGGGAGGTGATCAAATTGACTGAAGATCTTAATCGTTTGCAGGGAATTGAGACGAAACTTAAGGACGAGGTGGAAGAACTTAGAGCAGATGCTATTGAAAAAGAAACTCGCATTGCTCATATGGAAGGAAAGGTCTCGAAATTTACTTCGTCCTTGGAGAAGGCATGCGAAAAAGCCATTGCAGCTTTCAAAAGGTCAGACGAATACAAGAATCTTTTAGATAGTCACTATGCAGCTGGCTACGAGGACTTCCGTGCTGACGCCAATGAGGCTTTTCCTGATCTGGACTTTGATTCCTTCAAGCTTCCCCTGGCCACAGAAAGTTCCTTACTTCTAATGAGTTCTGGGGACGTTAATGTGATGGACGATGCCAGCAACGAAGTGACCCAGGACGACCCAAAGTCTGGGGACAATGCCCCTAGTGGTTTATCCAAATGATTTTATCTAGAAGATTTATCGTTTTATGGTATTAGAAGTGCCCGTTGTTTTGGGCTTTGTTTGCTCTTTTTTCTAAAAAAAATTTATCCAAGTACAATTATCTTGTCCAAGCTTGCGGGCAAGTAGCAAAGATTTGAAAACTTAATTCAGTATAGGAATATTTGGCCAGAACGACAAATCAATCTAGATAAATTACCTCTTTTTGTCCATAGGAATCTACAGTGTAGGAACTAGTTGTCTCTGTGTAAAGATTTACAACCCCCTCCAGCTACCCTAATTAAAGAGTTCTATTCCAATCTCCATATTTGTTCTGATGATAATCTGAGTACTTGGATTCGAGGTCAAAGTTTTGTCATAACTAAGAATGATGTATCTGATGCTCTTAATGTACCTCGTGTTTATGGACCTACTTATCCATACTCGGAGCGTCCTCCTATATCTGACGTTATGACTCTTCTTTGCGGAAGATCAGTGACATGGGGATCTGACCCAAGAATTAACTTGAGTGAGTTAACTGAGCTTAATTATATCTTCTTTAGGATATCTTGTCACAACATCTTCCCCATCTCCCATGTCCATACGATTCCTGTAGAGAGGAGTTTCTTTTTGTACGCCCTCGCCACTGATGCCTCCATTTGTTTTCCTTCCCTTTTCATTCTAACGCTTGCTGAGGCGCATAGGAGCAAGTGTAAGAAGCATGGTCTATTCTTTCTAGTTTTCATCTATAGGGTTCTAAACTTTTTACAGTTAGAAAACTTTCCTTCCCTAGAGTTGATCCACATCACAGCCTCTATAGGAGCCACCTTTCTCAAACAGCAGAGTGCACAAAAGAAGAATGTTGGACCGAGTGTTGGTTCACCAAAAAGACCATGAGTACAGTCCACTGCTAGAGACGTTCATGCTGAGGAGAGTCCTATTGATCCTACATCTGTTATTATTGATAATAGTGACAATGGGGTACATGTTGACAGCGCAGCTACGAAGCCCACCATTCCTCCTCCTCTCTCTCTTCGTGCTATGATGGAGACCTTTATGACGACTCAAGCAGCTCATGGATAGCTTTTAGATGAGCTTATTGTTGAGGTTGTTGCTTTGAGAGTGGATTTTTCAGAGTATAGGAGTGCTTTTCCACCTCCTCCACCCTTTGACTCTTAATGATTGCCTTTGGCAATACATAATAGATAGGGGAAGTAGGGATTGTAGCGTAGGGGGGAGAGTAGTTTTTGTAGCTTCCATAGATTATATGAAAGTTATTTAATGTGATTTTCAAGTATTTGTATATTATTATAAGTACTCTTCAAGGTCCACAAACATGGTTTTAATTTTATAATAATATGACCATATTCACAATGTGTGATGACTTTTATATTGAATGATCATTTTCTTTCTTTTTTTTTTCCTTCAACTAGAATGTGGATAAGGTAACCTCACTGATAACATATGCATATTTGAAGAAAAACTACAGTCATTGAAATGATAACAGGAAGGAACCTACCTCATCAGATGCATTATCGATTAGTTCTACAATGGCTATACCAAAAAAAAAAAAAAAAAGAGATCATAAAAGTAGATTAAACAGATACTGGCCTCTAAGCACGCGCATGCTCAGAGGCTGTTCTATTTTAAGGGTAAGGGTTAATTTAGAGCATTTATTATAATTTGGAATTACTACATTTTCCACACAAAAAAAAAAGTACGGCGTTGTGATGGAAAGTTATTTCACCGCACATAATACTCATCACACCCCTAGGTTTTTTTTTTTTTTTTGTGATTGAAAAATGTAGTAATCTCAAATTATAATAAATGCTCTAAATTAACCCTTACTCAAAAAATAGAAGAACCTCTAAGCACGCGCGTGCTCAAAGGCTAGTTTATAGCTAAAATTAGATTAAATTTGCCGTACTCATACACGTTTATACTTTTGGATAAACGTTATATAGATTTATTTTAATAATTAATACCTATGTATCCTATTTCCTGTCACTGATTATCCAAAAGTATATATGTTTCCACTTCTCCATCCATATCCTTTTATTTAGGCACTAACGTATATGATTTTTCAAGAAAATAAAAGGCTAAATTTTAGGGAGATTTAAAAGATTAAGGTGGGGAATTGGTGTGACCCTATCCTTATTTAAAAGTTTATAAATAAAAAAACTACACGTTTGAAAAAATCCCACTTACTACACATCCATAACAAAAGTGAAAAAGAGTTGAAATTTCATATATATTTATTTTACGGTGAAAGGATCAATAATAGTTAGCCACTTACTATACATCCATAACAAAAGTTAAAAAGAGATTAAATTTCAAATATATCAATTACCCTTAAAAATGAAAAAATGTATGTAACATTGTTTATGGAGCAGTAAAGTAATAATTATAAAAAAAAATGTAAATTGAATTTCACATAGAATTATACAAATGATAAATATAATTTATGTTACAAAAGAAATATGTTTACAAAAATTTCTTAGATAACAACCACTTCATGTGAGGTTTAAATTGGGTAACTATTAACATCATACATCAAATATATAATATAATAATACCCTCTAAAAAAAAGTGGCCTAAATTACATTTATAAAAATAGCGTAAATTACATGGAAAAACTTGTTTACATAATACCCTCTAAAAAGAGTAGCATAAATTACATTAGGAAAAAAGTAGCGTAAATTACCACTTCAAGCAGCTTAATTCCCTTAAAACCCAACGCCAAATTGACCAATCATGCACACATTCACTCCAATAGAGAAGAAGAATATACAAGTACCTGCACGCATAAATAGAGAAAGTCTTGTTGAATTGAATCTTATCCAATACCGACACACGTAAATGCAAAACCAATTAGTCTTAATTCTCATCCAACTAGCTTAATTCCCTTAATAAAATACTGTAAGTTCCAAAAAAAAAAAAACACTAAAAAAAGCAGCCAGTTCAAGCACAAACCCTCCTATTTAAAATCTCGAAGTCAACCACAATAATAAGCTACTGTGAAAAGATATAACCTAAAAAGTTGTTGGAGCCTCTAACGCCTCTAACAGTAAATGTCTTCAATCTGAAGAAAAATAAAGGAGGATGTAAAACTAAATTAAATGCCTTCAATCTGAAGAAGAGTGAGAGATACAAAGTGATATTTTCCACTGGCAATATACGTGAGTTTGTATGTCTTAACGTGTAGGATTTGTAATTTACATATTTATCCCCATTAGTTGAAAACTTGTAGGTGGGTATGTTTAGGGTATTTTGGGCAATGCATTAGTAAGAGTTAGAGTTGCATTTTTATTGAATTGTCCTTTAGTTTTGTCCCTACTTAAACATAAGGGTATAGGGGCATTTTTGAACTAAAAAATGAGGAATCCAAATAAGAGAGGCCCCTTAAATAATAGTATAGATAACAGTGAGCTCAAGCCACCAATAACGAAGTTATAACAGAGTTAAAAGTCAGTTCCAGTTGGGCTTCACTTCAGACTGGCGAGTCTTTGATTTAGCTCCCATAATCGAATGTACAGGAGATATTTCAATGTTTCAGGCTGTAGGGCTACTTAATTTGTAAGCGTGATGGTTCTAAGAGCAAAGTGATGCTTTTAATGACATGTGATTGTTTAATAGCACAGTTTCAGGGTTCAAGATGGCTTTACCATGTGCTATTACTTCTAACCAATAGTCACGGATTAGGGGAAGAGTGCTTTGACTAGCATCCTTGAAAATGACCAAAGATAATAAACACCGTGATGTTCAATGTTTTGTGAAGGACCAAACACAATTAAACAGATATAATAGTGATAACATATGCATATTTGAAGAAATAAACATTAAACATATGCTTATTTGATAACTGATAACATATGCATATCAGAAGACAAAACATAGTCAAAACATATTCAGCTGATAACATATGTTATAACTGATAACATTTCATTGTTATAACTTCTAACATATGTTTTTCTTCAATATGCATTTGTTTATTTGAAGAAATAAACATTAAACATATGCATATTTGAAGGAATAATCGTGATGTTCCAGATGGCCTTACCATCTGCTATTACTTCTAACCAATAGTCACGGATTATGGGAAAAGTTTTTTGACTAGCATCCTTGAAAATGACCAAAGATAATAAACACCGTGATGTTTAATGTTTTGTGAAAGACCAAACACATTTAATAAATTAATATAGCGAAATTTTAGCGTGAAAGATCAAACACAATTAATATAGCGAAGTTTCAAGATGACCAAGTTCGAACTTAAAAGACACGTCACTAGCCTGCTGTTGTAGCACCAACTATAGTCATATCAAACCCCTTCAACGAACCACATGCACCAACAGACGCCACTATTCAGTCAAGTCATGTTTGCAATTCCGCACATTTTGCTCAACATCTCAGCATTGTTTCACACATCCACACTCACGTGAATACCAAGGGAGTCAATCTCGTATCGGAGGTTGTAATGGTTTGGCTAGTGGAACGATATATTTCGGTACCATTCGATACTAGTGTACCGTTTCGGATTTACCGCTAATTATATATGTTATATAATTATTTATCTATTTATATGTTTTTTAGTTAAAGTAAGTATACTTTATTAAGAATAGTTAAAATTATAAGCTAATGTTTTTTTTTTCTTTAGTTTTTTTTTTTTTTTGGTTAAAATTATATCTGATTGTTATTTTTATGGTAAAACTAATATATCAAATTATCAATGTTAGTTGTTAATAATTAAAAACTCATATTATAAAAATAATAATAATAATAATAATAATAATAATAATAAGTACACAAAAGTCTTTGACACTTTAATTCTTGATAGATATGGCAGGTATTAAAAATTTAAAATTTGAAAGGCTCACGTGTTTAGTCAGAGAAGGGCACACAAAACAAAATAAAGGCATTTAACAAAAGTTGAAAGAAGACAAAACAGAAGGAAAACTAGTTTGGGGCTCTGGCGAAAAATATAAGGAAGAAGAAGACAAAGAAGCGATGAAGAAGAAGAAGAAGAAGAATGGTCGATCATCAACATGGGGTTAAGGCTGGTGAAATTGTGGCGGCGACAGCGACTATCGGGTATCGATTTCGGCCGCTATTTTCGTTTTAAGTGTTTTTTTTCTTATTGGCCGAATTCCTTTTTCCGACCAAAACACTATGATATTCGCCGGTATGGCCGATATTTAAACTGATACAAAATACCAATGTATCTGTACCAGTCTGAGGTCTAGTGCGACATATACCGGCCGGTACAGTACGCTATCCACTACTTTGGTGAATACACAGTTGTGCAATTGGATGCACAAATTTTCATTTACATCTAATGTTGCAACTACTGCCCACATTTGATGTGACATTAGGAATATTTAAAATCTTGTTCATATAGTATTTTTCCAGCTTGTATTGACATGATAAGCCCTAATAACTGAAATTGTAATGCTTGGACCATGAAATGAGGTTATAAATGCACCACAATAATGATCTTCTTTCTACCCCACTAACTTCGTAGATTGACTAAGTTATGAGTCGCAATGCCTTAACAAATCATAAAATGTGAAACAAGTTTGGAACTACTTCAACAAATGGATCATCACAAGTTCCAGCAGATAAACAACTACAGACATACATAGACAACTATGGAAGGAAGTGGGTTGGAAAGAAGAGAGATTTCGTTAATATGCCAAATATGCCAATATACACGTATAAGAGTCTTGGAAGCGTCGGACACATCATGGTCTGTAAACCTACAAAACTAAGTACAGATACCACCGCAATAGAGTTCACCGTAGCAGAGCCACCATGGTCAACCTTATGCAAGAAGAGGTGTGAGTTGGAAGTGTATTGTCAATGGCACGGGTTACAAGTTCCTAAGGCACGCTCAGCCGAGTTACCCAGAGATGAACCTACCAACATACTTGCTCGTCTTGAACAAGAGAACAATCAAATGCAAAGGCGACTAGACCGTTTTCACGCAATTCAAAAAACTAGGAAGCATCTAAAAGGGAAGGCGCAAGAGCGAGCCATGAAGTCTATTAATGAAATTACTGCGTTAGATGATGAAAGAGATATTTCAGACTTCTCAGATTCAAGCAATGATGATTTCTAAAAATTTCTACCTACGAACATTAGACGTTGTTGTTAATGTCTACACATTCTGTGCAATACAGAATGTTGTTGTTAATGTCCGACAAATGATGATTATGCACGTTCAACTTTTGCATATCTAAAGATTAACTGTTCATTAGTTTTGGCTAAGTTTATATGAAATCAGTTTCTCATTTTTTCCCTGTTGTTCTTTGTTGCTACATATGAAAATTTAATATGAAATTTAATAGATTCAATACATATAGACTCATCCAAACCATACAGACCAACCACTCTTTCACAGAAAAACCATATGGCTCCTAAAGCAAGGACTCGTCAGAGTTGAGTGGGGCCCAACTAGGACCATCATCGGCTGTTGAGGTGTAGACACTCACATTTCTTCAAGATAATACTCCCTTCCACCATGCGTGACATGAAACTGGTAATGTATTACATTGCTATGTCAGTATATTGCACATTACTTGTAGGAAAATTTAATAGATTCAATACATACAGACTCATCCAAACCACACAGACCAACCACACATATGATTCAATAATATGAATAATTCATTTATATGAGTTGTTTGAGTCGCTGTATCATATACTCGTATTCGTGTATCTTAGTTCTTTTAGTATACTACTTTATATAGTTACATTACATACAAACTCATCCAAAACAGACTAACCACTCATTCACTGAAAATTCATATGGCTCACACAACACACTGTCAAAACAATATTTGGTTTACTTAGAAATAAAGTAAAAGCCTGATCAGGCTCTAAAATGTTTCATTCATAACAAAAGTTATTGGTTTGCTGTAGCATTGCTCCAAAGCTCCCTAATGTTGCAATTGTGATGATCGGAAGCCATTGATGTAAACCTTGGAAGCATAGTTTTCTTCATGTAATTTTACATTGATGTTGAGAAAATGTAACTAAATTTTGTACCCGTAAAGACTCCCTGAAAAGTTTGTAAAGGAATATGGGGATAAACTCTACAGTGTTGCTACACTCATTACTTGTAATAGTAGCATTTGGCAAGTAAGGTTGGAGAAGGCTAACACAGCTCGGCACTGTTCAGTCAAGTCATGGTCGCAATTCTGCATATGCTACTCAACAGCTCAGCACTGTTTAACGCTGTCCAGTCATATCGTCCACGTTCACGTGAATATACATATATGCAACCTTTTGCAATGCACTATTTTCAAGGATGTAAAGGATCCCTCAAAATTTTATGCAAAAATTTGGGGGTATGCTGTCCACCATTGCTACACTGATGTTCGCAGTTCTACATGTGTTGCTCAACAACTCAGCACTATTGAACCCTAACCACAAGTACCCATCCATACTCACGTGAATACACAGATGTGCAACCCTTTACAATGCACCAATTTTGAGGAGGCAAAGCATCCCTGAAAAGTTTATGCATTAATTTTGGGGGTGAGATGTCCACCATTTCCATACTGAAGTTCTCAGTGCTACATGTGCTGCTCAACAACTTCACATTGTTGAACGTTGTCTAGTCATATCACATACACACACGTCAATATACAGATATGCATCCTTTTGCAATGCACCATTTTCTAGAATGCAGGGCATCCCTGAAAAGTTTATGATACATTTAACACAGCTCAACACTGTCTCTTCAAGTCATGTCGGATGAAGCATAAGAATGCTAAATAGTCTTCACATGAATAAATACGCAACCTCTTTTGCAGTACACATCACCAGCTTGCTGCTGTAGCACAAGCTATAGTAATATCAAACAGCTGCCTTAGTGAACCGCATGCACCAACAGACGCCACTGTTCAACCAAGTCATGTTTGCAGTTCTGCATGTGCTCCTCAACAGCTTGCCACTAAAGAATACACTGTCGAGTCATATCATCTTTATTCACGTGAATACTTACCCTTACATATAGTCACATCCACGTGAATACTTGCCCTTGCAAAACTCCTATATAAAGTCCCATTTAGATCTACCCTTGCAAAACATCTACACATACCGATCTGAAGTCACATTTTCCAATGTCAACGCGCAATTGGATGCTACCTCATTTTCTAGATAACTATAGGAAGAAGAGAGATTCCGATGAGAGGGAATACTATGCCAAACTGCAGCGGGAGTGGGAGTTCCGCGTGAACGAGTCCAACGCTCTGCACGATGATCTTGTGCGACTCAGAGCGCCTCTTGTCGACCATATCTCGCTCACACTGCTACGGCGAAACATGCACCAATATGGGCGTGCAGTAACTAAAATAATAAATAAATAAATAAACAAATAAATAAATAAATAAGAGAACAATCTTATGATACTCCGTAGGTGCAGGTATCACATGCTACAACTTGTGGAAAAGTTGGCCGCCGCAACTAACAGGCAACTCACTCCAGCAGAATGTAACAATTTCCTCAACTACGAGGGCTACCTGTCAGAATGAATGCCTATGTGGTGTGTGTGTATTATGTCTACGGGTTAAGTTAATAATGTTAGTAGTGTTAGTGTTCGATATGCAATGCATGCATATTGGTGGCATCATGTAAGAATATTTAAGTTTTCTGTGTTATGTCGTAGGTGCAGCTGCCGCAACCAACAGACAACTCACTCTGGCAGAACGTAACAATATCCTTAACTACGAGAATTACCTGTTAGAATGAATGCCTATGTGGTGTGTGTGTGTGTTATGTCTAGGGTTAAGTTAATAATGTTAGTAGTGTTAGTGTTCGATATGCAATGCATGCATATTGGTGGCATCGTGTAAGAATATTAAAGCTTTCTGTGTTATGCCGTAGGTGCATATTGAAAAAGATCGTGTGTGGGAATATTTAACTTTTATGCGTTATGTGGGAATAATCAAGATTATAAATAACGTGCATACTTCTCACAATCAATAATAGGGCTTACATAGTACAAATGCAATAACTGTGACACACATACATCTAAAACATAGTTAAGGAAAATATTTCTCCAACAAAGTCCAATTACACCACGACACGATTACTCTTCATCTGACACATACCAATCTGAAGTCACAATTTCCAATGTCAACACACAATTGGATGCTACCTTGGTTTCCAAATAACTATAGGAGGGAGAGAGATTCCAATGAGAGGGAATACTATGCTGGACTGTGGCAGGAGCGGGAGTCCTGCGTGAATGAGTCCAAAAAACATAGTTAAGTACTCCAACAAAGTCCAATTACACCACGACACCATTACTCTTCATCTGACATCTCCACATCTGACTGATAAATGGGATCAGTAAGAAGTGATTGCATGTATTGTGCGTGCTCGTACAACTTACACTCCACTGACTCTTGAATCTCAACTTAGGTCCAATATCGATCAAGACGAATCTTCATTCAATTATTTTCTTCTCTTATGCGATTTAATGCTTTATGAAGTTCGTTGTTTGTGTCTCTTGGCATCTACGATGCGAGTCGCTAAGGCACTGGCAACTTATAACCAACCAACTTATCATAAAACATTTCCTGTTCACGGAGTAACCAAGCCCACTCTTGTCTCATGGTATTGTGAACCCTTGCACTATTTCACAGATTCGGATCGATTGGATAGCTGAACTCATCTTCCAATACCCAGCAACAACCCATAGCAGTAAACACATCGCAAGGCCTATAGATGAAAGGGTTGCCAAAACCAGACATTGACGCTGAATCCAATAACATCAATTGATCAAGTTAACAGTGTGCATCAACTGTTGGTAAATAATGTAATGCTGCATAAGATGGTACACGACAAAGACATTCATAAACTTGAGTACTGTTACATGCTAAAAATGAAATACTAACACTCACATTTCACCATAATCATTAGATGTTGTTGTTAATGTCTACACGTTATGTGCAATACAAAATGTTGTTAATGTCTGACCAATGATGATTATGTGCATTCAATTTTTGCAAATCTAAAGATTAACTGTTCATTAGTTTTAACAAATCTAAAAATTTTCAGTTTTTGTCAATAAAATTTACACCACCAAAGACCCAATATAACCCAACGTACACACATAATACTCATCACCCAAATTAGATTATTGTACATTTCTTGTAGAACCAAACAACTAATATAACCCTAATGTACTCACATAACACTCATTCAAGAAAATACCAGAGCACAAGTAATACAATCTATCAAATGAAAATTCTTCTCTAACAAAAACATACATTATGGTTGATAAACTTTTGTAATATCTACAACTACTTTCACCTACACAATAAAATTCTCTATGTACTTCAAAGAAGAAAATGAGTTTCTCACCTAAGATGATAGAAAGATAACACCAACTTCCGGGAGAAAATTCTGAAAATGGGGAGATTGGTATTGATGAGGAGAATCTAATGTAATGCTGCATGAGAAGCCGATCAGTGTATTAATGAAGTAAATAGCAGAACAACTTGATTATCCCTTAGTCGAGTATAGGTTAATAACTCAATTTTTCATTCATCGGGTTGAGCTTCACGTGCAAACAGGGAATTTGAATTCCGTCAGTGACTCGATTTTAGAGTAATCGAGTTCTAAGTAACTCGGTTTCCCTATTGCCGAGTTTTGAATAGTACCCTATAATATTTTGGTTTACTTGGCAAGCACCTGCCCAGAACTCGGCTTCTTAATAGTTAAGTTATTTAAGTAACTTGATTTTGTAGAGATTGAGTATCGAAACAGGGGCACGCCCCTATATAGTTTGGAAACATGGACATATTGCTAAATATTTTGCTTAATAAGGGCAAAAGGCTAGAATCTCCAAAGAGTGGTATAAAAGAGAATGTGTAAGCTATATTGATTCACTATATGTGAATCAATCAGTGAGAATGTACTTGCCTTTTAATTCTTTTCCTATTACCCTTCCTCTCTTCCTTAGTTTCTAGAGGCCCAGCTAACCTCGAATACAACTACAATATATTCCCAATCTTTATTGAAACCATAACAATTGGTATTAAAGCAGTGATTAATGGCTAAGACACAATCCATTGCCATGGCCATGACCAATGATGCTATTGCTTTCCTTCAAGCTACTTCATACAATCATAGTAAAGACATCTAAGAAATCTGCAAGATATAAGAAATTCATACCAGAAATTTGAACAAGATAAATCAAAACCTTACAGCTATTCTGTAGAAGTTGAGTTCTGATGAACCCAGGCCACAATCATCTCAGGAAACCTCATCTCTGATTCGAAATTCTTCAACATTGTTACTTGTGAAACCCGTTAAGCTTGAATTTCCACGCTTTTCAGGTAAAGATCCTACTAGTTGGGTGTACAAAGCCAAACCAATATTTTGGGTATTACCAAACCCCAATTACGGAGAAACTGATGATTGCCTCCTTCCATATAGAACAAAAAGCTCTAGCTAGTTCCAGGAAGCAGAAGAGACTGGTGTATACTCTGATTAGGATAGCATAATACAAGAATTGCATGTGAGATTTGGGTCCACAACTTATGATGATCCTATGAAAGCTTTCACTAGGCTGAGGCAAACTACAACTGTGTCTATGTACTAAGCAAAATTCGTAGCACTGTCCAACAGAATTAGAGGCTCATCTCTCATACATAAGCTCAATTGCTTCTTGAGTGGTTTGAGAGATGAAATCAGACTTCCTATTTGAATGCCTAACACTCAGTCATTGAATGCAACTTTTGGTTTGGCCAAGATTCAGGAGGAGTACATGCTAAGTTGCAAGAAGAATTCCAAGTTACAACAAGAATCAAGTAAGCCTTCAATACTGGGGTTACCTAAAGTTAGTAACTTCGTAGAAGCTAAAACTAAAATTCCTCTTAAAAGAATCTCTCTTGCTCAAATGGAAGAAAGAAAGAAGAAAGAATTAAAGGCTCATCTCTCATACATAAGCTCAGTTGCTTCTTCAGTGGTTTGAGAGATGAAATCAGACTTCCTATTTGAATGCTCAACCCTCAGTCATTGAATGCAACTTTTGGTTTGGCTGAAATTCAAGAGGAGTACATGCTAAGTTGCAAGAAGAATTCCAAGTTACAACAAGAATCAAGTAAGCCTTCAATCCTGGGGTTACCTAAAGTTAGTAACTTCGTAGAAACTAAAACTAAATTTCCTATTAAAAGAATTTTTCTTGCTCAAATGGAAGAAAGAAAGAAGAAAGAATTATGTTACAATTGAGATGAAAAATAGGGGCCTAGGCATAAGTGTAAAAGTGCTAAGATATTCCTTTTTGAAGGCATAGAAATTGTTCATAATCAATATGGAGTGCAGATTATTGAGTTGTAAGAAGAAATTTAGGGTATTATTAATAAGGTGACTGATAATGCTTCTGAAGAGAAAGTAGAAATAACATTGTATGCTCTATTAGGTGCACCTACTCCTAACTATAAGAGTTAAAGGAAAAATTAAGGAAGGAAGTTTAGTAATCTTGGTGGATACTGGTAGTACCCACAATTTCATTGATGTAGCCTTAGTATCTAGTCTGCAATTGCAGGCTGATAAAACTTAGTTGTTGGAGGTAAAGGTGGCTAATAGGCCTATAATTAAAACTAAAGGTTTATGTAGTGATGTACTAGTGACTATACAAGGAGAGTGCTTCCACGTTCAATTCCATGGTTTACCATTGGGAGGGTGTGATGTGGTACTAGGCACTCAATAGGACTTCAAGTTGTTAACTATGAGTTTCTGTTATGGAGGTCACCAGATCTTGTTGCAAGGTTTATAGTCATTAGGGTCTCATTTTCAAGACAACGACAAATTCTTCAAAGCTCCAGTTAAGAAGGCATTGTTAGTGTAGATCTCAGCTTTGTCTACAATGGACTCACAACACCAATATCCTGCAAAAATTGATGCTCTACTCCAGGAATTTAGCCATGTGTTTAACACTTAAGTGGGCTTATCACCTTCTAGGGATCATGAAAATTAGATTATTCTCAAGGAAGGAGCTCAGCCTATATGTCAAAGACCTTACAGGTACCATTTTTATCTAAAAATGAGATTGAGAAGATAGTTAAAGAACTATTGTCAGTGGGATCTATAAGAAATAGATGTGGTCCTTTTGCTTCTCCTATGTTATTGGTTAGGAAGACAAATAGCTCTTAGAGAATGTGTCTCGACTATAGAGCACTTAACAATAGTATTGTTAAAGCTAAATATTTAGTTCTTGTCATTAATGAATTGCTGGATTAGTTGAGTGAAGCTTGTGTTTTTCTAAGTTGGATTTAAGATTTGGTTACCACTAAATCAGAATGAGGGTGCTGGATATGTTGGAAAACTACATGTTTGTATTATATACAAAACATATGCAACGAAAAATTAACAGATTTACTTCATTCGCAATTGATAACATGTACTATGTAAGTTTTAGAATTTAGGAACAAGAAAGCGTACCTTGGTGTGGTGAACTTCAAAACCAAAAGATTAGAAGTACTTAGGAACACTTTTAATCTTCACTCCAATTCCACTTAATGCCCAAGAAGTTGTTAGGATATGTGCCCTTAAATTCTATTGTATGATGCTATGTATGACTTAATGTTATGATTAATAAAATTGTTTTATTATTATATAAAATAATAGTAACATGAATATTTGGATATTATCATATAGTCCATGAGGTGCATAGTATGTGATTTATATGATTTAGTCACGGAAGATATAAATCACAAGTTCTTTGTAAACTTAGAATTATAGTTCGTAGTCGGTGATGAAATTGGGCATTTCATCTGCGAAGACTATAACATATCAACTAAGATGATTTGTCTTGATCATAGAAGTGGAGACTTCTAGTTGATATGTTGATATGTTATAAGAGTTAAGACATATTGAACTGAACCGCTGTGAGATTTATTATTCTTCTAACGACTGTCAAATGAATAATAAAATCTCATGACTTTTATTTGCATGAACTCTTAATCCTGAGAGAATAATGGACTCGATTATGAGATGTAGGTTGCTTTGATATATCAGGAGTGAGATCTAAAGTCACGATCAAAATCTCAGTATGTTGGGCAGCCACATTTAGTGTTGATGGAACATTTATTCTCAAGATGGAATTCATAATCTCTTAACGGAGATATAAAATATTCCCTTGAGATAAGTTTAATGGGTTTAGTTATTCAGAATATTAGGCCTAATTACTTTAGTAAGGATATACTAAAGTATATATTTATGAAATTGGATTTCATAAATATATGATGAATAACTTAAAGGATTAAACCGGGTACTCAAGGATTAAGATGTAGTAATTTTTCAAAGTGGCAGTCTATATTCATGACTTTGTATTACTACGAATATTTTATGAAGGGGTTGCAAATATAATAAAGTTTTGGGATATAATTTATTAATAAGACCTAGAGTGCAATTATATTTATATAGTGGTATTAAATATAATTAATGGTAACTTTGGACTTGTCAAGAGTTGATAGAAAAGCTCAAGGCCTATTGGAGCTAGTGTCTTATTGGTCCCTTTTGGTCCCACTCCAAGCCACACACTAAAACCCAATTGGAAAGACCTAATAGGCCAGCCCAGTTAGATAATCAGTTAGTTATAAAGGGAGAAACATACATAATTTTTTATAAGAAAAAAAGATACATCATTGTGAAGTGGTGTGTATGTGTGAGTGAAGTCACTCAATTATTCTCTCTTGAAAACTGATTGAAAGACCACACTTCTTGGGTGTAAAGTGGAATTGGAGTGAAGATTAAAAGTGTTCTCAAGTATTTCTAATCTTTTGTTTTGAATTTCACCGCACCAAGGTACGCTATTTCGTTCTTAAATTCTGAAATTTACATAGTGCATATTATCAATCATAAATGAAATAAATCCATGTCTGTTGCTTCCGCTGTGTGTTTTGTATGAGATACAAAACCAGATTTATCAACAGAAGTGTGGTCTCTTAATCAGTTTCCAATGAGAGAATAAGAGAGTGTCTAACACTCACACACAAACGATTTCATGTTTTCATGTGATCATAATGAAAACCACTTAGAAAACTTTCATGAAAGGCACCTATGAAAAGTCTTATGAAACTCTTGACAAGTCCAAAGTTACCATTTATTATATTCAATACCACTATATGAATATAATTGCACTCTAGGCCTTATTAATATATTATATTTCAAGACTTTATTATACATGCAATCCCTTCATAAGATATTCATAGTAATACAAAGTCATAAATGTTGATTGCCACTTTGAAGATTATTACATCTTAATTCTTGAGTACCCGATTTAATCCTTTATGTTATTCATCATATATTTATAAAATCCTTTAGTAACTCCTTACTAAAGTAGTTTGGTCCAATACTCTGAATAATCAAACCCATTAAACTTATCTTAAGGGAATATTTTATATCTCTGTTAAGAGATTATGAATTCCATCTTGAGAATATATGTTCCATCAACACTAAATGCGGCTGCCAAATATACTGAGGTTTTGATCGTGACTTATAGATCCCACTCCTAGTATATCAAAGCAACCTATACTTCATGATTGGGTCCATTATTCTCTCAAGATTTAGAGTTGATATAAATAGAGTCGTGAGATTTATTATTCATTTGACAGTCATTAGAAGAATAATAAATCTCACAACGGTCTAGTTCAATATGTCTTAACTCTTAAAACATATCAACATATCAACTAGAAGTCTCCACTTCCATGATCAAGACAAATCATCTTAATTGATATGTTATAGTCTTTGCAAATGAAATGTCCAATTTCATCACCGACTACGAGTTAAGATTTTGAGTTTATAAAGAACTTGTAATTTATATCTTCTGTGACTTTTCACATAAGTCACATACGATGCATCTCATGGACTAAGATAATGTCCCATTAGTTCATTTATAGATAGTCTCATATAATTAAACAATTTAATTATATATGACATGCCAATAAATTGGATTTTAGAGCATAAACCCCAACAGGATATACCCAAGACAACTTCAGCAAGTGCAACTAAATTCTTATAGTCTTGAACTCGAGAAGTAGTTAAACATTCTCTGATTTTGAATTTAGCCCTTTATGAAACTTTTTAACCCTTAGAACTTCAGTAGGAACAAGATAGGGAGCAAAACGAGATAGTTCTTTGAACTTTGCTTCATACTGACAAACCCCCATACTTCCTTGAATAAGCCCATCAAAAGTTGTGGCTTGTTTAATACAAAAGCATTCAATAAAATACTAGTCATAAAACTTCTTCAAACATTCTGCCTAACTATTCTGGGCATTACCACCTGTCCTTTCCAATAAAAGTCTCTCTTCTGACTTCCACCAAAATTCAGCAGGACCTTCAAACATATACATAGCATAGTTCACTTTTTGGGAATCTATGCATTCAAGGAATTTAAAAATCTTCTCCATTTTAAAAACCTAGCTCTCTGCTTCTAGTGGATTTGTGGTACCACTAAATGAATGAGGCATTTGCTTTCGGAAAGCCTCTTATGTAGAACCTTAACTTGCTTCAGCTGGAGGATGAACATTGGCTGGGCAATTTCGTCCAACACTCGGTTGCACACATCACCTAACTCTGCAATTTGCATCCTATTAAGAAATGATATCATACATACTAAGATACCATTTTCTTTTTGACATAGTCGTAATTATGAACATTATAATAAACTTAACATGTATTTGTGATAAATTAGGCTTGCAATTATACAAACATAAAGCAAAAAAAAATTCACATAACAAAAATTTTAGTGCCTCCAAAGAGATATGCATTCACTAATCTACCCAAGCTACCCTTTCTAACTTCTAAGAACACTCACGTCTATCTAAAAGTCTATAGAATCATAATCTATACTCTAATACCACAATTGTCATGACCCAAACCTATACTTCAGATTTTAGAGCATGACCGGCATGTTAATATCAAGTTTAACTCAATACTAACATGAACCAACTAAAGCTGAAGGTGCTTATCAAAATTTTATTTCTCGTCATCCTTTTTATTTCCTTGCATAAAAACCATAATATACAAAATTAGTATAACTCTAAAACTTCATTACTTTCAAACTTTGCAAGAGTAACAATTTGGCCGAAACTTAAGGTATTTGTGTAAATATTACATATAACTAAAAATTTAGTAGAAACTCTTATTTACAAACCTAACCCTAAAGACATACAACTAGGGTTCAAAACAAACTAAGGTTCCAAAAATACATCTTTGTTCAAAAGGGTCAAGTACATCTTGATTCTTCCTATACCAAAAAAAAAAAAAAAAAAACTATATCTTTGATACAACAAAAGAACTATACATTCTAACAAATGTGAACCATAGATCCCTTGCCACCTCTAATACTCTTGCTACTTCCAGAAAAGACCTGTGCACTGAAAAATAATAGGGTGAGCTGCGAAGCCCAATAAAGTTTTAAGTTCCATGAGCATTTATGAAGAATGCATGTAAATCAAATATTTTATGGATATGCCAACTTTGATAAATAGTCTTCATACTATTCTTAAAATAACTTATGAACTTTCATACGAAAATACATCATTTTTCCTTTCATATAATAATAAAAGGACATAATAAGGATCCTTTTGTCACTTTAACATAATTCAGTAACCTTATCTTTAAATAGACTATAAAACATTTTGTCATAAACTTCCCATCAGACTTATAATACATTTAGTATACTTTTCTTATAATTTTGAATAGCTTAATAGCTCATAAATAATATATCAATCAGTCCAATTGTAAGGTTGACACAACTTTTGGAGGGTTTTCAACACACTGTGCCAAACATTCAGCCTTCCCCACAATGCTAGAAAATCCCAATATCATATCAGAAAATATCACACCCCTTTCAATGTAGTCAAATCATCAACCATGGGGGTTGGTTGGCATTCTCCACAAGTTGGTTTTTTCCAACAAGGATACAACAAAGTCTTCACCATTTTTAATGACTAATGAATCAATATTTCCAAGGAAATGCCAATACTTTAACCCCAACTGGCTGAGTTTAGATCATAACAATGGACATAGCCTGAAAATTATATCTTTCTAACAATTATGCTTTTGCTTAAATATTTTATAATAGTAGCATATCCACTTCATTATTAAATATTATGTTCATGATATGAGTATGGCATCAATATGCTAAAAATTATATATAAGATTCAAAAATCACGAACATATATCTTTACTTAAATCATGATTATATGCAAATCTCTAATTAAAAGTTTTTAATGCATAATAATTTTTCTAAAAAAAACTTTATGCTTATCAAACGCTCATATCACATATTTCTTACTTGAAAGCAAAAGATGCAAGAGATTTGAATAAGAGGAGCTTAAGTGTCCACGTTCTCATCACCTAAATGAAGGACTAAAAACTTATTACTGACAATTCTTCCTAAGTATATAAACTTGCACATGAATCACAACCTAACTTTCAAACTCAAGAAAATCTTAATTTTCAACTCAACAAAAGGATAGGCTTACTAAGTTTGTTCACTTTGCACCATTGTCTCATCCTTATATTGCTTCTAAGGTGGCCGACCTTTATATGCAGAATGTACTAAAATTGCATGACATGCCTTTTAGAATTGTGAGTGACAGGGACCCTGATTTCACTTCACACTTTTGGCAAGAATTGATGCAATTACAATGAATCTAATTAGCCATGTCTTCAACTTACCAACCTCAAACTGATGGACAAATTGAAGTGGTTAGTTGCTGAGAGACCAACTACTTGGGTGGTGGAGTGGTTACCTCTTGCTGAGTTTTGGTTCAATACCAACTTTCATACTTCTACCAAGCTGGCCCCTTTTGAGGCTTTGTATGGTTATCCACCTCCTAGATTACTGGATTATGTTCTAGGTACAACTAAGGTTGATAGTGTGACTGTTCACTTAAAGTTTAGACAACAGTTGACCACCTTTCTGAAATAGAACATTTTAGCAGCTCAGGAGAACATAGAACTGAAAGGGAATTTGCAGTTAGGGATTGGGTTTTTCTCAGGTTACATCCCTATAGACAGACATCATTGAAGCTTAAGAGCTGTGAGAAGTTATCACCTAGATACTATGGACCCTTCCAAATTTTGCAGAGAATTGGGAAGGTATCTTACAGGTTGGACCTTCCTCTAGAATCTAAAATCCATCCTACTTTCCATGTTTCTTGTCTCAAGGCTAAATTGGGCTAGCATGTAACTTTTGTTTCCTAATTGCCACTTGTTGATGCAGATGGAATTCTCACTCCAGAACCAATAGCTATTTTGCAGACAAGGTCACAACAATTAAGGGCTGGTACTATTACTCAAGTCTTAGTTCAGTGACAATGTGAAAGTAAGGAAAATACAACTTGGGAGAGTTTGTATCTACTGTAGCAGCAATTTTCTCACCTTGTGGGCAAGGTGCTTTAAAGGAAGGAGTATTGTTAGGATCATCATAGCAGCCAAGTCAGCAGTCAAGTCAGTTAGTTGTACACAGTTAACAACAGAATCATTGAGAGTTAGTGAATAGTTAGTTACTAGTGGTCGATGTTACAACTATACAAGTTAGTTACCGATAGAGAGGGAATGGTATAAAAGAGAATGTGTAAACTATATGTGAATCAATCAATGAGAATATTGTACTTGTTTGTTAATTCTTTTCCTATTACCGTTCCTCTCTTCCATTACCTCAAATACAGCTACAATATAGTCCTAATCTCTATTAAAATCATAGCACTTTATAAGGCTAGTTTGGAATTTTTTAGATGTACTAAAAAAAAAGAGGGGGTTGCCATCACAATGCTCAAGGATAAAGCTAGTAAGTAATTTAACACATATATGAATTCCACATCATTGAGTGCCGAGTGGGCGAAAATGTGGGCGAAAATGTGTAACATTCTACCACTTATTATTTATAATGATGGAGTGGTCATATTTTTGACATTTATGATTTAAAATAAATCAAGCTCAACCTTATTTTAGTTATTAAAAAAAAACATTTTTCAGTTAGGGGTAGAGCTAGGTTATGGAGTGGGGGTGGGAGGGAAGGGGGGGAACAGCCCCTAAAAATTTCGAAAATTTCATTTAAGCCCTTCAGAAAGTAAATTAAATTTTGTTCTTTTATTTGTTAGGTTTAGGGAAATTTTGAACATTTTGGATGTTTTACTGTATTTTGGTCATTTAAGAGGCTTGAGGAGATATTTTGAAATTTTAGAGGAATTTTGGTAAATTTTGAGGTTTTTGAGAATTTTGGTTATTTTATAAATTTTAGAAGGTATTTTTGTTTTATATATATATATATATATATATATATATATATATATTCATACAATAATGGATAAATGGGTGTGTTGGAATTCCATTTTTAATAATTGAGTCGAATTGGATTGGATATGGGACTAATGGGAGTCGTAAATAAATAAATGTGTGTTTTTATTTATTTATAAAGCAAAGTGGGTGTTTAAGTACCCAATTATTTATGACCCACCCAATTGCCACCTCTACACTTGACATGTTGTGGCAGATGATGTATTCTACATTTGATTACCAAATGAACATGTTGAAAATCTACCACCGGGCCTTGTAGCCTAGTGGTACCCGGTTCCGTTGTAACCGTTAGCTCGGGGGTTCTATCCCCCGCAATTACCTAGTAAAAAAAAATGTTGAAAATCTAAAATTTTTTCTAACCTCGCAACATTTTCTACCGATTCATTTTTCCATCCTCCCAACTACTTCTTTTTTGGATACATGATAGAAATTCTACTCTAGCTTAATCTAAGTATATATGTGTGTGAAATTCCCTCTTGTAGACTTGAACTCTAGTCCTTGTCAACTGTTGATGAGTAGGACTAGATATTTAAATCCTTTAGATTTCATAGGGTATTCTACCAAATAGATTTCCTTAAATCTAAACAATTCTTTAATGATTTAATGGTCTAGATTTTGCCATGTCACCATTCCACTAACAATAATCTTAATTGTTTTGTTTGCAACATTATTTTATTATTTTAAGAGTATTGTTAGTGGAATGCTGATATGACAGAATCTAGATCTTTAAATCATAAAAGAGTGGTTAGGATTTAAGAAAATTTATTTGGTAGAGTACCCCTAAAAGTATTGTTAATGGAATACTGACATGGCAGAATCTAGATCCTTAAATCATAAAAGAGTGGTTAAAATTTAAAAAAAAAATCTATTTAATAGAGTACCCTAAAAAATCTAGAGGATCTAAATCTGTAGAACTAAGGGCTTGTTTGGTTTAAAGGAGTTTTGAGTGATTTGATTCAAAACTCATAACTGAGTCATAAAAAAATGTGGGACTCACACAATTTTTTTTGTTTGGCTTGATTTCCTAATGTTGTTTTCATCACTCAAACTCAAAAATTTTGAGTGAGAGTGATGAAAACCGAAAACACCAAATTGGTGTTTTCAGAAGTTGAAAACTGAGTTTCAATGGCATAATGGTAAATATTGTGACTTTATGGGACTCACAGTCAGACACTCAAGACAAGACAACACGTGTTCTTCCTCCTTTTTCTTCCTCACTTTTTCTCTCCACCGTACTGATATTTCTTCTCTCCCTCTCCTCTTTTCTCTTTTCTTTCTTTCTTTTCTTTTTTAAGCTGGGTTCTTTTAGCTGCTTCTCTTTTTCTTATCTTCTTCTTCTTCTTTTTTCCCTTTTTTTCCCCTTCTTCACGGCTGGGTTCTTTCATCTTCTTCTCTTTTTTCTTTTCTTTTCTTTTTTTTTTTCTTTTCTTTCTTTCTTCTTCACCCTAGTTTCTTTTTCTTCTTTTTCTTCATGCGATGATGGCAGAGATGGCAGAGGGCTTCAATTTCAGTTGTGATTTGCGTTTTAATCGGGTTAAGGTGTGCTTTTTGGGCTTGGAGTTGTGGATTTTGTAGGTTAATTTTTTCTGGTGTTTATTTTTATTTTTATTTTCAATATATATGTAAAAAGAATTTGCTGTGATGTTGAAGGTGTTGGTGGATCTACTATGGTGGATAGGCTTGCTTTCGGTGATTTGTACGGTGGTGGATGCAAAACAATGGTGGTGGGTTGGATATTTGAGAATTGCAATTGGTGGGTTTGTTGATTGTTGGAGGTGGTAGAGATCAAAATTGGGAGGAGAAAGGTTTCAATGTTTCAGACTTCATGAAAGAGAAGAGGAAAAAAAAAGTGAAAGAGATGGAGGAGAGAGACATGTTACCATTTTGATCTGCATAGTACATGTGCTCCACCACTTTGTCAAAATTTTGAGTTAAATTCATCCAGATTTAAAACCAAACAAAAATAAGATAGAGTTAAGGAAAAAGTAGAGATAGAGATATGAAATATGAAAACTGAGTTTGAGTGATGAAAAATAAGATTTGAGAATTAAGTTTTGATTTAAGAGTAAACCAAACAGGCCTTAAATGATAAAAGAAGTGATGAGAATCAACAAGAATCTGAATTTTAGCTTTCTTGAGCAAATATTCTAATATTACTAGTTAAAGGCCCGTGCGTTGCACGGTTTTATCAAAAACTTATATAATATATATTTTATTTGATAAACAATAACCAAATAAATATGCTTATTTAGACTTGCATATTTGCAAATTACATTATGTTTCCAACTTGCATGTATCTAAAATATTTTTTTTCCATTTATATCAATTAATATTTATATATATTCAAGTTAACCAATAATAAATATATATTCAAAGTTAACCAATAGTAAATGTTAACATAAATTATTAGCTTATAACTTACAAATTTAGCTCTAATGAGATTTGTAGTTACATGTATCAAATTGTTTTTATCTGAATTTTGTTCACAGTGAATCTATAATATTATTAGCTACAATAATATTAATGAGAAAAAATTCTAGAAGTTGTTTTACATTTCGAAGATTGTAGAATGCCTCTCTGTATGCTATATATTTAAGAGTAACTACGTTAGTTGTTTCCGTCTATTTTACACAAAAAAAAAACTTACTTTTTCTATTTTACACCGTCAATTTTACAAAACTCCCGGATCAATTTATATATTATGGACACTTTTTTATTAAAATAATATTTCTCCCCCCTTTTTTTTATTATTTCCCGCCTACCCCCACCTAACACCCCTTATTTTTGCTCTGAATCATTGTACCCTCCTTTCTTCCATCCTTTTCTACATCTCCGCCTCTCTTTCTTCTCCTTCTTTCTTTATTTTTTTTTTGTTTTTTTTTTTTTTTGAGAATCTTTTTGTTACCTCTTCTTCCTTTACAATTTGAGTTTTATGCTTTTATTATAGATGATGATTTTGGGTTGGGTTTGATTAAGGGCAGTGATTTTGGGCGGAGAAAGCAAAATTTGGGTTTGGGTTTGTCTTCCTCTTCTTCAACATCTTCTTTCTTTCTTTCTTCATCTTCTTCTTCTTCTTCTTTCAATTTCGGATTGATTGAGTCGGGTTTTCCGGTGGGTTTGGCTTGATTTTGGTTTGGCTTGATTTTGAGTTGGGTTTTCTAATTGTTTGTGTTGATTTTGGTTTTATTTTTCGTTGATTTTGTGTCAACTTTGGGGTGGATTTCAACTGTTCAACTTTGGTCCGAGGCCTTGGGTTAGAACTACTGCAATGGCGCCTGTGAGAACCTAAGGCGCTATTGTCGCTGCTGTTGCTATATCCATGGCGGTGCTTTCCCACTTGTTCAGCTCCAAAAAACCCAACTTGGCCCTGTTAAAAAGAAGAGTCCCAGAAATGGGCTTATTGATGCCATTGGAAACACTCCCTTGATTCGCATCAACAGCCTCTCTGATGCCACTGGTTGCGAGGTTAACAAAAAGAAATCCACTTTTTCAATTTTCCTTTCATTTTATTATCTGGGTTTTCTTTAGTTTTTCGTTTTTAATAATTTTTTTATTTTTTTATCTATTTTTTTGTTTTGGTGTTAAGTTCATTTAATTTTCATTTTGAGAGAAGTTTCAATTTTCATGCCAAAGATTAGTTTTTTCTTTTTTCCTTGGATGATGTTTCTGTTTTTTTCTGTTTGTAGGGTTGTTCAGATTCTTGGGAAGTGTGAGTTTTTGAATCCTAGAGGTAGTGTGGAAGATAGAGTTGCGGTCAAAATCATTGAAGAGGTAAATTGTTATCTAAACTACTTTGTTTGGTGTTGTTGGAATGATTACGGGGAAAAAGAAAGAAATTTTAATATTGGTTTTGTATTTATCTTTGTTTGGGTATTGAAGAAGTTGTAGTAAACTGAGATTAATACATGTATCTGGCTTAGTTGAGAATTTTCTGGAAACTGAATTTTACCAAACCATGAAGCACAAATTATGATACTCTTTGCAGGTATTTTGAAGAATTGGTAATAGTAAGAAATAAGGAAACAACTAACAGTCATAATAAAAAAAGTAATAAAATGTATTGGCATAATAACTATCAATTATAAAATGATTAGAACTAAAAGAAAATTATTATTTTGTAACATACCAATTGTGTTTCTAATGAGTATTTTGTATTTTTGGGAGATTGTTGAACACCTCTTTGTACGCTATATTTTTAGTGTATCCTTGTTCTTGTCTGTCATTATTCTTTATTAAAATCTTTTGTCCTTCGGGACTCGTTACTCGAGACAAAGCAACATACAGCTGGCCATGGCTGAACACTGGACTTGGCAAGTAGAGGCCAACGTTGTTTAGAGTTTGTCCTTGACTTTTGTTGATGGTCATAGCATAATAAATCTTTAAAGGAAACTGTCTTCTTTTTAGGATGAATGGCCATTTTGATTCTGTAGGAGATAGAACTATTCGAGGAATAAGAACTTTTGTTCCAATGTTTGAACCTGTAATAATTTTTGCTTCTGTTATCCAAGTTCTTAAATGTGTCACAATCAGCCTTGTTCCATTGCACATGCCAAGCTTTTGATTTACATTTCTTAAAAGCATTATAGGTACTCCCTCTTTTAGTTCTATCTTATGATTTGGTATTCCTGGAAACTCAAGTGTATTCAAGAATTCAACTGGATAGAGATTATCTTGATCTGGGATATTTGATGATGCTTTGCAAATAGAGTCTGAGCTAAGATAATGATTCTTCTCACCTGGCACAAATTGCAGCATGTATTGATTTATTTCATTGACAGTTTCATTTTTTGGTGTGAGAATTGCCCTTTCCTTCAAATATTCAGTATTTCCTTGCATTTCTTCAAATAATGGGTAAGTGCTGGTGACTATTTTTTCTATAGGATCTTGTTCAGGTTCAATTAGAAACTCATCTGGAATTTTGATCCATGTCTCCTCAATTTCTCCATCTTTGGCAATTGCTGGTACAGTCCCATCTCCAATATCAAGCACCCATTTTTTAAATTCTGAGATTTTATTTCTTGATGCAGTGGTAGTGAAATCTTCATTTACTCTCATGTTTTTTGTAAGGAGAAAAACTTGACAATTATCCCATAAATGTGATCTATTGATGGATCCCAATACAATATCTTGTCTTTTTCCCCTTGGAACAACAGGCAATATTTGTCTGAAATCTCCTCCAAGAAGTATAGTCTTTCCACCAAATGGAGTATTAGTTAAGCTCAAATCGTTGATCGATAAAATATCTTTTAGTGATCTATCAACCGCTTCAAATGCGTATCTATGATCCATAGGTGCTTCATCCCATATTATTAAGCTTGTCAAAGATATGAGCTCTGCAAGTTGTGTACCATGTTTGATGTCACATGTTGCATTCTCTAGAGGGTTTATGGGTATTCGAAATCTTGAGTGAGTTGTACGTCCTCCGGGTAGTAAGAGTGCGGATATTCCTGAAGATGCAACAACCAAAACTATATGTTTCTTTGATCGTAGACTGGCAATTATTGTTTTGTAGAGATAGGTCTTTCCAGTTCCTCCATGTCCATAAACAAAAAACAGTCCCCCCCTTTTTTTTAATACTAAATCCATCACAGCATTGTAAACAGCCTGTTGATCTGAGTTAAGTCCTGCAAATAATTTTTCATGCTCTTTGCATAACTCTTCTTCGTTATATCCAGTTTCTTCTCTAATCAAGCTATTGGTTAACTGATTTAACAATTCCATGTTTGGCAATGGTAGAGTGTCGAAATCTCTCAAAGATTTTCCATTTTGTATTAGGAGCTTTTCAATTTCAAGTAATGCATAATTTTGAATCTGTTCTTGTGTTAGTTGTAGATCTGGATGTTGAAATAAACGCCTTTGTCGATGAAGGATATCATCTGACAAAGCTTGCCAGTTGTTTGTCCATAGCTGTAATGGATTTGAGACTTCACAAAATAGTAGAAGAGTGATGAATAATTGTCTAAGTTGAGCTGCTGTTGCCCATTGTTCTGCCTCTTTTATTGCATCGTTCCACTCTTTATCTCCATCTAATAGACCAAGAGCATAGCATGCCGATTTGAATGTAGGGTGCATTACGTTATCTATTGTCCGTATCTGTTCGAAATTTTGAGGTCCTCTAACAATGTTCAACAGCATTCTCAAGTAATATCTTTCTCCAGAAGTTGGAGGTGCATAAGTAATTCGTCCTATAGTTTTACCTGATTTTCTTGGCCTCCATTATTTTTGCTGCTTGCTCCATACAAATTTTGTTGGGAATTCAGCATAAGTCAGTGATCGTGCTTCTTCATTTACCAAATTCATTTGCATCCACTCAGTAAACATTGTTCTGTCTATGCCTTCCCTGTGTAAAAGAAAGATATTATTAAATGGAATCATAAATTTGTATGATCTCAAAAATGTAATGTATATAGATTTAACTAAAGTTTTTTGTTTTATAAATATCTCAAAAATTTATAGCTTTGTTTTATATTAAATTATATATAATATAAAAGCTGAGTAATCATGGCTTTTCCAATGTCATACCTGTTTATAACGTTTCTAGCTCGTTGATTGTCTGTAAAAGTGACAGTATGTTCATTTAGGAGATGAAATGATAATCGTTCAACTGCTGGAGTTCGATAATGTATGTCAAATTGGTAAATTCTCCAACATGCTTCACACGCAGAAATATATCGACAATCTAAGTAACTCTTGATTTCATCAACATCACTGATTTGTTTCTCTCCAGATATTTCATTTCTTCTTACATTTTCTTGTACCAACATTGTGGCCCTATCAGGGCCTTTGTTAATATACTTGAAGAGATATTTAATTGCTTTAGATTGATTGCACCACTCAACATTTATATGAGCTTGGTATTTTACCAATAGATTGATATTGTGAGGAACGACATAGCTATTGTCTAGCTTGACATCTCCTTTTTGTATAAATCTTCCATCATCTCTTCTTCTATAAATTGGATATCCATTATCATCAATTGTTGTCTCGTTGTAAAAATTCTTTGGAAATTTTTTAGTGCAAGAGCCATTTACCATACAGGATGAGTTTTTATTTGCTTGGCCACATGGTCCGTGCATCATGAATTGAGCCACTGCTTCATATGCATCTGGGTTTGAGTCTTTGTCTGGAATTTCTGCTGATATGATTCTATCTATGTCAGCTGGTGAAGGGTATTTGTTGTCATGGTGAAGCCAAATCAAAATATGTGCATGGGGCAATCCCCTTTTTTGGAATTCAATAGTGTACAAAACTACATATAGAAAAGAAAGCATTTTTAATTTTTAGTAAATAAGAATATTAATTGTGACAATTTTTTTTTTGAATGATTTTTATTTGATAATAGTTTAATTTTCATCATACCTGCAATGACTCTCCCAAACTGTTGACCTTGTGTGACGTCTTTCATCAACTGATCCAATTTTATTTTGAAGACTCTTGTCTCAATATCAGGTCTGTCTTGAGGATTTTGGCCGAGTATTTCATCTAGGAAGCTTTGAATCTCTAGCCATTTTGGATTTGCAGTGAATGTGATGAATAGATCAGGATTACCTGCCCATCTGCATATTGCCATGGCATCCTGATAGTTTTGTATCATATATCTTGGTCCACCTGTAAATGTTGCAGGGAGAACTATTCTTTTACCTAGTGATTTACGACTTGTGTCACCTCTAACAACAGCATCACGCACATTCTTGTACAAATCTGCTCGTAATTGTGGCTGTTTTTTGCGTATAAACCTTAGTCTTTCTTCTTCAATAGCTGTATATGCGTCAACTATGAATTGTTGGAAGAGTCGACGACCACAGAGTATCGTCTGTCCTTCGTTTCTTCGGTGTTGAATCCTATATGCGTAATACTCCCTCATTGTTACAGTTTCTCTCTTTGTTTTTCTTCTTCCTTCATTATTGAAATAAGGAATACCAATGTAGAAACCATCTTCTTCGAAAGGAAACAGTATTGGATATTGCATAGCCATAAATGACGGATGTAGATCAGTAATTCTTTGTAGTCCATCACTTTGAGTTTCTACTACAATATCTCTTTCTCCGTTTGTGTCTATAAGGTCACCTACAATTAGTGCAGCTACTTCTGAAGAAGTTGGGGCATCGTACTGCCTTCCATTAATTTCTCTGCTGCCAATTAGTCTTAAACGAATAGGAACTAAATCTGAATCTTGAAATCTGTCTCTTGCCATGCGAAAAACCTCTGTAAGCTTGTTGTGCTCATCAAACATTTTCATTAGTCCTTCAATAATGTTTGGATCAAGATTATTACCAGATGTTCCTTTTTTTGAAATTGCTTTCATTCTATTTGAAACCTCATTCTCTGTATCATAAATGTATAGCTGAGCAAATTTAGGAGTTTGTCCAGGTGTTGGCATTAAAGATCCGATCTTATGATGGTTTTGCCCATTTATTCGAAAGATATATGGCCCAGGCTTGTCATTGACACTATCATCTACATTTGCCCCCATCGATGTAAATGCAAAAATGGAGTTATAAACTCTAATGTTTCTTGAAATTTTGATGATCTAGGCCCCCCTTCATGGCTAAGTAATTCTCTCAAAAACTCTGGTGGTGGTTGTATTGGTGGCAATCTAACCTTTCCTTCTTCACAGCATATAGAAAAAGTTGGACAACTTTGTCTTTGAGATTTTTTGACTCGTTCCTCATACCATAGAAGTGAACCACAATATAGGCATTCAAATGTTGGTTTTCCAAAGTTCCATGCTTGAAGAGACATTCCTGCTTATAATTTTTTAGATTATTTAAAATGAAATGTTCTTTGTTAATATAGAAAAAATTTAATTACAGAAAATATATACTTTAGTATTGGATTCTTACTTCTTGTTGAATTATTGATGTCATTAGTGTCACAGTTTCTAGAGATTTGTGGATCTTCATTAACACATTGTTGACCTGCTAAAAAAGTGTACAAAAAATATTAGTATAAAATGAGTTAATGAGTAAATAAAGAAAGGGTGATTAAAAAAAATATGATGAAATTTGAGTTGAGTAACCTTTGTCATTTGATGGCATTGTTTGTGGAGGATTGGCAGTCTCTTTACGCATTTGAGCTGGAGTCTATATAGAATTATGACAAATTTTTAAAAAATGAAAATAAGTTTTGCAAAGATAAATAATATTTAAATAAAAAACACATTATTAACTTCATATGAAAATGAAATAAATGTATGACCATATTCATTACCTTCATATGGTTTTTGGTGGCTAAATTTGTAGCTTTTTGTCGCCGTTCATCCATAATGGTTCTTCGTCTTAATCTTGAAGATCTTGTCATTTCAACATTGTTTAAGTTCTTATAAAAAAAAAAAAAACAAAAAAAATGTTGTTTAACTATTTAAAGCAAAGTAAAAAGTTTATGTGTTGCAAGTAAAGACTTTATTATTCAATAATTTTAGGTAAAAAGAAGAAGAAGAAGAAGAAGAAAAATACTTAATAAATGTAAACAATTCAAGTAGATGAGTTTGTAATTTGATAAAAATTTATTATGTAAAATTAATGTATGACCATATTGGTTACCTTCGATTGTTCATTGCTTATATGGTTTGTTGTGAGAATAGCTGATGATTCTTGAATGGTGATTCTTTGTCTCTTGTTCGCTGAATCTATAGATCTTGATCGTTGTAAATTCATAATTGATCTTCGCCTTAATCGTGCAATTCTTGTTATTTCAACATTGTTCAAATATTTATAAAAATAAGGAAAGGACTTACTTAGTAGTGTTGTTCATTGGGATATTCATAATCTACGTGGATAGGTTTTACTTGAAATCAAAAAATTAGTGTATAATTATGTTGGTTACCTTCAATTGTTTGTTGCTGGTATGATGTGTTGCAAGAATAGTTGAAGATTCTTGAATAGTGATTCTTTGTCTTTTGTTGGTTGAATCTACAGATCTTGATCGTCGTAAATTCATAATAGATCTTCGTTTTAATTTTGCAAGTCTTGTTATTTCAGCATTGTTCAACTATTTAACCAAAAATAAATAAATAAACAACTATAATATACACAACCAAACTAACAATTTGTATCAAGTCAATGTAAACTGTAAAGTGAAAAAAAATACTTGCCTGTAGGTTAGTAGTGGTGGTGATTTCTTCCATGTGAGTAATCTTCTGTTGTAATTTAGAGACTACTTTGAATCGTCTTTTTCTTTTGAGAGAGAGAGAGACATTTTGAGAGTTTTTTTTTTTTTTTTGATAAATAGAATGAGAGATCTTGTTTGAAGAATGAATAGTAGTTTTTTGTTTTTGTTTTGATGTATTTGATGCGGATTATAGTATTCCAATTGTGATCAAATTCTTATTTATTTATTTGTCTTAGTATTTATCAAAATTGCACTATGTGCGTGCTGGTCTCCTAATACTGCTGGGTTTAGTATTCCAATTGTGATCAAATTCTTATTCTTATTTTATTATTATTATTTTTTAATCTTAGGATTGTCTATTAGTTTTATTCATTTATATATTTATGTGTCTTAGATAATTTAATTTTTGGAATTTCAGTAAAGTCAATGAAAATCACTGTTAACGGTTATCTAGACTCAAAGAAGCTTCGTGTTTGCAGGGAATTGAGGAAATTTCAAAGGAGCTCTCAGAATTGTGAAATGGCATTTGACGAAGGACGTTTCACATGATGTGGCATTCATATTGCATGTGACCTGCTTTGCTTTTATATCTTTGTGTAATTCATTTGCTGCCTCTGCTATGTCAGAGTTTATTCCTATGGTACAGTGCAAAATGCTTGAAGATTTAACTTGTATTTGACATCTCTAGAATACTATATATATATATATATATATATTATATATTATATAATGTATTATCTCGTTTCTCTTTCATATTGCATGTGACCTGCTTTGCTTTTATATCTTTGTGTAATTCATTTGCTGCCTTTGTTATGTCAGAGTTTATTCCTATGGTACAGTGCAAAATGCTTTGTTTTGTTATTTAAGATGAAAAACTTTTGTAATGGTTATTTTAGCATTTCTCTACACATGAATGGAAATATTTTTATGAAAGAAAATTAGCACATTAATACATTTGTCAAAAAAATAATGCAAGTCAACCTATCTGTAATAAAACTCTAAACTGAATTAACTTGTATAAAATAGCTTAAAAGTATATTTTTTCAAAACTCAAATCATTCTAAAATTGAAAACAATCTAAAACTCTAATATGAAAATAGTCTTTGATTCAAATATTTTATTTGTTCTCTAATCGTCTAACACTTCTATTTGATCTTCTGCTTTCTCTTTTTTTATTTCTCTGCAAAACAGAAACAATACAGAAGTTATTTTCTTGTTTAGGAAAATAAAGATTGTGTAAAGTTTTAAAAAAGAACCAAATAGTATTTATTTATGCAATTGTACTTCTTCACAATCTTTCTTTTCTTTACTTGGGCACAGATTTTTTCTTCAAGTTCTTCATTTCCATTGTTAGCCCCTCTTTTTGTTGTGTCCTATAATCAATATGATTCAATAAGTCATTATGTACTAATGATAATATTATAACTTCATCAATAATGTATAGGTGAAGTATCGTTACCTGTAATTGTCCGTTTCCTTCAATTTCAATGACTCTAGTTACTGTAAAGTTTTGTTTGCGAACAAAAAAATTGTATGCAGTAATTTTCAATTGGAAGGTGTAGGTTTTTCCAATTATGCATTTGATGCTACTTGGAATAATATTGTCACTATCTTCATCCTATTATTAAAAAAAAAAAAGGGAAAATTGCACTTTACCCACCTGTGGTTTGGCCCGTTTTAACAGTGCCCACCCGTGGTTTAAAAGTTGTCACTTAACCCACCTGAGGTGGCCTCCGTTAGACCTCTGTTACCCACCTCTGCCCTTTCCGTTAAAAAATCCTCTTTACTATATAAGTCAAAATTAGAACCCAAATAGAACCCTAAAAAAAAAGAATGAGCTCTCTCCTTCTCTCTACCCTAGAACCCCAAACCCATTTCCTCTGTATCAACTTGATCTTCAGCCATGGACTTGGAATCTAATTACGAAATTTCCTCCACTTCCGATTTCATCTACTCCTGCAATTTCACCAGAGATTATCTCCCGAAATTTCATCTACTCCCGATTTCATCTACTCCCGCAACTTCACCGAAATTTCCCCCACTTCCGATTTCATCTACTCCCGCAACTTCACCAGAGATTATCTCTCGATATTTCATCCACTTCCGATTTCATCTACTCCTGCAACTTCACCGAAATTTCCCCCACTTGGAATCTAATCCTCTTTACAGGTAACGCTAAATAAACCACCCAAATAAAAAAACAATGAAACTTCCTAAAACCCTAGAAATTATCTCTCGTTTTTTAATCCTCTGTTTGGTTTCCGAGAAAACCAAAAGGAAAATATAATTTTCTTTTGTGTTAATGGAATTGGAAACAATTTACTAAACAAAAGGAAAAAAAAAAAATAATAATAACAGAAGCTTCAGAGAGATTGCAGAAATTTGGTGTCTTTATTCACTGATTGGTTGCTGAGAAACTGAAGGAAAGGAAAATAGAAAGTTAGTGTGTGTCAGTGAGAATTTAAGTTTGATTAGTTTCCTAGTTTTGGTTGCTTTCTTCAAAGTTTTTGGGGAGATTTTGGAAATTTTATTTCCTTATTCTCTGTTTGTTTCCTGAGAAAATGAAGAAAAAGGAATAAAAGGTTACTATGTCAGTGAAATTTAAATGTGGTTAGTTTACTTGCTTCAGTTGATTTCGAAGAGATTATTGAAATTTGGTTTCTTCATTCTTTGTTTGTTTGCTGAGAAACTGAAGAAAAGGAAAAGAAAAAAATTGTTGTAACTGAAAGAGTGAATTTTGAATGCGATTAATTTACTAGTTTCAGTGAATTTCTTTAATTTTTCATTCAGAAATTACGTTCAAATTCTATTTCTAAATTTCTATCTGTGATCAAAGAGAGAGGTTTAGGCTAACTTTCAATGTTCATTAGTCGAAATCCAACTGCATTTTGTTTGAATTTCAGTTTCCAGATGAGTTATTGAAGGATTCGACTCAAGTGGCGAGAGCTCTGCATGGACAACTTCATTTTTTTGGGGGTGTTTTTAGGAATCTTGACATAGAGAAAATGGGTTTGGGATTCTAAGGTAGAGAGAAGGAGGGAGCTCATTCCTTTTTTTTAGGGTTCTATTTGAGTTCTAATTTTGGCTTATATAGTAAAGAGGATTTTCTAACGGAAAGGGCAGAGGTGGGTAATGGAGGTTTAACGGAGGCCACCTCAGATGGGTTAAGTGACAACTTTTAAACTACGGGTGGGCACTATTAAAACGGGCCAAACCACAGGTGGGTAAAATGCAATTTCCCAAAAAAAAAAAAAAAAAGCAAAAGATTTCAATTAGTATAACACAATACAATTAATATAATTATACAAATAATCTATATATATATATATATATATATATTTATCTATTTACCTCTTTTTCCATATTGGATAGTTGCATAGCAGGCACTTTGATTAACTTCTCTGCTTCCTTGTCAAACACTACAAAATTTGCTTGTTCTGTTGTATCACCAACTTGCATGTCAACTCTGTATCTGAAATTTTATTTTTCATTTACATCAATTAACATCTTTATATATTTAAAGTTAACCAATAGTAAATATTAGAATTACTTACTTAATTTTTGGGAATCCACATTCTTTCATACATGTCCCACAAAATAGTTTGGATTCATGTTTTTTCAATTTTTTAGGACACTCATCACAGGAGACATAATACCATCCATTCTCAGCATTGATCTTTTTAATTGAGGCCGTGCAATAAAATGTTATGTCCTATAAAAAAAAAAAAGCACATGGTAAAAGTTCATAAAAGAAATTTTCACATAAACATATTTGGAAACAAATATAGACCCAAGAACACTCTTTAAAACATCTTAAATATATAGCAATTAACTATTCCTTTCATTTGTCTTTTTCAAAAGTCTTTATGGTATTCAAAATCAATTTGAGGAATTAACGTAATCATAGTTTGTTGTCATCAACTTAAACTTAATTACCAAAAAAATTATCAAAATTAACTTGATTTTCATATGATTAATTTATTTGATTAAATAAGAAAAAAATCAAACAAAAATATTTAAACTATTTAATATGTAAATTATTTTTTTTGTTACCAAGTACAAATATGGAGATTCGATCCTAGAGTTAAACATAAACAGAACTTATTGATATGTCAGTCCAAATTCTAGGAAAAGAAATTTTTATGTTCGCATATGACGTGCATATACCTCATTTGAAATCCATTCTTCAACCATTTTTATTTTTTCCCATTTAATTATTCATTTATTTGTTACATAAAATATTCTTCTTCTATAAAATATTCATTTATTAGATTATGCATTGCTTACTCTGCCATAATATATTTAACAATTGAATCCAAGTTCTAGTAAGAGATAACAATACCTTGCACATTTAATACTAACCTGTTCTTTTTCAGTCTTTATAAAGGTCAAAATTTCCAATAGTGTTCTTTTCATCTTAGAAATCTCATTAGGGTCAAGGATTGAATGTGATAGTTGCAACGACTCAATCTTCGGGCCTTTCTCATCAAGGCTGAATTCAGTTTCTTCAAGACTATATTGAAATTCAACATATTAAAAATGTCTATTGGTATCATAAAATAATAATTTAAGATATTATAAAATTGGACTAAAATAAATAAGTAATTTTAAAATTGTACTGACCTTTTTCTTAACTCTATGACCTCTGGAATATCTAAATTCACATACAACTTTGAAGAGTTTGTAGAAGACAATGATAATTTCCCTACCATCATTCATACATAAGTAGTTTAAATTATGACGTTTAAACACATATTATGCATATCAAAAGAAAGAATTGCTTACTCATATAAGTCTTAACAGTGGTTGATGTGATAATTAAAATAGGCCGCACAGAATTATCAAAACAAATATCTTCATTAATTGCCTCTGCAAATTTATCCCAAAATGTGATTCTAATTTTTTCCCTCCTGCATAAACATTTTTGTTAAACAATTAAAAATTTATCTCTTAACAAAAATGTACAAATCTAAGTAATATATTCATCAATATCTAACTAACCTGTTATCTTGAAGTTCAATTAGCCTTTTGTTCAATTTTTTCCCACACACCTCTATCTTTTCTATGGGAGAAATTCCTACGATTTCTCCTATTACATCTACAAACGATAAAGTGATTAATCAAAATAATGAGTTATGAAGATAATAGTATATAAATATATTTTAAGTATAAATGTATAATCAAAATTACCTGTTAAAGTTGTGTTTTTGTCAGCAAGGTACTTCAACTCATCAAATGGAACCAATTCAAATTTTTGTTTTGCAATAAGCTCATCATTTGTTTCTAACAACTTCACAGATGTTGTTGCATAAAACCTTATCATGTACTTGTGATTCACAATCCTATAAGCATCCTTATTTTCAACAACTCCAAAATATTTTATTCGATAAATTTTACCTTCTTGTATATCTCTAAAATGATTAACAAATGATTTTCTAATACTTGCATGAATAAGATTATCCTGAAAAAATGAGAATAAACTTATCAAGAAAATATAATTCAAATGTATTTGAAGAGCTAAAAGTAATTCTATTATCTTATTTCAAAACTTACCTTCTCATCAAGCAATACCAAATCAACACTCATAAGTTCATTATTTGTTTTAATGTTAAGAACTTCCCACATTCTTGTAACTCTAACTTTAATATTCCAATCGTCCTTTTCAGTGTCAATTTCATCCTAGAGATTATATCTTTGATTTTGTCTATCCATTCTGATAAAATTAAAAAAAAAAAAAATTAGCATTTACTTAAAAACAAAAGAAATTTTGATAGAGAAAAATGAAAAGTAAGATTTTTGAAAAATTAAAAATTTTTACACCTTTCAAAAATTGCAAACATAATAACATATTAATAAGATGCACAACAATTGCAAAGAGTATAATATATTTAAAAAAATAATATTTTTGCAATGCAGCCTCATTGGTCTATGCAAGTTATGGTTCCATGGAGGCACTAACCTGATTCAAGCCCTTTAGCGGCAAGTAAAATTAAAAACATATTATAATATATAATTAAAAAAACATAGTATAAACATCAAGTTACGGTTCCATGGAGGCACTAATCTGATTCAAGCCCTTTAGTGGCAATTAAAATTAAAAACATATTATAATATATAATTAAAAAAACATAGTATAAATATCAATCCATAACAATTCTCTAAATTGGATTAAACTTAAGGAAATCAACTTAAACAAATACACAAAATATATTCAATTTGGTGGAAAAAAAAGTATAAACTAATCTGATTCAAGCCCTTTAGAATTAAATATAAATTAATTCTCTTTATTATGCCCGTAGGAATCAAATTACTACTATATAAAAGCCGTATATAGTAATATAGATAAATTAATTTATCTTTATTAAAATTAAAAACATATTATAATATATAATTAAAAAAAACATAGTATAAACATCAAGTTATGGTTCCATGGAGGCACTAATATGATTCAAGCCCTTTAGTGGCAATTAAAATTAAAAACATATTATAATATATAATTAAAAAAAACATAGTATAAACATCAATCCATAACAATCTCTAAATTGGATTAAACTTAAAGAAATCAACTTAAACAAATACCCAAAATATATTCAATTCGATGGGAAAAAAAGTAGAGTAAACAAATACATACTTGTAAAGTTGTTGGTAGAAGAAGAGAATAGTAGAGATTGTAAGTAGAAGAAAATAATAGCGCAAATGAGTCGTATGAGGAGTATTAATTATGAATTATTTGATATATATATATACACACACACTCCACATTGAAGAATTTTATATGAACAAAAAGTCTAAAGCTAATTAAACCACAATTGGTATATACTTTTATTATATCACTAATGGACAACTTCTTATCTTCACCAACGTTTTTTTATTTTATTTTTTCCTTGGATATACTTTTACTATTTCACTAATGGTCAACTTCTTATCTTCACCAACCTTTTTTTTTTTCCTGGGATATTTACTGTTTTATAATCTATATAACGTTATTTTTTTACATGACAGTTGGCCTTAGCCACAAATTGTAGGTCGGTCTTTGTGCATGTGAGGGACTCTAATATCTAACAGGTGAACTACAACTCTTATATATATTTTTCTTAAAATCTAAAAATTTAAGAAAATTTTTGTGAAAATTTCTGCAATTTTGTGAAGCCATTTGGCGCAACCACGGCGTCTAAGCCCTACTTTTATTATATATAATATTACATGACAGTTGGCCTTAGCCACAAATTGTAGGTCGGTCTTTGTGCATGAGAGGGACTCTAATATCTAACAGGTGAACTACAACTCTTATATATATTTTTCTTAAAATCTAAAAATTGAAGAAAGTTTCTGAGAAAATTTCTACAATTTTGTGAAGCCATTTGGCGCAACCACGGCGTCTAAGCCCTATTTTTATTATATATAATATGATTTGTTGGGTTTCAAAGCGTGTCGATTGAAGTTCGCATCAAGAAGTTAACCCCAAGTCTCCAGCTCTTTACATACGAACGAGCCACACCAAACTCTACCACACGCCATGTCAAGAAGAAGTGGCAGCATTATTTACTTCTTTAAAAAAAAAAAACCACAACAAAGCACAAACAAATTATATTTCTTTTCCCTAAGCAATTCGTACAGAATAACAGTAAGAGCACTCACAGCAGTGGTGCTAAATAGTCATATTGCTAAAATTATAGATATTTAACACAAAAAAATGGCTGCAACAGTGGAGCTAAAACCTTAAATTTTAGCTCCACATGAACAGTGCACATCTATAAATAGATGTGCACTGTTTATCACATCTAAAAATAAAAAGATTATTTTATTACTTCCTCTCTCCTACTTTATTTAAAAAATATTTCTTTCTTCTTCTTTCTCTCTCTCTCTCTCTCTCTCTCTCTCTCTCTCTCTCTCCGGCTTCTCTGCTTCTTCCTTCTTCCTTCACATTTTTTTTTTTCTCTCCATCACCCACTCTCTGCTTCGCCGGTCTCTCTCTCTCTCCGGCTTCTCTGCTTCTTCCTTCCTCCTTCACATTTTTTTTTTCTCTCCTTCACCCACTCTCTGCTTCGCCGGTCTCTCTCTCTCTCTCCGGCTTCTCTGCTTCTTCCTTCTTCCTTCACATTTTTTTTTCTCTCCTTCACCCACTCTCTGCTTCGCCGGTCTCTCTCTCGTCGCCGATCTGGGTCGCGATTCGCGGTTCACCGTCTCGCCGATCTGGGTTCGCGGTTCACCGTCATCGTCCCACGCCATCGTCGCCGATCTGGGTTCGTGGTTCGCTGTCCGCCGTCGTCCCACTCGCAGTCCTCCATCGCCGTCCCACCTTGCTGTCCTCCATCTCTCCCTCATCGCCGATCTCATGGGTTTCTTTTTTTTTTTTTTTTTTTTTTTTCTGCTGTGAACTGGTGATGGTTGTGCCGTGGACCTGTGGTGGTGGTGATAGTTGTGCTGGAGTTTGCTGTGGTGGTGGTGATGGCTGTGCTGTGGTGGTGGTGATGGCTGTGCTGAAGTTGCTGTAAAAGTTTTTATTATTATTGTAATGAGTTTTTTTGTATTATTTTAATCAAATAGCTAAAAATATAGATGTACTGCTGTGGAGTGTGAGGAGGTAATAGCTAAAATTATAGATAAAATAACTTTTAGATGTGAGAAATATAAAAGAACTGCTGTGAATGCTCTAACACAGTTTCAAATTTCAAAATAATAATAATAATAAAAAAAAAAGGGCAAAAGGAAAATAGAAAATGGGTATACTACCACTTCACTTTCAATAAACTCTGAACTTCCAACAAAGAAAGAAGGCTGAGGTAGAAGCGGTGAAAGACAAACAACTGACGTTGGTTTTGAATCTCTGAACTTCATCACTCACTAACCTTTTCACATGGCTGGGTACTCTCTCTCTTTCTCTTTATTAGTCGCAGGAATCACATTGATTCAGTATAAATTGAATGTCAAAAACTCTTTTTTGTTTTGTTTTGTTGGGTTGCCTCAGAAATCATAATACAAGAAAAAAGGTTCGGTTGTTATGATATTTGTTTAGTTAGGAATTGCCCAACTTGACCCATTATTTATGTACGGACGGACCAACTAGTTAATGGGTTATTTAGGTTTCATATCAGAATGACGGTTTTAATATCTGGGTGATTTTTGTTTGGTTATTTTAGTTATTATTTATAACTGAGATTTCGTTTGATATTCATTGGTGTTTTACAGAATGGAATGGAGACCATCTGGGCAGTTATTTTTGTGTTAGGAAAAAAAAAAGAAATGATTTTTGAATCAAATTTACTATTTGGGTTTTATGATTTTTGGTTAATTCTGACTAATGTACTAGGAAAAGAGATTGTACTTTGTAGCTCTGGAATGGAATCTCTATGCCTGAAAATGGTGTGGCGACAGTGGGAAACAATTTGTGAACTTAAGTGGTTAATTATTATTATTTTTTTATGAATTGCAAATTTTTATTAAGAGAAAAAGACTGTACAACAAAGACTACACAATAGACAACGAACGTGTCTCCACCCTTAGAACATCATTGAGACGGGGGGCAGTTACTAACATCAAAAAAACCAATTATCCTATTACATATAGACCATTTAGGGCGGCCCTATTGGCTACTCTTGAAATCTAACAAAAAGAAGGCCTATTTACATGGTTCGCAAGAGAGATGATTTCTGAGGTTATATTTTGGATCCTCCATGGGGTATTTACATTCAGATTGGATATGGCTTGGATACACACTTTGGAGTCCCCTTCAATGCATATGGATTCAAATGGAAGTTGTATTGAAAGGAAGGTTGTCCCCCTAAGAGCTTTAGCCTCTGCTTGCAGAGGGAGGTTGGTGTTTGCCCATTTGGTGCAGGCAAATACCAACTCCCCTCTACAATCTCTAGCCACTGCAGAAATGATGGATCTTGACTTTCCAACCATTGCATCAACATTATCTTTCAATGACCCTCTACAGGCACTATCCACTGAGCATTAGTTCTTGGTGGAGACGATGTTGATGTGTTAGTTCTAACCCCTTTGAACCCTGCAAATGCTCTGGAGAGCCGAGCTCTAATGTCTTCATGGCTCTGTTCAATTCCTTCAAACAATATTCCATTTCTTAGCTTCCACACTTGATCACATATAATTGCACCAAATTGTAGAATATCATCTCCATTTATTCCCATATATGGATCTGATGGTGGATTCAACAAAAACTTAACAAAATCTGTAATGTTGTTGAAATTAAAATCATCAAGTCTGATTCCCAACTGACAACAAAACCATAGAGCTTTTGTCGGTGGACATTTGGTGAAAATGTGTAGTGCTGATTCCTTCTCAGAATTGCACAACCAACACACATCATCAGGGAACTCAAGAGAATTTCCCAATTTTTTCCTTTGTAGGGAGGCAATCTGCAGCAATCCTCCAGAGAAGCATTTTATGCCTCTCATGTATTTTTGTTTTTTATACTTGACCCCTGAGATTATCATAGTTGGAAGGAGGGTAGGAGCTTCTACTTAAGTGGTTAATTATTGTTATGTGTTTCTATGCTCAATTTACGTGTATGTTGTATTGGGTATAGAATTATTAGAATATAGGAATAATGTTATGCCAAATGAGCATTGGCTCACATGGCATCTCCTCCACTTGGACGAGCAATGTGGAGGGTGCCACTAGGTGTGTCTGTAATTACCAATCAAAAAGGGAAAACGAAGAAGTAGAAGATAGAATTTTTGTTATGTTAGGCACTATTGGGAAGTTCAATTTCAGATATTGGTACTCAATGTCATTTATATTCTTATATCTTTCTTATTGTGCTTCCTGTGTATTTATGTATTTATAAAGTTTGTCTTTTGAGTCTTATGTGTCATTTACTTCTTCTTACAAGGATCATGATCATGTGTTTTCTTGTTGATATCATGATGTTGAGATCACTCGATTGGTGACTACTTGGAACTTGTAGCCATGATCCTTTCCATTTTGGCCCTCATCTGATGTTGTTCCTGGTTGCTATTATTTTACTGAAGCGTAATAAGCTTCATGTCATTGAGTCTGATTATGTATATGGGTCAAGCTGAAGGAATTGATTATTGGAGAAAACTAAATAAAACATAAAAAGATAAGAATTAATCTTCAACTGTCAAAGAATTTCTTGGTCCTGTCAACTTATAAAGGTTTATTGATGGATGAATCAAATATTTCCACGTGGTTACCACAACCGCATAGCAGTAAGTTAGGATTGGTTTTCTCCAATCCGCACCGCTTATTTATCTATTTATTAATTAAAAATATTCCCTTTTCTATAAATCCAAATAGTCAGTATAGATTGTGTTAGACTGAAGCACACGATCATCGCATTTCTCTTGTTATCTCTAGTTTAGGCAGCATGCCATAGACCCAAGAAAATTTTAATGAGACTGTAGGTAATTGAAACATTTCAATTTAGATTTAATAATATAATGGGCTTGTCTTTTATAACCTGTTTGAGATTCCTAATATTTATTTCTTGATCTCGTGATTCTCGTTTTCGCCATCAATTATTTCTTTCCATTTATCTTTGTTGTACTAACAACTTAGAATCTTGAGTGCCAATGAGCTCTAGCTCAACTGGCACCTCTTTCTTCTTCTTTTTTTATTTTATTTTATTTAATTTATTTTATTATCTTTGTTGTACTAACAACTTAGAATCCTGTGTTTCAATGAGCTCTAGCTCAACTGGTACCTCTTTCCCTTGTAAGTGCTAGGTAGAGGGTGAGGTTGTGAGTTCAAGACCCACTGCATGCGTGTATAACTTACCAATCAGAAAGGAAAAAAAAAAAAAAAAAATTAAAATCCTGTGTAATTACAATATTTCTCTGTGTTATTAAAAGTATGCCTTGATTCTTATTATAAATAATTTGTGTAATTTATGCAGACCATCATGGTTGGTGGACAGTAACAGAATTGCTACGAAAATAAAGAGTGCATCTGCAACATGTCATCCTGATAGAGTTACATGGAAAAGCAACCCCAGCAGAGCTTGCCCTAATTGCCAGTTTATGATTGACAACAGTGATGTACAGTCTCTAACTTTTCTTAAGCTTAAATATGATTTTGTTAAGAGGATAAAAATTTGTTTGAATGTTTTGCTTACTGCTGTTTCCAGGGCTTGTTAACATTGTTTCTGTTTAATTTTCCTATATTTCTTGAAGAAATTCCCTCCCCCCTCCCCCTCCCCCCACCCCCCACCTCCCCCTTCTTGTACTTTCCTGTGTCTCATGAGTCATAAGTTTCTATTTGATTCTCAATTCTTTGCATGTGTAGCCCCATACATTCCCCTTGTTTCATATTTTGTTTAATTTATTTACTCAGGTTGTAGAAACTAGTTTGATTTTTACTTATGAAGGCTGATTAGTATGAAAACTTGCACCATAAAGTTTTATTACCTGCTTTAGATTTTTTTTTTTTTTTGGTGGTAGAATTTGCAATAAAAGTATTGTATGATGATCCTGAAGTTTCTTAAGGTCTAGTAGGTGAAAAGTTACACGTAATCAAAAGTCAAAACAAGATTAATTACATATAAATATACATTTAGAAAATGACGCAGAATACTTTCTTTTCCTGGCCCATTATGAAAATAATTCAGCATCTTGAGTGATAAGAATGGTCCACAACTACCTGAACTTCAAACAAAAGATGTACCCAGGTTTTTATTTTTATATATGAGTATGTGGTGGTTCTTGATAAGACTGAATTTAGTAGTTGTCACACATGAATTTGAAATTGCCTTTGTTGATTTGGTTTTTAACATTTTTTCTTTGTACATGAAACTTTGGAAATTGTACAATCAGCTGATAACTATTTATGAGTTCGGTTTGTACTGCGTAGCAATTGCTTAGCAATCAAATGGGGGACTAGGACGTTATATATGAGCTTTTATGAAAATGAAGTTGAAAGTCGAAACTAATACCCAATAGGGGAACTACTGTAGTTCTCTTTTGGTATTGGTTATTTCCATCAAAATGGTTACTGATATGTAGAACCAATGTCACATGTGACATACACTTCACTTGTAATTTCTTTTTCTTGGATTGCTATTGATGATAATTTGACACAATAACTAATAGAGATGAGGAGTTGCTTCTATGCAACTGCTTGAATGTGGGAGCTGCTATGAAGCTGAGGTTCTTAGTCTTGAAACATTGATGCTTCACTTTTCCTTATCTTTCTACCATGCTTTAACATTTAGGATGAAAAATTGTTGTCCTTCGTTTGGAATTAAATAAGATCATATACATTTTTTTTTTCTAATTCACTGCATATTATCAGTTTTATAGTATCCCATCACAAATTTCAGATAGGCGCCCCTGACATTTGCTTTTAAGATTTTTAGCGCAATCGTCTAATGTTTCCTTGCAACTGAGATTCCAGCATTAACAATTACAAATTGCTGTTAACAAGGCAAAATAATTTATAACTTGTGATTAAAAAATATCATCAACCTGAAAACTTCTGTAACATATGTTGTATGACTTGTCAACATTGTATGTCATCATTATAGTTACCATAGATATGAAGATGATTTTGGGTAAGAAAATTTTGCATTCCATGCCCTAAATTTGTAGTTTATGTTGGTCAAAATTTTTACTGAGATATTCTTTAGTGACTGCATTGAGGCAATTAACTACTTGTTTGACATACAAAATGGTGAGTGGTGACCAATAGGGCTACAACAGCTCTGCAAGTGCAGAAGTGTAATTATGTGAATCAACATTTAGTACCCCACAATCTCAATGCATGGTACTTCCCATGCTTTATCAAGTTATCATGCTTGTGCTGATTTAGAGCTCACATAATGCACTTGCATGAGAAAAGAAAAATGCTTGTATTTTTCATGGTTGTAAATGTCCTTAACCCACATGTACTCCGATAACATGTAATTGGTTTCAAATTTTTATCAAGCGCTATTAGCGACAACGGGTGCTTTTTCAGTTTTCATACCTTTTAGGGCATATTAGAGAGATGATGCCTCATGTTATATGGCATATATGATAATGTATACTACCAGAACAGTGTTTGAGTGGGCTTTAGTCCATAGTGTTATGATCATAACTTACTATATTTGGGTTAACATCTATGTTGCCTATAGCTAGTTTATAGAAGTTGCAAAATGACCCTATTCTGTGTTAGCATATGTTATTTTTTTCCTTTATTCTTCCACAAGTCTGACTGAGTTGTATGGTGCCCATGGCCTCCTGCTTTCATATGAGAAATATCAGGTTGTTGTATGGATGAATAGAACTAGGTAAATTTTGCTGTTTTGAATTTGAGTAGTCAGAATGGTTTAATGCAACTTGAGTGGCCCAACCTGAACTTTACTGATTTAGGTATGGATATTCTCAACATTTGTTTCGGAACTGGCAGAGTATTAACCTCATGTTGATTTCATTCTATTTGATGCATTTATTAGTTGACCTGAATTTGAATTACCACTTATGCATGTGCATATTGCGTCTGTGAAATAAATATCCATGCACCAATTAGAAAACCTGCGATGTAATTAGCCACTCAATCTGTGCCAATGCAGGCAGGAAAAATTGAAAGATTGCATTCTATATGTTGGTGTATCTCTTTGCTGGTTGTTGTACATTCATGGGTTAAGATTGGGATTGAACCACTTTCCCACTCTAATGAGTTTGATATCTATCATACAAAACTTGGACTACATTTGTTCCATTTGAGATATCATCATCATATGGGATTTACCATGATCACCTTTCAATGTAGCTTTAAATGGTTAATTTATTTTATTAGGTTTTTGAATTGTTCCATAACCTGTTTGAAATATTATAGACTCATATCTCTTTGCATCTTATGACTAGTTTCTTAAGAACATACATAGTACATTTTGTGAATTGGGATTGCATATGGTTCTGCATTTTGAGATCTTGACGATCTTAGCCCAAATCTCAGAGGAAGGAAGAAGAAGAAGAAGAAGAAAATAAACTTGTCCAGCATTTACTGTCAGAAGAATTTTTTTAAGTTGCTGAAATTTTCTGTTTGTAAGATAAACTGTACCACTTGTAAATATTCGGAATAATATGAATCCTGTCTGTTTTTAGGTTGCTCAAGAGTGGCCAGGATTACCTAGAGGTGTGAAGTTTGATCCATCTGATCATGAGATTATCTGGCACTTACTTGCGAAAGTTGGAGAAGGGGATTTAAAACCCCATCCTTTTATTGACGAGTTTATCCAAACTGTTGAAAAAGATGATGGAATCTGTTATGCCCATCCTCAAAATCTACCAGGTTGGCAGGAAGAGTTTTGCATGTTTTTCTTCTTTCTTTATTGTATATCATTATATTAATTTTGAAATGTAAATAATTTTAGGTGTCAAGCAGGATGGAAGTGTATCTCACTTTTTTCATAGAGCAATTAAGGCTTACAATACAGGAACTCGAAAGCGTAGAAAGATACATGGTGATGATTTTGGTGATGTCCGTTGGCACAAAACTGGTAGGACCAAACCAGTGATCTTTGATGGGGTTCAAAGGGGGTGTAAGAAGATTATGGTTCTCTACATGAGCATGGAAAGAGGAGGCAAAGCTGAGAAAACTAACTGGGTTATGCATCAATATCACCTAGGAACTGCAGAGGAGGAACAGGATGGGGAGTATGTTATCTCTAAAATATTTTACCAGCAGCAGCAACAGCAAGTCAAGCAGGTTGAAAAGATTGATCAAGATTTCCCTGAAACCACTGATCCAGTGACTGTAAAAGCCAGTCCTGTCACTCCTGACCCACCTCCTCATACTGAAAGGCGTTGTTCAAACAATGACCTTGGGCAAGATATTACTGTTACTAGTGAAGTTCCCTTGGCTCAGGTAGAGTTCTCTCTCTCTCTCTCTCTCTCTCTCTCTCTCTCTCTCCTTGCAGCATGAACATACTTTCATCTTTTGTTATGAAAACATGCTGTTTCATATTTTCTGCCTTCGCTTCACAATTGTTTTAGTTACCAATCAGAGGCTACCATTTCTGATGTACTTTTGGACTCCTTTTGTCTGGAAGAACTGAGATGTGGCATGCTTGGATTGATAACAGAAAATTCCAAGATAAAAGTAAATTGCTGAAAATGCTTACTTTTTACATTTTAACACAAGTGCTTATGTGATACTGATATTTTATTACCCTTTTTTTTTTGTTTTTCAACTGAAGCATCCTGCAAATGAGTGTATAGAAAAAGAGGTTGAACCTGAATACAAAATGCCTGATTTTGATGATCAGCCCAAGGTAGAAAAGCATACTGGTGAAGTGATAGATAACAATGATGTTCATCTTGAGGAAGATCCAAAATGGTGGGAGAGTGAGTCACAACATCTTTTGGATTCTCAACAACTTGTGGAAGCACTGTCTCTATGTGATGATATTTTTCAGAGCCAGTCTCCCAATAGGGATGGAAATGAGAATGGGAATGGCAAACTTCGTCTTTCTGATTATGCTCAATTAGGACCGGAGGATTTAAAGAAGGATCTAGAGGAGTGCCAATACCTTGCGTGTGATCCAGCAAACATAGAACTTGATACACCAACAGAATTCCGACTTAGTCAGCTTGTATGTTGTCTTCTCTACCATTTTGTTTGCATTATGCAAAAGTAATCAAATTCTGATATTTCCTCTGAACATCTTTGATTGTTGTCTTTTTTGTGCTTGGAATTAATTACAATATTTTCTGGAAATGGGTATTGTAGGATTTTGGATCGCAGGACAGTTATATAGCTTGGGGTGGCGGCAAGGTGATTGACTGAATGTGGCCGGTTTGGGTATTTTAACTGTGGTAATTTTGTGCCCACTTTTTGTATAGACTTCACCTATTAGAATGTCTTTGGATTAAATACAGTTTGTTTTTTTGGCAGTTTGAACTGTATATTTATATGGGCGAGGTATAATCTTTTGCTGGAAACTTGAATTGTAATTTGTGGCGGTGAAGTCACTGTTTATATAACTCATGCTGTAATTATATACCTTTGTTGAGAATAGATCAAAGATATGATCTATTCGTTCTCTTTAAAATGGTCTAGCAAAGTTTCTTTTTCTAGTCTCAAAATTAGCTTCAAGGTTGATTTGAAAACAATTAAGTTTATCTAGAAGTTTATTAGAATCTAGAGCTGCAAAGTTCTTGTTTGCTGAGCACTAGCATCCGTGATGCCAAGGAAGTTCTATTTTACACCTTAAAAACTTACTTTATCTATTTTGCCATCTCATTTTATAGCCAAAAACACCATCAAACCACCCACCCCCACTATTGAACCTCTAGCCTTCATTAAACTACCATCCACCACCAAACCAACACCCTCAATTGAAGCTATAGCCACCAACGAAGCAAATCTAGATCACAAACCTAGATCATCCAGCCACCAACGAAGCAAATCCAAATCCCCATAGCCCACCACCACCACCACCACCACCCACATCAACAAAAAAATCTAAACCACCGAAACCCACCACAAAAACAATCATCACCGAAACCCACCCAAACAACCATTGCTGAAACCCACTTCGGTAAAACTACCACCACTAGTCCACTACCACCATGACCCATTGCAAACCCATGAAGAGCATACCCATACCGGATCAACCCATTGCAAACCCAAATCGGTCAAAACAATACATACCCATACCGGAACAACTACGAAGAGCATCAAGTTCTAAGAGAAGAGAAGAGAGATTTGTCGATGCCCAAACCAGAACTACAAATAGTTGCTGCTTTGCCGATCTCTGAAGATGCCCATGATTTGACCCAATCGCCATCCCAACACCACCCAAACGCCTGACTCAAAATAAAACCACAGGTGTGAAGAGAAGAGAGATTCAGAGAGTGAAATGCACTGAGGTAGAATAGAGAAGGGAGAAGTGCAGAAAAGAAAAAGAAAAAAGAAAAGAGAGAGAGAGAGAGAGAGAGAGAGAGAGAGAGAGAGATGAATATAATATATATTATGTGTGTATACATCCAAGTGAACAGTTGGTTCTATATTTAAGAAACAACTGTTTACAAGTTGTAAAAAATTATGGAAAGCCATCCCCGGATGGAGCTTGTTTTTTGAAGTTTTGGTTGCAAAATAGCAACTGGAGGCAATGGCGGAGTTAGGATTTTAATTTTAGGGGGGGGGGGGGGGGGGGGGTGGGGGCGCAAAATGAATATATAGAGTTGAAGACAAAATCAATTTCAATTTTTTAGTTAGTATAATGAAGAAAAATACTTAACTAATTAAACAAAAAATTTGATTAACATGTAAAATATAATGTTAGTATTAAGTTTTTTTTTTTTTTTTTTTTTTTTTTTTTTTTTTTTTTTTTTCATGTGCGTAATGTTAGATTTAGTATAAATGTTGTTGTACTTAAGATACTTCATAGGTGACTATAAGTATATTTTTCAAACAAGTAAAAAATTAAAAAAAAAAAAAAATCATTACATAGTCATTATTATATGAAGTTAAAAGAGCTTCTTACTAATTACTGGCCAAGAAAAGTATATTACAAGTGGAGCCAAGAGTGACAACCCCATACCACAATTGCATGCAAAGTTGAAGACCATAAGCTTAAAGCAAACATAAACACATGCAAAGCAAATACTAAGTCTAAAAGAAATATATATATATATATATATATATACACACACCAAAAGGAAGTAAGTTACAAGGTAAGCGGAAACGGGGTCAGAAGCCGCCTGAGGCTATCTGATTTCTATTACAAACTGAAGGTCGACTGGGGCCATATGGTTACAATTGTAAGACTATCTGGGGTATTACAAAAGTAAATTGCCATTTTGATTACAAGTGAGAATGGAAGAGAAAACTTGAATCAGAACTGGGAGGTAATTGCTGTAATTGGACCTGCTTCAAACTGGAATGAAAGTTGCCTTATATAGGGAGAAGGGAGCCTTGGATTTTGCTGAAGATTGTTGAAAATCCGGAGAGTAAATTGCTTTTACTGAGGTGAAAACCTTTTCTACCGAAAGCAAATAGTGGTCTAAATTACTTTGTCAGGTATTGTTCATGGATAGTGACTTTACTGTTCATGAATAGTGTTCTATCCCTTGTCTTTAACTGTCGGCTGGGAGTAGGTTCTTGTTCATCAACAGTGACTGGTGCTGTGGATGAATAGTAGTCTGTCTGGAGATACTATTCTGAATAGTGACTGGTGCTATCCAGAATTTTCTTTAATCGTCTTCTAGCCTGTAAGCATCATTTGGATCCTGGGAATCCTTGAACAGAGGATTGTTTGGATCAAAGTTTGCTGAGGCTTCGGAAGAGGCAGGAGAACCTTTCTCTTGCTCTTGAGATTGTAACTCTTCTGACTGGAGAAGTAACTGCTGGGCAAGATCCTTTAATTCTTTGCTGGATTTCTCGACAAACTGGGAGGAGTCTAAACTGGACTGGGATCTTGTGACTATATTCCTTTGGACTGGAAGGGGATAATCCTTATGGACTTGACTGATGATTGAATCAATCTTAAGGGAGTCCCACCACTTAACTGAGAATTCTCTGTTTAACAAATTTCCTTTGATGTCATAGTTCCACATGCTAATCCAGTGAATTCTATAAATGATTGTCATGTGCAGAATGGCTGGGAATTGCTCACCATGAGGAGTAAGTCTATACCTTGAACTGAAATACCTGAGGGTATTTTGGAGGTGATCTGGGAAGATTTGAGGGACTGATCCAAACATCTCCCACCACTTAAGGAACCTTGTTGGTATTGAGCTGGAGAACTTCTTGTCAAACATTAAGAACCAAGAGTGATCAAAGTTCTTGTTCTAGTAAAAAAGAACCTTTTCAAATGCATCCATATAGTCATGGTAACTGTAATGGAGATTTGAACCTGTAATAGACTTGAGTCCTTAGAGAGTTCTTAGCAAAAAAGGATGCTGACCCCAATCTTTGCTACTAATAAAACCTGTGATGATGAACTTGTGGTAGAGGACTACTAAGGGGTCCCCCTTGTTCATGATATTTTCAACTCGGGTAGACTCTTCCTCAATGAGGATTTGTCTATAGTACTTGATGTTTTTCTATGGGTGCTTTGGGAGAAAATGCCATCCTTCTGGGAAAACTTCCATGGCTAGAGCTAGAGGATCTTTTATATGAACAATATGGGGTTCAATATAAGAGATGTGTTGAATATATGGTTTCTTGAAAGAGGGTGACCTATTTTTTCTGGATAATGGCTGGGATGATTTTTGGGACTGTAAGAGGCCAAAGGGATCATCGACTGTATATGGGGTGATATACCTAGGGGTTGGGGAGGCTAAGGATGAGCTATAACTTGGCTGAACTGGCCTTTCGTAGTTGGGTCTTGGAATGGAATACATTACATAACGATTGGCAATTGAGGATGGGGATGCGGGAATTAGTTGGCCAGGGTTCTTTGCCTGACTAGAACTTCCTAAGGTCTGCTGTTTAGGCAATTTTGGGGGGACGGGTTTCTTTCCAGACATCTTGGTTTGGACTCTGCAAAATTTCACGGGTAAGGAAATCAGGGATGCTGTTTTGAGTTCCTTTTATGAATTCTATGTCAAAATCAAAAACTGAAAGAATGGCTTGCCATCTGGCAAAAATCTGTTTTGATGCAATGTTTTGAACATCTTTTTCTAAAACATGCTTAGCAGATTTGCAGTCAATTCTTATTAAAAACTTTTGATTTAAAAGATCACTCTGAAATTTTGAAATGCAAAGTACTATAGATAATTTTTTTTTTAATAGTACTATAGTTTAACTGAGTGGAGGTCCAGATTCCAGAATGGGAACAGACTATCTATTCTGGAGAATTTGGGCTAACACGCTGGAGGAGAATGCCACCGTACCCTATGTCAGAGGCATCGGTCTGGACAATCTTGAAGGAATTGATTGAAGGAATTCCTAAGCAGGGAAGTGTCTTGACATATTTCTTGATGTTTTGGATGCCTAGAGTATGTGCTGGGGTCCATGGAGATGGGTTGGTTTGAAGTCTATCAAAAAGGGGTTTGCATTGCTGCCTGAGATTTTGATAGAAATCTGAGATGTAATTGAGAGATCCTAGAAATCTCTGGAGTTGGGTTATCTAGGATTTCATCTGGAAATTTATCTGCAAACTGGATAGCTCTATTAATAGGTTTGATGACACTATGTCTTATATCAAAACCTAAGAATCGCACACTAGTTTGAAAAAGCTTGATTTTAGGAGCTGAAACAACAAGACCATTGAACTTGATTGTCTGAAGAAATGTTCGCAGATGTTTCTTGTGGTGATCCAAGGAATCCGAGAAAATTAGGACATCATCAATGTAAACAATAGTATGACTGGAGAATGGATTAAAAATCTCATTCATAATATTTAGGAATTCCGAAGGTGCATTCTTGAGACCAAAGGGCATTACGTTCCATTCCTAGTGTCTAAAAGGTGTGATAAAGGCTGTCTTGTACCTATCAGACTCTCTGATTTGTATTTGCCAAAAACTACTCTTCATATCAAACTTACTGCAAATGATTGCTTTACTAAGCCTATTAACTAAGTCTTTCTTGTTGGGAATTGGGTACCTTACCCATTTTAAGACTTTGTTAAGGGGCTTGTAATTGATGACTAATCTGGGTACACCTCTCTCAATCTCAGCATTTTTCTGGACATAAAAGGCTGGATAAGACCATGGTGACCTAAAATTTCTAATGATACCTTTCCTAAGGAGATCCTCTATCTCAGCTTTACAAACATCCATAAGTTCCTGGTTCATTTGGATGGGTCAAGCTTTGGTTGGGATATTCTTTTCATTAAAATCTTTGGTATAAGGGAGAGCTACCTCGTGTCTCTTTCTATACCAGAAGGCTGTGGGTAGATCAGAGTAGACTTCCTGCTTGAGTTTTTCTTCAAACTTTCTAATTTCTTCCTGAATATCTTTGCAGGCAAGTCTTTCTTTGACTTTCTTGTATCTTAAATCTTCCTCTAGATATTTGATCTACTGTCTTTTGGCACTAATAAGGTTAAGGGTCCTGGAGGTAGAAACATCTTGGAGGATACTAATAACTCTTGGTTCTGGGTTCCTAAGAAATCTAAACTTGACAGGATAGCCAAAAGGGTGGGTAGTGATTCCTTCACTATTCGTAACAAAGGGGTACAAAAGACACATGAATGGGTTCCCTAGGATAACCTTATCCGTCATGTTTTTGACTAAGAAAAACGTGGTTTTGAAACATGCATTGTCTTGGCAGACATGGGCTCCTGGGATTTTATATTTGATCTGCATTTTTCCTCCACTTGCAGATGTTAACCTTTCTTTGGTTTTTTTGAAGTACTTGGAAGGAATAATTCTTTCCTGGATACAATTGAGATAAGCTCCTGAATCAATTAAGGCCACAGCTGTGAACTCATAATCTTTGCTAATCACAATTCTAACTATGGAATGCCACTTTTGGAAATCAATCCTATTCATGGTTTCTAAAAATTTTTCACCTTTGGGTTGTTCATTCTGAACCATGTCTGCTGTTGGGTTAATTATATCATCCTCTTCATCAGAATGGTCCTGAGATGAAGAATCTTTCCCATTTTCTTGGTGAGAGGTTTCTTCTAAGTTTTTGACTCTTTTATCAAGGAAAGTATTGTCTACTCTAAGGATGGTCATTTCTTGCTTGAGGGTCCTAACCTCATATTTGGTCTCTTTGATTTCCTTTTGAAGGTCGTTGACCGTAACTTCCTTCTTAGATTTGGAAAACCTGTCATAGATTTTCTCAAGATCTACCTTAGGTTCGCGAACCCTAGGTTCTGGTTTACTGGTTTCTCTAATTAAGGTTGCATGGAATGCACTAAGCCTTTGGGCTTTGATTTCTGGAGCCTCAATCTGTTCTATGAGATCTAGGAGTAATTCTTCTTGTTTACTAAGAACTTTAACCTGAGAAGAGGTTTTGGTAAGGTCTTGGTTGTCTTGACTAGACTGGGTGACTTTCATGCAAGTCTTTTTATGCCAACTAAAATGATTTTCAAAATATTCAAAGAAAGGGATATTGTCTTGTATCTCTTTCATGAATTCTTGCCAAGCATTGTAAACTTCAAGCTTTTATTCTTTGGTATGGTTGGCTCTATAGGCTGTCTTTTTGTCTAGGTTCTTTTCTAGATCAAATTCTTCTTCTAAAAACCTCATATTTGGTTTAAACTCTTTTTTTAAAACCTTAAGACCATAATCCTTAATATTGTCATCCTGATATGGGTCTTCCATATCGGTTCCTGAGGGGGATTCTACCTTTTGACTGTTGTTGTCATCTTGATTAACAACTGAATCCTGTTTTGCTGTGTAGTAAGGTGTACTAACCTGGGACCTGGTTTTGATGCCTTAAAACTCTGGGCCTAAGTCTCTTCTAGATCTAGGGAATGGAGCTAGAGGTCTAGAGGAGCTGGCTAGGGAAACAGGTCTATCTCCTAAGAGGATAGATGGTTGCTTACTAGGTGAAGGAAATCGGTTGAGATCTATTGGGGATCTAGGCCTATAGTCATCTAGGGGTGATCTAAATCTGGATTTGTCGAAACTAAGTCTAACAGAACCATCTGCTAGCTGTTGGACAATATCTAAATCTGAATCTTGATCTGGGTTTTGGATCTGTAGAGGAAAATTCTCATTTTCAAGTTTCCAACTTTCTGGAAAAGAAACTTTATCCCACTTAAGGGTTCTAGGGATCTGGATTTTGGCTTGGACGTTGGTTTGAATAAGAAGTGTTTCTCCCACCTTCTTTCTGTCCAAAGCACCAACATTCATATTCGTTTTAATGCACTTGTAATATACTCTGTATATTAAGGCTAACTTATTGGTTCCATGCACCATGAGGGTTCCATGGGTCTTAATATTTAATGTGAGGGTTTTCATGACATATGGATCATGGAGGTGAACTATGAAGTTTGGGAAACAGTCAAAATGGACTGGTTCTTTACTTAAACTGGTTTCAATGGTTCTTGAGAGACTATCATTAAACCTTATATGACGGGTATCTCTAAGGGCCAACAGAATTGAATTGTTAAATCCTGATCTGATGAGGGGTTTAACTCCAACCTGGACTAAACCTATGTGTAAGAAATGGTGTCCTTTCTTCTTATAGGCTTTTATTTGGGCTGGAATAAACAAGTAACACGTCTCGTACTCTTTGTTTATTCCATAAACTTGTTCTGTGGTCCTGACATGGAAATCTGTCTTGAAAGCACTTAAATTCCATGAAGACTTGTAGAATTCTTTTGTGGGTACCTTAGGGAGGTTCTAATCTCCTAACTTAAGGTCTACATCAGACAACTCATACTCTTCACTATGAATGATTCCTGATTCTGGTGGAATTTCTGGGAGTGATGTGGATCTACTGGCTAAACTGGAGGTTGAGTTACTTCTAAACAATTTACTCATCATCTTGGCTATCTGGTAGGGAAACACAATTAAAGCCTAATTACCTTTATCTCCAACTATCTGGATCTAACCTTAGATCTAGCAACAGGGTATTCACACTGAGACAAGGTGCCTCTCAATGCACAGTATAACCTCCAATTGCCTCTTTTTCCTAAAATGCCTAAACGCCTCAACGCCTCACTCCGGCTAAACGGCTAAACGGCTAAACAGCGAACCAAGGATACCAAGGTCTAATGGGCCATAGGACAACATTGGGTGTGATGTGGTCTAATGGGAAATAACTGGGTTAGCTTGAACAGATAACACAGAATGAAGGAATAAATAGAAGAGAAATAACTGAATCAACAGGTAAGCAAGTAGAAAAAGATCACAAAACAGAAATGAACAACATGAATATAGTGAGAAAATAATGCCATTAAAATAATGAATGTAAATACTGAAAATAATTTTGGCAAACTGAGGCGGTATAACCGGCCAACTTGTTTGATTAAAACAAAAGTAACTTACAAACTGATCTGCCAACTTGGCTCTAATACCAAAAGGGGGTAAGTTACAAGGTGAGCGGAAACGGGGTCAGAAGCCGACTGAGGCTATTTGATTTCTATATATATATATATATATATATATATATATTAAAGGGGTGGGGTTTGGGTAAGGTCGGGGGGAGGGGGGGGGGTGCAATTGTCCCCTCTTGACCCCCCTATAGCTTTGCCCTTGACTGGGGGGTGTTTACACCCCCAATGCTAACACTCTAATAATGCATTTAAAAATTGTGTTTTTATTGAAAGTAGCATAGAAAAGAGGATACTCTTGTTTGGGTGTGGTGCAATGGTGCTTGCCAAAATAAGCTTAAAAAGCTCAAAAAATTGGCCCCTTTTGGGCTTGCTAAACGAATGGTTTGCTGTAATAAGATGTAATGTTTCAGTGTAGTAGATCACAGCCAAAAAAAAAAAAAAAAAAAAAAGGTCTCGGACCATATCTTTTGCAGTGTTGGTCATTATACTTCTTGTAGAAGACTTTATATGGTTGTTTTTGTTTTTATTTTTATTTTTATATAAATAAATCTTCTCCTCCAAGGAATTGGGGGAAATATTTAGGTCATAGGTATAGGTGTACAGCCCACTAGAATTTGAATCTTTTTTTGGATTAAGACTTGATGAGGTCAAAATCTCCTCAGTAAGCTACAGGGTCTTCACGTACTCGAATGAATCTGCATAAGTCAAAAGAAACAAAAGGGGAGTACTGGCGTGGTATCAGCCAGCGATCCTCCAATGATTAAGTTAGAAATATTTGCAACCCTAGAGTGCCAGAGTTGGGGAGAGTTACACGTACCTCCTTTCTGTGAGGACTCGGGGGTATTTATAGTAGTATGGAACCGGTGTCCGTGGCGTGTTTGAGAAGATACTTCATTATCAGAACCACTTTTTGATTGCGTGGTGCGCAAGATATCTCTTTAAGAGCATGCGTGCTGGACAAGGTATCTGTTCAGGTCCAAGCGTATGCGACAAGACTACTTCTTTGTTGAAAGCATGTAGGGCAAGTCACATTTGTGCCTTCAGTTTCATCCCGTCACTTGCTTGTCCCGTCGGCGCTCTCGGCATTCCTACTATCTTGCGCCGCCAGTGTGCTTGTCGACTGGATGAGAGGGCGTGCGCCTCGCTTCACAAGTATGGGGGTCTGTCGGCCTACGTGGACCCTTCAGCTTATGTGGTCCGTCAGCTTTTCCTTAAATAATTTTTCCCCATCAGTTGCCCTACTCCTCAATCCCATCAGCCTAAGCTGTTGGTTTGGGGAGTATACCATTGCGTGGCAGACAATGCATTAATGGCTAGTCTCTTCGAGCAACCTTGATTGTCAGAACACGTGTCTTTGGTCAATTGGCCTTGTGCCCAGACGGGGGTGTCGCTTCCTCTTCCGTGCACATATGCTTATATATATATATATATATATATCTCATTTCCCTCATTTCTTTCCTTTATTTCATTCCTGTTGATTAGAGAGAGACTGTCAGCTTCAAGAGCGATCACCGTCAACACGCTTTCATCTCCGTCAGCTTATTAACATCGTCAACTTCCTCGGAGCCGTCTCTATATCTTGGTGAGTTGTTCTTGCTCTTATTGTCTTCTATTTATTCATACACTTATTTGAAAGAAATTTTACTGGAAAGGTCGTCACTTGGGCTTTTAGACCCCCGTTGCTTGTAGGTAGTCAAATGTCTACGGAGGCGACGAGTGAGTAGTCGTCAGTCCGTAAGGGAGCGGGCTACGACGAGGTCTTCTAATCAGGCCATGAGCCCGATGAGGGTTCTTCTTGGTCGCTGGATGGTGGATCGTCAGTTTAGTCTTCTGACGGGGATGTGGAGACTTATAGAGGAGGTAGAGTAGTTAGCGAGGGCGAGGTTGATGATGACGGGGTGGAAGTGAGTGGGAGTGACGAGAGTTTGACTGGGGGCGACGAGGCCGTGGAGAGTATGTCCGGAAGCCTCGGGGACGACCGTCCATTCATTCTTCCTAAGGAGTGGACGGTTAATTATTTTATGCCGATGATGTCGGAAAAAGTGTTCAACTCCCTACGGGAACGTTACCAGATCCCGGACGACATCCTGATCCGTTTTCCTAGAGAATCCGAGAGGTGTTATTCCGGGAAGACTACGGACGTCGGCATGTACGACGCTATGTTCGCAGTAGGATTGAGGTTGCCTCTGACGGCACTCCACCGTCAGCTGGCCAACTACCTGGGGTTGTCCGTCACTCAAATTTCCCCCAATGCTTGGAGGGCATTTATTAGGGCCGAGATCCTATGGGGTAGCCTAAGTGGGGGAAACCGTCAGCTAACCCTTGACGAGTTTTTCTGGTGCTACCGTCCTCATCACATCGCCTCGTCTTAGGGGATTTATCACTTTTCTGCGAGGAAGAAGGAGTTGAGGCTGGTGTCTGACATGCCTGACTCTAATAGGAACCGGAAGGGCAGGTATTTTTTTGTGGAAGGGACGAACTGGGTGTGCCGTCAGGAAGAGTGGGAGACGATGCCCCAAGGTTTTGACAATACCTGGGCCTTCGTCAGGGAATCAGGTCAATCCCTTTAGCTTCCTTTTAGGCTTGTGTATTTCAGAGTTCTCATGTCGTTTGTTTTCTCCGTTTTCTTGTATTTCAGCTAGTGCTTGTCCGGTTATCACAGAAGAGCAAGAAGGCTTCATCCTTAGGGTGACAAAGATACCTTTAGAGGAGAGGAAGTGCCGAGATCTCATAACCCTTGACGCTCTCCATGCTTATTGTGGGGGTCCCGAGCCTACACCAGAAGCCCGTCAGCTGAACAACTACTCTCGTCGTCGTAAATTTTGATAACCCTTTTATTACCGTCGGTTTTACTAGGGGTCGTCTACCATATTCTTATACTTTCTGTTCGTTTGCCTTGTAGAAATGGAGGCCGCCAAGCTAAGGGCGCAGGTTAGGGCTGCTGCTGCGCGCAAGAAAGAGGAGGGGAAGGGAAAAGAGAAGGAAGGGGCATCATTGTCCCTTCCCAAGGCCATCAGCAAGGGCGTGCCAAAGAGGAAGGGTGATGGAGCTAATGACCGTCACCCCAAGAGGGCACCCCACAAAGCCTTCGCCTCCTAGGCATGGGGCTGGAAAGGGGCTGATGACGACCTCGAGCCCCGTCACCCAGGACTCTGAGCGTCGTCTTCTTACCCACAAAGGGTATGCCGTCGAGATGCTGGAGTCCATCCTCCAGGAGAAGGACGTCGACCCCTGCATTAGCCAATCACTAGAGGACCTGGGGAGCTCAGGCTTCTTCGACCTCGCTCGGGTATGTGTTTTCCCCTCTTCCTTCTGCTTATTTGACTTTTACGTTAGCAAGCTGACTGTTGTTATGCCCAGCAGGCCGTAGTCCGCATGAAGGCTTTGCAGATCAAGGGGACGGCAAACGAAGGGGTGATTGCCCATCAGCAGAGGCGCATTAAGAACCTGACTGACGGGCAAGATCAGTACAAGGATGCCCTCCGCACTCTGAATTAGGAGGTGAAAGAGCTCAGGGGCTAGTTAGAGGAGGAACGCCGTCAACTGAAGGTGGCGTAAGAGGCGAAAGAGATGATGGAAGGGAAGCTGACGGCCTTGTCAGGTCAGGTGGAAACAGCCAAGGCTGACGCCGTGAAGGAATTCCGGTCGTCACAGTCCTTCGTTGATTCCTGTGTCGAGTACTACGGTGACGGATTTGAAGACTGTCTTAAGCAAGTCAGGTCTACTCATCCTCACCTGGACTTGTCAAAGATTTCAATGGATGACCCCTTGTCGTCTACGCCGGTGGGTGGCACTACACCTGAGGAGGACGAGGACTTCACCGAGTCAGGGATGAACCCAGTAGGCGACGGTGTCGTTCTTGCCCAACCTGCTATGGACAAGTCCGTCCGTTCTTCAACCCCATCAGCACACCTCCCAGCAGAAGGTCGTCTTGTTCAAGAAGTCCAAAGCCAGCCTCTCCAGACTGACATGATTCCATAAGACCCTCCGTCCTCCTGATTACCATCACTTTTTTAGTTCTGGCTTTGTAAACTTACCACATGTATGTATTTTTTGGAAGACGATTTAATTGCCCTGGCCATGTGGGCCTTATTTGTAAAAATACTTGTTATTTTTGCTTCTGTCATTTTTGTCTCATGCATGCTTATTACAATGTTTCAATTAAACTGAGGTGCCTTTGCCGTCCTAGAGCAATGGTTTTATTCATTTTGTGCTTTGTTCATGCTTCATCTTTTCACAATAAAGCCGTCACTTTTGAATGATGGCTTCACGAATTTGACAAACCCGTCTGCCTTTTGGCATTAGTTTGCCTTGAGTTTTTGTGATATCTCAATCACTTGAGGTGAGGTTGCTTGTTTAATGAACTGAACAATCAGGTCGTCAGCCTTGTGGGCCCGTCTACTGTAGTTAGTGTAGCACCGTCCGTTTTAGGGACTTTTAACAATTGCTCAGTTTGCCTTACGGGCTGGGTGAGCTTGTTTTATTTTATGGACTTGAATGATTTTTTTTTTTTTTGGGATAGGGTCGTCACCTTTAAGCCTTCAGCTTTTATGCTTAAGTTGGCTTTATGCCTTATGTATCATCTTAGGATAGAGTCGTCAGTTTTAAGCCATCAGCTTTTATGCTTTGTAGGCTTTATGCCTTATGTATCCTCTTAGGATAGAGTCGTTGACTTTAAGCTGTCAGCTTTTATGCTTTATTGGCTTTATGCCTTATGCATCCTCTTAGGATAGAGTCGTCAGCTTTTAAGCCGTCAACTTTTATGCTTTGTTGGCTTTATGCCTTATGTATCCTCTTAGGATAGAGTCGTCAGCTTTAAGCCGTCAGCTTTTATGCTTTGTTGGCTTTATGCCTTATGTATCCTCTTAGGATAGAGTTGTCAGCTTTAAGCCGTCATCTTTTATGCTTAGCACTTAGCAAAGTATAGAAGATACTTGAACAAGCTTTTGAATCTTGCAAAGTAGTTTCAAGAAGGAAGGAAACATGCCCCTTGGGTTCCCAAAATACATTAAGGTAAACTAGACGTAGGGGGTCATTGCTTTTAATGCCATTCTTTTCACTGGTAGTACTTTTGTAGATGCTTGGCATTCCATGGATGGTGTAGCTTTTGTCCTTCTAGCGTTTTCAGGTGGTTGGTGCCTTTTCTTTGCCATGACGTGACTCAGTAAGGCCCTTCCCAGTTGGGGCCGAGCTTTCCCTGGGTAGGGTCTCTAGTATTGCCTATGGTCTTTCTCAGGACAAGATCTCCAACCTGGAAGTTTCTGCGTCGGACCCGCGAGTTGTAATGTTTAGCCATGCGGTCTTGGTATCGTGCGAGCCTTTGTTCTGCTACTGCCTTGACTTCGTCGATTAGGTCAAGTTGTAGACGCATATCCTCGTCATTCCTGCTTTCATCGTGGGCGTCCACCCTGTAGCTTGTGAGTCCTACCTCGGCTGGGATGACCGCTTCACTTTCGTAAGTTAGCCGAAATAGTGTTTCTCCCGTAGGGGTTCTTGCTGTCGTCCTGTACGCCCACAGTATTCTAGGTAGCTCTTCAGGCCATATCCCTTTTGCCCCTTCAAGCTGAGTCTTGATAATCTTAAGTTAGGATCGGTTCGTCACTTCTACCTGGCCATTGGCCTGAGGGTGGGCGGGAGAGGAGTAATGATTCTTTATTCCTAGTTGTGAGCAGAACTCTCGGAAGGGGCTGTTGTCGAATTGTTTCCCGTTGTCCGAGACTAAGACCTTAGGAATCCCAAATCTACATATGATGGACCTCCAGACGAAGCTTCGCACATTTTTTTTCTATGATAGTTGCCAAAGCTTCAGCTTCTACCCATTTTGTGAAGTAGTCTATGCCTACTACCAGGAATTTCAGTTGTCGTATAGCTGTCGGGAATGGGCCCATTATGTCCAGCCCCCGTTGAGCGAACAATCATGGGGCTGCCATGGGGGTCAGCTCTTCGGGTGGCTGTCTGATAATGTTGCTGAATCTCTGACACTTGTTGCAGGCTCTGACGTACGTCTGAGCGTCTTTTTGCATCGTAGGCTAGTAGTACCCCACTCAAATCAGCTTGTGTACTAATGACCACGACCCCAAGTGGTTTCCGCAGATTCCTTCGTGGACCTCCCTTATGACGTAGTCTGCCTCTTCGAGACTCAAGCACCTTAGGTATGGTCGAGAGAAGCTTCTTTTGTAGAGGACGTCCTTCATCAACACGAACCTTGCCGCTTAGACCTTCAACTTTCTTGCGGCTTCTTTTTCTTTTGGTAGGGCACCATCTTTCAAGTAAGAGACTATCGGTGTGGTCCAATTACTTTCGGAATCGATCTCCTGCACATTGGTAGAGTCTATTAGCTGAGAAACCTGAACAAAAGAGAGCACGTTGTCAGGGGTGGTCATATGCTCAGATGAAGCGGCTTTGGCAAGGCGGTCAGCCTGCTCGTTTTCTTCTCTAGGGATCTGGATGATCTCTGCCTTCAGCTTGTCTATCCTTCTCTCTGCTTGATCGAGATATCTTTTCATTTTTTCGCCTCTACACTCGTAGTCTCCGTTTACTTGGTTGACGACGACCTAGGAGTCACAGTAAACTACCACTCTCGTGGCCCTTGCTGCTTTGGCGAGGTTAAGTCTTGTTATCAAAGCTTCATATTCTGCTTCGCTGTTGGTGGTGGGGAAGTCGAGGTGGATCATGCATTCGATCCTGTCACCTTCAGGGGAAAGAAGTGTGACACCTACACCTTCGGCCCTTTTATTTGACGACCCGTCTGTATGTATCCTCCACTGAGGGCATTCACTTGCCTCCTGGCCTTCCCCATTGGTGAATTCGGCAATAAAGTCAGCGACGGCCTGCCCCTTAATGGTGGTGCGTCGGCTGTATCGAATGTCGAATTCACTCAACTCTACGGCCCATAGGGCCAACCGACTGACAGCTTCGGGGCTGTGCATCGCCCACCGTAAGGGTTTGTCGATTAAGACGACTATCGTGTGAGCTTGGAAGTACGGCTTGAGTTTACGGGCTGCCGTAATTAAGGCGAAGGTGAGTTTTTCAATGGGTGGGTACCTTTCCTCTGCACCGCGAAACGCCTGGCTGGCGTAGTACACGGGTTTCTAGGCCTTGTTTTCTTCTCTGATTAGGGCCGCGCTGACTGCTGCTGGGGACATGGCTAGGTAGAGGAAAAGTTCCTCCCCTGGCTACGAAGGACTCAGCAACGGAGGCGAAGAGAGATAGGCCTTCAGTTCCTCAAACGCTTTTTGACACTCGTCCATCCACTCGAAAGCTTTCTTCAGCGTGCGGAAGAAGGGTAGACATTTGTCCGTCGCCCTTGACATGAACCTGTTCAGGGCGGCTACCTTTCCGTTTAAGCTTTGTACCTCTTTTGCACTCTTCGGGGGGACCATCTCTACTACGGCTCGGATCTTGTTTGGGTTGGCCTCGACACCTTTTTGAGACACCATAAAGCCGAGAAATTTTCCCGCCGTTACTCCGAATGCACACTTCGTCGGGTTGAGCTACATGTTGTAGGAGCAGAGGGTGCCGAATGTTTCCTCGAGGTCCTTCAAATGGTCCTCCTCCCTTCGGATTTTTACTAACATGTCGTCGACGTATACCTGAACATTTCTCCCTATCTGGCCGGCGAACATCTTGTTCATAAGTCTTTGATACGTGGCGCCCGCGTTCTTCAGTCCGAATGGCATTACCTTGTAGTAAAAAAAGACCCTAGCTGGTGATGAATGAGGTCTTCTCTTGATCTGCCTCATCCATCCGAATCTGATTGTACCTTGAGAAGGCATCCATAAAGCTCAGCATCTGGTGCTGAGCCGTAGAGTCCACCAGTGTATCGACTCGGGGGAGGGGGTAGCTATCCTTGGGGCATGCTTTATTCAGCTCTGTGAAGTCTACGCACATTCGCCACTTCCCGCTAGCTTTCTTGACCATCACCACATTGGCTAGCCAGTCGGGATAGTACACTTCCCTGATGAAACCCGCCTCTCGTAACTTGCCGACTTCTTCTGCTATTACTTGGTCCCGTTCTGGGGTGAACACTCGCTTCTTCTGCCAGACGGGGGGGAAGGAGGGCGACACGTTTAGCCTATGTACTATGACCGAGGGGTCGATCCTCGGCATGTCCTCATGACTCTAGGCGAATACGTCTTGATTCTTCTTAAGAAAAGTCACTAGTGCTTGGCGAGCTGTAGGGTTGGTGAGAGTGTTGATCCTTGTGGTCCTGTTCGGTCTGAACTCGTCGAGGGATATCTCTTCGAGCTCCTTTATGGGTTCTGCCCCCGCACGTTGTTCTATGTTCATAGCTTGTAAATGGCTGTCCATTTCTACCATCGCGATGTAGTATTCACGTGCAACCACCTGGTCTCCCCACAGCTCCCCCACTCTGTACTCAGTGGGGAACTTGACCATCAGGTGGTAGGTCAAAGCCACAGCCTTCCATGCATTGAGGGTGGGCCGCCCTATGATGGCGTTATAGGCGGAGGAGCAGTCGACGATGAGGAAAGTAACATCCCTAGTGACTTGCCGGTGGTACTCCCCAATTGTGACTGGTAGTGTGATTGTGCCAAGGGGGTATACTCTCGTCCCTCCAAATTCGACGAGCGGAGCGTTGGTAGGGACTAGGTGATCTTTGCCGATCTGCATTTGTTGGAATGCCGGGTAGTAGAGGATATTTGCGGAGCTTCCGTTGTCGACCAAGACCCGGTTCGTGTTATAGTCCCCTAGCCAGACGTTGACGACAAGCGCATCGTCATGCAGATGATGAAGACGTTGGGCATCTTCCTCAGTGAACTCAATAGTGGGGCCGTTAACTCGCGGCTTCTTTTGGACAACGCCTGCAGACTGGACGTTCTGAACTTCTCTGAGGTAGGATTTTCGAGCCTTTTTGGTCAAGCCAACGGTTGCCGTACTTTCGATGATCATTCTTATATCCCCTATGGGCGGACTGGGACGCTCAGTATCCTGGCGAGGGGCTTGTTCCTGTTGAGGTGCATCCGCTCTCTCTCGACTGACGAATTTCTGCAGCTTTCCTTGTCTGATCAGGGCTTCGATCTGTTGCTTTAAGTCGTAACAGTCGGTGGTGTCATGGCCGTGGTCTCGGTGAAAACGGCAGTACTTGTCTTTGGGTCGTCTATTGGGATCCCCCTTCAGCTTTCCTGGAAACATTAGGGACCCTTCATCTTTGATCTGCATCAAGACTTGGTCGATCGGAGCCATCAGCGAGGTGAAGCTCGTGAACTTCCCGGTGGGGGGTCTTGGGTGTCTGTTGTCTCGGCCTTCTCCCGTCCGAGCTACCTTTCGTCCCTTGTCTTGCAGTACGACCTCCTGCCTTTCCCTCTTCTTGGGAGGCCTCTCCTCTCGAGCCAGTAGTGCGTCTTCTGCATTCATGTATTTAGTCGCCTTGTAAAGCACATCCGACATAGTTTTTGGGTCATTTTTGTATATGGAGAACAAAAACTTACATTTCTGCAGCCCGTTTGTGAATGCGGCAACCAATATTTTATCATCCGCCTCATCGATCGAAAGCGCTTCTTTGTTGAAGCGGGCTATGTAGGACCTCAGTGTCTCATCCTCCCGCTGCCTAATGTTCATCAGGCACGCAGTGGATTTTTTGTACCTATGTCCCCCAATGAAGTGCGAGGCAAACTGAGCGCTCAGCTCTCTGAAGGTACTGATAGAGCCGGGTGTCAGCCTGCTGAACCAGATCCTTGCGGGGCCCCTCAATGTCATCGGGAAGGCCCAGCACATGATTTCTTCTGGTACACCTTGTAAGTACATCAATGTCTTGAAAGACTCCAGATGGTTTAGTGGGTCTTTGGACCCGTTATAACTTTCCACCTAGGGCATACGAAACTTCGGCAGAAGGGGGAACGAATTGACAGGTGTAGTGAAGGGAGAGTCCGTACGCTGGACGAGATCGTCGAGGTCGCTGGGCACTCGTCCCTTGAGGGCGCTCATCATGAAATCCATGCGCTCCCTCATCATCCGAATCTTCGCGACCACGTGGGGCGGGACGTAATCAATGGCCGACGGATGGCTTGTCTCCTGTCTCTCGGGTCGGCTCAAGGCATTGCTTCCCTCCGGACCTCCGAGATTCCTTTTCTCGGCACTGCTTGCCTCCTGATTTTCCCTTTGGGTGTCAAGTGTCGTGTTCTTCTGTCGCAACTGTTCTTCTAAGTCGTGATTATGCTTTGTGAGGTGTTCTATTGCGGTTGCCAGAGTTTAAACCTGCCTCTCAAGAGCCGTGGTGCGCTGTTCATCGCCTTGATCGTTCATGGTGGTCGCCATTGAACGCGTGAGTACCATGCAACTTTTTGTACCGGCCAACGATCCTCCGATGATTAAGTTAGAAATGTTCGCAACCCTAGAGTGCCAGAGTTGGGGAGAGTTACACGTACCTCCTTTCTGTGAGGACTCGGGAGTATTTATAGTAGTATGGAACCGGTGTCCGTGGCGTGTTTGGGAAGATACTTCATTATTAGAATCACTTTTCGATTGCGTGGTGCGTAAGATATCTCTTTATGAGCAAGCGTGTTGGACAAGGTATCTGTTCAGGTCTAAGCGTATGCGACAAGACTACTTCTTTGTTGAAAGTGTGTAGGGAAAGTCACATTTGTGCCTTCAGTTTCATCCCGTCACTTGCTTGTCCCGTCGGTGCTCTCGGCATTCCTACTATCTTGCGCCGCCAGCGTGCTTGTCGATTAAATAAGAGGGCGTGCGCCTCGCTTCACAAGTATGGGGGTCTGTCGGCCTACGTGGACCCTTCAGCTTATGTGGACCCTTCAGCTTATGTGGTCCGTTAGGCTTTCCTTAAATAATTTATCCCCATCAAGACTCGAGAGAGTTTTAACTTGGACCAAAAGATCTGAATGTGTTTGGATTTGGATGTAGCTTTTTGTTAAAAAGTTGATTAAAGTATAATTGTACGTAATAAAAGTGAGAATTAAAAATGCTGTGCTGTACATAAATAAATAATTTAAAGTTAAAAAAAGTAAAAAGAAAAAATGGTTGCCAAGCAGACAAAACTCCTATGTCATCAATAAAAAAAGGGGGGAGGGGGGGGGGGGGGGGGGGCGGGGCGCGCGGGCTATTTCCTCTTTTTATTGGGGGGGTGGGCGCGGGCTATTTGCTCTTTTTATTTTTTGTGCTTATTGCTTAAAAGATTAAATAATGAAAGTGAAACACAGTATTTTAAGTTTAGAGCGGATGAAGCCAAGATGGGCAATATTAAAAAGCTCAATGCCGTGTGACCATCTTTGTTTTTGGAAGAATATGATGCTCATGGTCAAGAAAACATTAATAGAGATTGATTGCATGAGTCATTGGGAGCAGCACAGCTTAGATTTTATTTTATTTTATTGAACAACTGGAACAGTAGTATGAACATACATACATACATACATACGAGGAGGCCTTGCAGACCACACAATTCAATTCGGCTTGAAAATGGGCCGAAAGAACATTGTACCTAGCCTTGAATTTGGCCAATCAGAGGCTAGAAATCTGTTGATAAGCAGCATATATTAATTGCTTGTGGCTAGGGGTGTACATTGTTCGGTTCGGTCGGTTTTGGAGAAGTATTTTGCACCACACCTATAGGGTGCGGTTTTACCCGATGCTTAACCACACCTCACTTTTAGAAGATAAAAACCGGTCTATACAAGGTGCGGTTATTCTTAGCGGCTCGGTGCGGTTCGTTCGGTTATATGAGTTGGATTTTTAAAAATTCCTATTCTAGGCTTTGGGCTTTTAGGCCTTTAAAAGATAGCATTTTGAGCAAAATAACTTCTTTTTAACTGACTTCTTTTTAACTAAGCCTTTCTTTACCAAGTCACAACTATAAACCTGTCAAATTAAACATGTATTTATTTCTTTATCAAGTTCCAACCACAAGAATACAACACCAAACCTCAAATGCACAATTATAAAGCATCAACTCTCAACTATAAACCTGTCAAATTAAATGTATTTATTAAATACATTAACACATATTAATAAATCTAAACCTGTCACAACATTCCAAATCAAACACACAATTATAGATTATCAAGTCTCAACCATAACAAGAGAATTCCAGCATGGCAGCAACATTAACATTAATATTTCTATCATAGTATCACATCAAATATATACAGCAGCACAGCCCCAAGGAGGAGTAGTAGTGCAGCACTACAAAATATCAAGTAGTGCTTAAGAAGCACTATACAAATATACATAATAAATGTTGGACCAGAATATATACAACTACATATTTTTCACAAAAAACGGAGACAGTCTAGTCTACTAAGACTAATAGTGTGTTTGTTCAGTGTTGTGCTGTCATGTGTGCATCTAGTAAAAAAAAATAAAGTAGAGAGCAGCAAAGAAGTATCAAGTCAGCAACCAGCAGCAGCCCAAGCACCTAAACACTCTTAATTTGGTCCTCCATGACTAAGCCAGCAATTTAACCACAAAAAATTTCGGCAATCAGCTAGCCAACAACTCCAACTCCAACTCCAAGTCATCATATACAAAAAACTCCATCCCTACAATGTCAATCCCCAAAAAAAATGATAAGTAGAATGTAAAAAGCAATACATGACAATTAACACCATTACAAACAGCAGCCAACAAACATAAGCAAATTACATAAAATTTTTAAGTTACCTTAGGTAGCTAACTCCAAAAAACAACCCCACCATCCAAATCAGTCTAGAACAAAATTTGCACCCACAGTGGGTTTTGGTGCAAGCTCTAAAAGGGGGGGGGGGGGGGAAACAAATTGTATATAAATAATAAGTCACAACAAAAAAAATAACAAAAAAAAAAAAAAGAGAATTTATAAATAACAAAAGCAGAAAAAAAAAAAAAAACTTAGAAAAGAACATAAACACATTACCTGATTCAAGTTCATAGTTTTCCACTTCATCCATTGCCTCTCGTAGGTCAATTGGTTCAGTTGAATCCTTGGACCTCAGCAAATTTTGTGTACAAATCAAAGCTTCAACAGTATTGGGAGACAATGAGCTACGGAAAGGATCCAAGACACGACCCCCTATGCTAAATGCAAATTCTAATGCAACGGTAGAGACAAGAATTGCCAAAACATCATGGGCAACTTGAGAAAGGATCCTATATCTTGAAGAATTCACTCTCCACCAATCAAGAATATCAAAGCCTTCCGTCTCCGGATCTACACTAGCTTCTAACAAGTATCGGTCTAATTTAGATTTGCATTCTACACTATCCTCATCTGCTAAGTGCTGTTTGTAAATGTTATTGTACCTTTTCATCCTCTCTTCTGCACTACCAAAGCCACTTAGCATGGAGGACATGGCAGCAACATCACTACTACCAAACTCACTAGTCCCACTAGCACTAGCTCCACATGGGGTCCCCATTGCTCCACTATAGTGCTTATACAATCTATTCAAAGCTTCCCTAACTCTCAATCCTAACTCATCAGCCTTCTCCTTATCATACCATTACTTAAACCAAAACCTCACATATTTCAATTTATATCTAGGATCAACCACTGTAGCCACAAACAACATCAGATTTATCCTATCAACACTTCCCCAATACTTATCATACTTCAATTTCATTCTTTGTGCCATACTCTTTAACAAAGGATCACCCCTACCATTACACAATTGATTTAACTAGTCTTGAAGACTAACAAGCTCATGGAAATACACATTAATAGTCACAAACAAGGAACCAGAAAATCTTAAAGTTGCCTCATAGAACATACCAAGAAACTTTGTAAAAAGTCTTACATTTTCCCAATCTAAAAACCTAGGGGGACCGCTAGATGGATCCTCAAAATAATGAAGGAAATGCCCATCATCTTCCTCCATCCTTTCAAATGCAGCCACAAACTTTAGTGCACTTTCTAACATTAAGTAAGTTGAATTCCACCTAGTAGACACATCAAGGCACAACAAACTTTTGCTTTGAATTTTTTCTTTTTCAACACATGCCTTATACTTCTCAAATCTATTAGGAGAGGATTTCACATACCTTACTACATTACGAACCTTAACAATTGACTCATTAAGGTCTTTTAGCCCATCTTGCACAATTAAGTTCAAAATATGGGCACAACAACGCATGTGAAGAAACTCACAACCCAAGAGGCTACCCACCCTATCCTTTGTTTTCCTCCTAAGATATTCTATGGCCACATCATTTGAACTTGCATTATCAACAGTAATTGTAAAAATATGATCAATCCCCCACTGAAGCAAACAAGACTCAACCACCCTACCAATGGTCTTACCCTTATGATCAGGTACTAGGCAAAAATTCAAAATCTTTTTATGATAAACCCAATCAACATCAATATAATGTGCAGTCAAAAAAAGGTAATTAAGGTTTTGGATTGAAGGCCAAGTATCAGTTGTCAAACACACCCTTTGACCAGCCATTAAAACCTTTCTCAAACTCTCCTTCTCCCTAATGTAAAGTCTAAGACAATCCCTTGCAACAGTAACCCGAGAGGGAACTTCAAACCTAGGCTTTACCTCTGCCATAAAATCAACAAACCCGCCATGCTCAACAAACCTAAAAGGTAGTTCATCAACAATTATCATCCTAGCCAAGGCCATCCTTAGTCTTTCCACACTAAACTTCCTCAACACCAGCTCATTACCACCCTCTCTCTCCCCTTTTTTTTTTTACTTTGGTAACTCAAAGTGGTTTGACCTTTGTCACGCCTATAGGGGTACTTTTTACAACCAGATTTTATATGAGACCACATGGCAGAGGTTCCATTTCTTTTTGGGTGACAATTATAACTCTTTTTACAATAGTTGCAATGGGATTTAGGGTAAAGGGGGTCACATCCCTCCATTTTAGAGAAATGATCCCATATCTTAGAAGGCTCTTTACCACCATTAATAGTAGCTTGTTGAGTTTCTGTTTGTGTCTGAGGGGGTGCAACACCTGATGGTGGAATGGGAGATTGTGCATTTGGTTGATTAGCCTCAGCACATGAACTAGGAGTAGCCTCAGTAGAGGGGATGGAAGAAGAAGCACAAGCAGCCATGATCTAATTACATCAATATAAATAACAATCACATTCACATATACATAGTAATTAAGGAATCAACAACAAATAAATTATGCCAGCAACCTTTAACTTAGACACACAGTCATACACTAATTTGAACAAAATATTAGGCAACAAAAACTATACAGGCAGCTTTCTCAATGCTAAAATCACAACATATTAGCATGATATAATAAACTAAAATCACAACAGTATAATCAATCAATAGGATGATCAACAAATAAATTAACAAGTAAATTTACAATCTTTGAACCCTAGAAACAAAATCAAATAACAAACAACATGAGTGAACCTTAAAAAGAAATATTATATAATTATATATATATAACTAAAATTACAACAGTATGATTAATCAATAGGATGATCAAAAAATAAATTTACAGTCTTTGAACATAGAAGCAAAACCAAACAGCAAACAACATGAGTGAACTTTAAAAAAAAAAAAAAACACTAAAACGAAAAGTAAAATCAAGCACAAACATGAAAGTTTTACACAACATCAACGTGGTGAACTAATAACAAAATAAAAAAATAATCCTTAAAAGAAAATCAAAAAGAAAAAGAAAAAAAAATCAAAAATTGTGAACTTAAAACAAATATAAATAGTATGAGAAAATACCCAAAAACTATTTAAGCCTTTGAGATTTATTCCTTTACCAGGCTGAAGCTGAATCTTTTAAATTACCCCTAAAATTACAAGAAAATAACCAAAAAAAAAAAAAATTAGAATCAACAAAAAACATTTAGTAACCATAAAATAAAACTAAAACAAAGTAGGGGTTAGGGTTACCAAAGACAGAACTACATAATGGTAGAGCCACAGTGGAGAACGGAGATGAAAAGTAGATTGATTGTCTTAGGTATTAGGAATTTCGTGAGACTTTGAGAGGAATATCTTTCTTCGTGAGAGAGTGAGACTGAGAATCAGATATGAGTCTTGAGACTGAAAGCTTGTGTTCTTAAATAGGAGAAGGTTAGGTCGGAGCCTAAGATTGAGAATTTGAGAGGGAAAAATTACTGTTTGTTTGGCGGGATTAGAGTAAGGAAAAAAACTCATGTGGCTAAGTGCAAAAGAGAAGAGAAAAATGGTTGGTGGGAGCCTGAAAATCTGAGATTGAGAGGGAAACATTGTGTAATTTATGTAGCTAACTGAGAGCAAAAAAAAGAACACAAAAATGGTTAGGTGAGACTGTGAGAGCCTGAGATTGAGAGGGAAAAACTAATGTTTGATCGGCGGGAAGGGATTAGGGTTTGGAAATTGGAAGAGAAACGAAGGAAATATTGAGTAATAACTCAATCTGAATTTTGAGACTGAGAGGCGAGAAGAGAGAGTCTGAGAGTTGAGACTTAGAGGAGCAAAGTCTAAAGGCTAAAGAGTAAAGATTGAAGAGAAGAAATGACTAATGAGAGAAGCTGAGCAAAGGAGTGAAATGTGTGTGACTGAGATCAAAAGAAGAAAAAAGTGTGTGGCTGAGATCAAAAGAAGAAAAAAATATCTTGTACAGTAACTGATGATTAAACAGTGACAGACATTTTTTTATTTTATTTTTTTCAAAAATGCAAGTGGGACTGTGGGACTGTGGGATGACTAAAAACCCACTAACCCATAAACGGCCACAACATTTTTTTTAAATTTTGTTAATATTTTTTTTTTCAAAAATTGCAAGTGGGATGATTGAAACTGAAAGTCTGAGAAGTGAGAACACAGTAACACACCAACCCATAAACGGTCATAACATTTTTTTTAATATTTTTTTTTTCAAAAAAATGCAAGTGGGACTGTGGGAAATTACTTAGACAAGACAATTCAATGCTTAAACCTGACACTGTGACACACACGTTTCTACAAAGTCTACAAGCTACAGCGGTACAGCCTTCAGCCTAAAAAAAAAAAAAAGTAACTCACAGTTGGCGACTTGGGGTTCCGTTCACACTGCACACACGTGACAACCTCACGCATGTGTCACATTAACTTCTTTTTTTATTCACGTTCGCGTTCTTTTTTTTTTTTTTTTTTTTTTTTTTAATTCTGACATGAAAACGACGCCGTTTTGAACCCGATAGGAAAATTTTAAAATAGTTCCAAAACGGCGTCGTTTTGAATCAGATTAAAAAAAAAAAAAATGAATGAAACGGCGTCGTTTATTTTTCCTTCTTCTTCTTCTTCCTTTGCTTCTCACAGTTCTAAGTTCTCTCAGCTTCAGACACGCCAAACTGGTTCAGACTCTCTCTCCCTTTCCATTTCTTTTATTTTAAAACTGATGAATGATTATATATATATATATATAAGTTATATATATTGGTTCGGTTCGGTTTCTCTTCGGTTTGCAGATCTTGCTGCCGACCACCGCACTGGCCGACTTCGGTAACGGAAAAAGCCTACTGATCATCGCGCCGGGAACCTTCGTTGGAGCTTTCAGCAGGTCGGATCGGCGCGGTTTCGGGCGGTTTTGTCGGCGCCAGTGAATGCTTGAACAGGCCTACTTGTGGCTTGTGGGGGAACCAAGATGAAGAAGACCTGTCCTTGGTAACCAGTGAAGCTTGGACCTGGTTGGCAGCCTGGCAGCATATTGCATGAGAGTGCCTTAATTTGCTGGGTGAGAATAGGGCACCCTCTTGGTGTGTAAGCCAGACTAGCCCAAAGTTTTTTGTTCCATGGCAATGGCATCATCAAAGGGCCATGGTGTGTTCTTTTTTTGATCATCCATGGTGTGTTCTTAATGAGTTATGTCAAGAATACAATAAATTGTCACAACAGTTGAGGTAATAGTGTCTTATAGGTCAAAATAAAATAGTAAAATATTAGATTGAGACTTGCCATAATTAAAACAAGTGAATTGCGAAAAATATAGTGGAATTTTGTCGTCGTGTCCATAAAATTTATAGTTCTGTAAGTGTCTGATACTAAGGCCATGGTCCCTTCTGTACTTCATGGATGCAGCTAAAGATCAGATAGATGAGACCTCAAAACTCTGGCCAGTTTGGTTCTAATCTAACCAACTTTTCGTATTTCCATTAGGATGAATTATGATGCATGCTCTTCTATTTGAGCGTGGTTTTGTTCTCCTTTTTTTTTTTTTTTTTTTTTTAATTTAAATAATTTTCCAAAATGTGGGTGCCTGGAGGTTTTTGAGAATTTAACTATTCCTATGGTGGATGTAGTTTCTAATCTCACATATAAAGTAATTACAAAAATAATTTCTTGAAGTGGTCTTAAGATGGACAGTTAAGAGTTTTGAACACAGGACTTCATAGATCTTATAAAGACCTTAGAAGTCACTAAATCAACTCTTTGACATTGAGTATGGTTTTGTTCCAACCAACACATTTGCATGGATATATAGTTAGAAATTGGTACTATAGTCCCCAAAGATGTCAAAATTTAATTTCCACAGATTTTAAGCATTTCAAATTGGTTAATACAATAATCAACTAAATTATACAAAAGCTCCTAGGTGTAGTGCCGTCACATTCTAGCTAGCTAGCTTTGCATGGCTCAACTTGGAAAAATCCTTACAACAAAAGGCTGCCAACATAATCTTTAGCCAACTCTGACATTGAGTATTGACCTATTTCTATTTTTGCAAAGTTTAATTATGCCTTATAATCCAAATAATCGGTCTATAATAATAAGATTGACCATAATGACAATGATTATAACTACCTACCTAGCTAACCCTAAAATATAACTCTTTGTAAGAACAAATGTTGTGTAGGTGTGGGTGGGGGTGGGGGTTTGAAACATCATCAATCTTGTAAGCATCCTATTAACTGCCTTAATCTATATTTATAATTATTAATTAATCTTACCTCATAACCCACTTCGCCATTCATTACGAGACTCGTACCCCAATTCTTCTTTCTCTTTTCAAACGAGTTCTAAGAGAGGAACTATATGAAAAGGATAGCGACATTGAATCTAACCCTAACACTACTCTCCCTCTCCCACGTTCTAAATAACTACTTGCCAAACCAACCACATGGTGTTCAAGTATTGTTTGAAGAAAAAATGTTAGGATTAGGACTAGTCATTGTTGATACTTGTTATATTTATGTTGCCGCCATGTGTCACAAGTGAAATTCTATTATTATTTCATAAACATAAAAGAACCAAAATTATGACGATTCTACTTAATTTTTAATTTATTGCATAAGTACATATTATTTACAATAATACTAAGATCACAATTAAATTCACAATTGATAGAGTTGTGGTGGATACACGAGGACCATTAACTTTTTATTCCACTACTTATAAATCATTACATGGACAAATTGTGGATTTAGTTTTGATCTCAGCATTTTCCAATCTTCATCTTCCCAATTCACTGTAATGCATTCAAGTTGTACATTATTTGGAGGGGAATAGTAATAGTAATAGGAGAATAGATAATCAGGCGTGTTTGGGTTGGAAAAAGAATCAGACATAGGGTATGTGGTGGGGTTGAGGATGAGGAGTTGCACGTGGGCACGATGAGGCTGCCATTTTGACCATTCACGTTGTGTCTCGTCTTCACTCTCTATAGCTTTATATGGAGTGGAGAGATAGGTGGCACTCTTATGTGGCCGACAACAGATTACTTAGATTGCATATTCAAACTTCTCTAAAGTACCTGACATTCTGGCCCACATAATATTATAATTTTAAGCTGCCCTCTCAACGTTATTATAAGAGCATCCATAGGGCAAATTTTTATCACCATAAAAAGTTACTTTTATCTTAGATATGGTAAAATTGGTTAGAATTTTCTGACCCAAACCAACCCAAAAATACCTGATTCAAATCCGATTTTTTTGACCTGAAGTAAAAACAGGTTGACCCATGAACCTGACTCGTGTTTTTTTATGAGTCTACCCGACTCGACCCGCGACCCGACCCAAATCCGAACCATTTTTTAAAACAAATTTTTTGGGTAAATAAAAATAATAAAATTAAGACAATATTAGTTTAATCGTTTGTTGTGAGCTTTAAGGAAACAATTGAGACATTTACATAACTGTATGTAAATTAATTGAAAGATGAATGATTGAGCATTCTGTGATGAATAAAGATTTTTAGATATTAAATAGCAAAGTGCATGCCAAGATAATCTGGTTACAATACAGTTAAAAATATAGATTTAAAATTGTAGACATGTGCGAGAAACATTCACAAGTATGAAAATAGTGAAACCAAAGTATCAAATTAACATAAATTATGCATGCTTAGACCTATTTTTTAACAATTTATGTCCAAAATAAACGGTTTTTCAAACTAAATTATGATATTTCCTAGAGTCTGTGTTGCTTAACAATGATATGATATTCATAAAGGAGATCATGTATAAATAAGTAACAATCAAACTTTAATATATTGAAATAGAGTGCTAACCACAATTGACAAATAGATTATAAAATTAATTTTCAAGATTGTAAATTATACATACGTTTTTATTCTTTGTCAAATGAATTATCTAGTAAGTCATTTGTAATTTTGTTTTATATTTTGGGATATTGATATTGTGTAGAAATAAAACTTATGCATTTGTTTTACTTATCTTTGTGTTATTTTGTTTTAGATAGCAATGTTAGGATTTTTATAATTTTAAAATTATTGAATAAGTATTAATAAGTGTAATTCATTCTTGATATAAGTGGTGAATTCAAAGTAATGCATTTTACATTAAGTAATTTGTTGCATGACTTTCTAAATGGCAAATACATGTTGTTTTCTTTATAAAAAAAAAAAAAAAAATTCATGTGAAAAATACGGGTCAACCCGACCCAACCTGCAACCCGATTGACCCGAACCCGTTTTTAACCCGCTTAAAATGACCCATTTTTGACCTGCAACCCGTTTGACCCGCAACTTGATTGACCCAACCCGACCCGACCCTCCCGTTTTGCCATGTCTACTTTATCTATTTAATTTACTATTTCACAACACCCCAACATCAATAGATCTATTTTGTAAACTACTTCATTTAAATATTATTTTTTTATTCATCATCATCATCTCTATCTCTTTCTCTGTCTTCATTTTCGTCTCTCTCTTCTCTGATACAGAGCAAGCAAACCCACAAAACATCAAACTAGCAACCCAACCACCATAACCCATGCCGTGATCCATCAACATCATCACACTCACAACCCACGCCGTGACCCACCAACCACACCCACGCCGTAACCTACCAACCAAACCCATGGCAATCACACCAACACACCACAACAACCCACGGATCAACAACCTACCACCACTGACCCACAGGCCACAACTCACCGACCCACAGGCCAATCAGACCACACCCATGAAACACATTGACCCACAGGCCACAACCCAATCGAACCACACTCGAGAAAACTGATCATGCCATTGCCAATCTTAACCCATCGACCCACCATGCTGATCTCACCACGCTCGCTGATCTCACTACGCTTGTCGGTGAAAGAAGAAGAAGAGAGAGGGCTGAGACTTTGAGTTAGAGGAAAAGAAGAGAGAAAAGATAGAGAAGGAAGAGAGAGAGAGAAAGAGAATATTTTAATGGGAAGAGAGAGAAGTTAAATAAAAAAAAATATTTTTTAGCTTTGGAGCTATAGTGCATAGCTATAGATGGCTATGCACTGTAGTTGAAGAGGTAAATTTTTTACCTATAGCTCCACCATTGCAAAATGGTTTTTAGTATACCCTAAAGATACACGTTAGTAAATATACTTTTATATCAGTATATAACTAGTAATTGAATTTTTACCCCTTAAAGTTTTAGATTTATTTTCATTTTAGTTATTTATGTCAAATTTTATTATGACCATTCATATTTATAATTTGATGTTTGATTCTATGTTTATATTTATCATACCGTTCATTTCTATTAATAGTGTAATTTGATAGTCTATAATATGAGTTTTTTTTTTTTTTTTTTGGCTTACAACAATGAAATTTATGTATTCTACAACATTTTGGAATTAGTATGTCATGAAATAGTTAATTATGACAAGCATTCAAGGGAGGTGGTACACTTTGTTCAGGGGTTCAAATGAACCCCTTACTTCAAAAAAAATTATATATATATATATATATATAATATTTTTTTTGAATTTTAATACTTTAATTTATTCTTAAAAATATTTTTGCACGCCCTGACTTAAATCTTATACTCTCTTATTACAAGTATTTTCAACTCTAATAGTAAGAGTAAGTGTTTGTGAATTGCAAGTGTCACTCTTTATTATAAATTTATATTATATGTGTGTGAGTGTGTCTAATATTGATTGTGTGTTTTACTTTTTGTTATAATGTTATTTTTGTGAATAATGATGTGTGTGGATGTTTGTGTGTACAATATAAATATAATATAACTTTATATAATTTAATAATTAGGAAATAGAGAGAGTTTGTTACGTGTGTGTGTGTGTGTGTGTGTGTGTGTGTGTGTGTGTGTTGTTATTATTTTATAATAACTTTTTGTTATAAAGTTAGAAAAATTCAAGAAAAAAAATTGTAAAGTTAATGATTGTTCAAGCATTTAATTGGTTAAATTGTATGAATGAGTATGACTGTGTGCGTCAATAATATATATATATATATATATATATATATATATATATATAACCGAGGCCTCTGAAACTCTCACAATTTTTCATGTCAGCACAATATTTAAATAAAATTATTATTTTATTTATCATTTTATTTAAATAGAATTATTTTGTTTAGTCCAAACCTAACAAGGAGTGAAACTCTATCTCTCTAACAAGTCCAACTTAAACTTAAACTCAAACTTATCATTATCATTTAAAATATATATATATATATATATATATATATTTAATCCAAACTTAACAAAGAGTGAAACTCTATCTCTCTAACAAGTCCAACTTAAACTCAAACTCAAACATTGATAATTTATCTCCAAATTTATGAGGTTAATCATGAACACTATAAAAGTAAAGCAAACCCCAATTTTTTTTTTAAAAGTCAAGTAGAGGTATGAGCTCTTCTTATGTTATTTTTTTCTCCTCTACTTTGTTAAATATATATATATATATATATATATCTCTTTCCCACTATGGGATTGTGCTCCAGCACCTGATAGACACAAAAGGACTTGCTACCTATTCAACCGTCTTTTTTATGATCTGGGGAAACTAGCTTGACTTGGTTATGGTTTGTTAACTTGATTTCTTTGATAAAACCATATTCAACATATATATATATATATGTGTGTGTGTGTGTGTGTGTGTGTGTGTGTGTGTGTGTGTGTGTGTGTGTGTGTGTGTGTGTGTATACATATATAGGGGAGGCCCAAACATGGTATTGGGTCTTAGGCCTTGGCCGAGAACATAGGAGATCCGAGGACGATTAAATAGTCATCAATGATTTAAGCCTGGACCTTCATGAATACAATATGGCTGGGAGGATGGTCCAAGGAAGAATAACCCCTCGGACAAGCTAAGCACGGACCAAATATTGACCCCATTAATCAAAACGATCTTTTGGGAAGCTCCTGTGACAGGAAAGTACACCTCGAGCGTACCAAAAGGTGGAAGCTAGGAGGTACCTAAGGAAAAGCTGCTGCCACCACATTTAATGGGCTGCAGCTACTTTTCTAGCCACATTTATGTGGAGAAGACTCCTGAACAGTGCTGCCTTGGCTACCGCAACTAACAGAAAGCCAAAAGGGGTGTCTGATAGGATGGGCACTCAAGTGTTGGCTTGGATGATCAACAAATAAAGGGTCAAGATTACCACGAGAGAGATATATAATGCAAAGAAACCCCTGAAGAAAGGGGGAGGAAGGAAGAAGGAAAAGGAACTCTGTATCAATCAAAATAGTACTTGTACTCAACTGTTATTGATTTATATAAAAAAGACCTCCTCAGATAAGTGAATTTATTCAATTCTATTCTCCTCGTCCTTGTTCGATCATCCTTTAAATCCCTACTAGCCGTTGTTCAGCTCATTAGAGCCTAAGTTCTTTGACCCATTCTCTACAAATTCATTGTATTGGGCTTACTTGGCCAAGATCCTATACAGTTTGGGTTTAGTCTCAAAATCGAGTCCCTACAATTGGCGCCGTCTATGGAAAGAGCTTGGGTGATAGTGGGTGCAATGGCCAACAATGGTGGGGTCAGGTCCACACCATGCAGAGTCTGCAAGTTCTTAACAACAAGATGATTTTCTTAATCTTGAGCGTAAGAGAGATCGAGAGGGCAGCGTGCATACCATGCACACAAGCAGAAGCCATTTTCAAGTGGGAAGCCAGGTCTCTCGAAGGCCAAACGATAACAAAGCCATGCAGTTGGAGATCGACGATTTAAAAAGAAAGTTGCGCCATGCATAGCGAAAGCGAGCCCCTTCTAGCTCTGACAGCTCCTCCGGGGATGAGAAGGACGATGATTATAAACGAAGGTCAAAAACTCCCCCAAGCAAATCTTTCTCCCATGAGGAGGAGTACCATCATAGGTGTAGACATAAAAGCTCGTCTCATAAAGGCCTGGGAAATGATGCTATGAGCAAGGCATTGCGCCAGATCTCCAAATCACCTTTCATGTGTAAGATTGAGGTGGCAAAACTTCCGCGGCGTTTCCACCAACCCACGTTCACCATTTATAATGGTTGAACGGACCCTATGGAACACGTTAGCCACTTCAACCAGAGGATGGCTGTCCATTCCAAGAACGAGGCTTTGATGTGCAAGGTTTTCCCATCTAGTTTGGGACCCATAACGATGAGGTGGTTCAATGGTCTAAGGGCCGATTCTATAGATTCCTTCAAGGAATTAACCCAGGCATTTGGCTCTCGTTTTATCAGACAAATTCAGAGCCTCGGAGAGATGCACCGTTAAGACCTCCTATAGGCATGATAAATGTCATTTTTGCTGCTTTGAGAAGGACCGGTTCCTGCCCCTCCAGGGTGATGTCTGTGGCTCGGCTGTTGACCGAGGACGATAATTCAAAGCTAAAGAGGGCTAAGGTGGATGTTCAGCCGGTGTTAAGTTTTTTAGAGGAGGATAAGATTAGAACCATACAGCCTCATGACGACGCCTTAGTAGTGACACTTAGAATCGGAGGGTATGACGTGAAAAGGGTAATGGCGGATGATGGTAGCGGTGCTGAGATTATGTATCCCGACCTTTACAAGGGGTTGGATCTGAGGCCCGAGGATTTAACGCCCTACAACTCCCCCTTGGTGAGCTTTGATGGAAAGACTGTCATTCTAAAGGGCCAAATTAGACTACCTGTGCAGACTTGCCCGGAGGTGGTGGAGGTAGATTTCATCGTAGTGGATACTTACTCCCCCTACATTGCCATCATCGCCAGACCCTAGCTTCATACATTAGGGGTTGTCACCTCCACTCTGCACTAGAAGGTGAAATTTCCGTCTGGGGGACAGGTTATGGAAATCCTTGGATGTCAATCCACGGTGAGGTAGTGTTTGGTGGCAACCATCTCACATCGACCTAAAGTGAAGTCCTCGACCTACGCCAAAAAAAGCTTATAGCAATAAAAAAAACCTGATATCACCTATTAATGCACCTGCCGAGGAGGCAAAATGTAAAGATTTAGAGAAGGTGATCATTGGTGATGATCTAGAAAGGTTCTTTTAAATAGGTTCTCAGCTGCCTTTTCAAGAAAAGAAAGATTTGGTTGAGTTTCTTAGAAAAAATTTGGACATATTTGCGTGGGACGCTTATGAGGCCCCTAGGGTTGATCCGAACTTCATCTGTCACCATCTAAATGTTAACCAAACCATTACTCCTAAAAAGCAACTACCTCGGCGCCCGTCTAAAGAGCACGTTGACGCTGTTAGGGACAAGGTGATGAAGCTTAAGCGAGTAGGGGCTATCAATGAGGTTTTTTACCCTGAGTGGTTGGCCAATACTATCGTGGTAAAGAAGAAGAGTGGAAAGTGGCGAGTCTATGAAGATTTCATGGATTTGAATAAAGCTTGCCTAAAAGATCTTTTCCCTATGCCTCGGATAGATCAGTTGGTAGATGCAACCGCGGGCCATCCTTGGTTGAGCTTCTTTAACGCCTTTCAAGGATATCATCAGATACCACTAGCCCTAGAAGATCAGGAAAAGAAAGTTTTTGTCACTCCCATTGGAAACTACCGCTACAAGGTGATGCCATTTGGTTTAAAGAATGCAAAATCTACCTATCAGAGGATGATGACCAAAATGTTCGAGCCATAGTTGGGTAAGAACATTGAAGCCTATATAGATGATATGGTGGTGAAGAGCAAGATAGTGTCTGAATACGTGGGAAACCTCGAAGATATCTTTGAAATTCTAAGGAAACATAAGTTGCGCCTCAATGCATCCAAGTGTTCATTTTGGGTAGGATTAAGCAAATTCTTGGGATATATGGTAACTCACGGGGGAATTGAGGTTAGTTCCGATCAGATCAGAGCTGTCAATAGTCTACAACCGCCTCAGAATCCCAAAGAGGTCCAAAAGCTTACCGGAATGATTGCTACTCTGAATCATTTTATTTCTCGGTCAGCGGATAGGTGCAGACCTTTCTTCCTCTTAATGAATAAGTGGAAAGGATTTGAGTGGACCGAGGAATGCACTTTGGCCTTCCAACAGCTTAAAGAATATCTATCTCAGCCACTAATCATGTCAAGTTCTGAGGTTGAAGAAGTCTTGTTCGCTTATATCGCTGTGGCTCCATATGCAGTAAGCCTAGTGCTAATACGAGTAGACAGTGGCATACAACGACCGGTTTATTATGTAAGCAAATCATTGCATGAAGCCGAGGTCCGTTATTTACCACTAGAGAAGGCCATCTTAGCAGTGGTCCAAGCTACACGAAAGCTTCCCCATTATTTCCAAGCACACACAGTTATCGTTCTAACCCAGCCTTTGCTCAGATCCATACTTAGGAGTGCTGATTATACGGGGAGAATTGCTAACTGGGGTACGATTTTGGGGGCTTTCGACATCAGGTACATGCCTCGTACCTCCATCAAGGGCCAGGTCCTCGTAGATTTGGTAGCCGAATTCGCCGAACCCTTGTTAGAAGATGTAGCCGAGACATTAGAAATGGATGAAAAATCAGTTGGCATGATCTCTCTGCAAGGACCTGCATGTTGGAAAGTATTTGTTAATGGGGCGACGAACCAAAAGGGCTCCAGAGTGGGGCTAGTTTTGATTTTTCCTGAAAGGATTACCATTGAAAAGGCACTGAGACTGGGTTTTTCGGCCACGAATAATGAGGCCGAATATGAGGCCCTATTGAAGGGGATGTCCATGGTTCAAAAACTTGGTGGAAAGATAGTAAACATGTTCTCGGACTCAAGACTGGTTGTTGGCCAAGTGAATGGGGAATTAGAAGCAAGAGACGAAAGAATGCAAGAATATCTAAGCCAAGTTAAACACCTACAGTCACATTTCGATTCTTTCAGTCTACTGCATATCCCTAGAAGTGGGAACACGCATGCTGACTCTTTAGCCACACTTGCCACCTCCTTGATGTAGAGCTTGCCTCAGATCATCCTTGTAGAGAATTTGTACAAACCTGCAGAGATGAAGAAGGAGATGGTCCGCATCCACCATGTTAGGGTAGGGCCCAGCTGGATGGACCCCCTAGTACTATTCTTAAAGGATGATATCCTACCCGAAGAGAAATCGAAAGCATACAAGATACGAAGAAAGGCTTCTGAGTTCTGCTGTCTGAGGACGAAAAATTATATAAATGCTCCTTTTATGGGCCATACCTGCTATGCATACACCCCGAAGCAACAGAATTACTCTTGGAAAAATTACATGAGGGGATTTGTGGAAGTTACATTGGAGGAAGATCCTTGTCACACAGAGCCACTACTCAAGGTTATTGGTGGCCCAATATGCAAAAGGAAGTACATGAGTATGTAAGGAAATGTGACCAGTGCCAATGGTTCGCACCAAACATACACCAACCAAGAGGAGTCCTCAACCCTCTATCCAGCCCATAGCCATTCGCTTAGTGAGGCTTGGACATCGTTGGCCCTTTCCCCAATGTAGCCGGGAATAAGAGATATCTTCTTGTCAGCACGGATTACTTCACCAAGTGGGTTGAAGCTGAGCCCTTGGCGAACATCAGAGACATAGATGTCAAGAAGTTTGTTTGGAGGAATATCGTTACCTGGTTTGGGGTCCCTCATACCCTCATCTCAGATAATGGCCTTCAGTTCGATAGCAAAGCTTTCAGGCGATACTGCTGTGGTTTTAGGATCACAAATCGATACTCCATCCCCGCTTATCCCCAAGGGAATGGATAAGCTGAAGCCATAAATAAGGTCATAGTAAATGGACTCAAGAGGAGGCTGGATGACGTGAAAGGAAAATGGGTGGAAGAACTATCATATGTATTCTGGACGTATTGAACCACACCATGTAGATCAACAGGGGAGACTCCCTTCTCAATGACTTATGGAGCTGAAGCCGTTATCCCTTTAGAGATTGGCTTCCCAATGCTGAGAACAACTTCTTTTGATCTGGCGTACTACCAACACAAACTCAAGCAAGGGTATGATGCCAACGTGAAGCTAAAACCTCTAGCAATAGGGGACTTGATACTAAGTCCTGCATGGCACCTCAGACCACGGGCTTGGGGGAAATTAATAAGTTTCAACGTCTATCCAAGTGTTAAACAGAACCTAAGTCTTGCATGGCTCTTTGGACCACAAGCTTGGGGGAAATTAATAGCTTTGACATCTGTTCAAGTATTAAACAGAACTTAAGTCCTGCTTGGCTCTTTGGACCATAGGCTGAAGGGAAATTAACACTCAAGGACGTGCTCATGATCGTTAAACAAAACTTAAGTTGCAAGGTATGTTACTTATTTCCTTCAAATTCAACATTCATTGTATAAGGGTTAATTCATAATACAAGTGTATAATAACTCTCCCTGCTAATACTTAGCTAGATCTCTTGCAATGTCGATAATGAATTACTGTTAAAATATATTGGAAATGGAGCAACAATAGTTCAAGTCTATTTGCAATAACAAAGAACTTAAGAGCATATAGAGTAAAGACACAAAAGGCAGAAAAAGGAGTCCATTCATTAATTGAAAAGAAGTAATACATTATACCTCGTGACAAAATACCATTACAAAAATACATACACATGAAAAGCTATAAAGAAAAGTCCTACATCTAAGCCTTGGCCTAGGGAGGGTCCTTCTTGGGATCGGCAGCCTTGGAAAGGACATCATCAGCTTTGGACTTGGCCTCCGCGTCCTTGGCTTGGGAGACCATCTCTCTAATTGTAAAGGCATCCTTAGAGGACTCGGCATGCAGAGGTGGCTGAGCCTTCTTATCCATTCTAGCCTTCTCAGGAACTTCGGCATCAGAAGGAGGAGCTTGAGTGGTAGGGAGTTTCTTGGGAGGAGGGACTACATCTGGAATTTCTCGAATATGTTTTGGGAAGAAGATATTCTCAGCCCTCCTCAGCTCAGAGTCTTCAGGAACTCCCACCCGGTCCATTGCTACTTCTCAGGACTCGGTGCAGTAGTCCCTGCACACCACGGCCACCTCCTCTGCCAGCCGAGTCTCCGTGTCCTACACTCCACGCTCGTAGGATGCCTTCATTGCGGCCTCTGTAGCTTCCCTGGCCACCCGAGCTGCATCCTTGACTTTTTGCAGCTCGGCCTTAAGATCCAAAATTGTTTGCTTTTCTCTGGCTAGGTTTATCTCAGTGATGTGCAACTGTTGGCGTTGATCCTTGGCTTACCTCTCCGCAGTCTTCAGATCCGCCAAGGCGCTCTGACGAGCTTTGTCCGCTTCTTTCAGCTTCTCGGACAACTTAGTCTACTCCTGCCTTAGAGCCCCCAACTGCTTCTCGACCTCTAGCCAGGAGTGGGCCTCAGCCCTAACCTCGTCATGGGAGTTCCAAACCCACTCCTCAGCTACATAGACTTGCTAGGTGTCGGGGGCCTTCTTTGCGCGTAGCCACGTGTCTTTAGAGTGACTTTGCTAAGTCCGAATTTGTTTTGGGGAGTCCAACCCAGAACTCAACATTGGGCCGCATAGTCCAATGGCTTCTGGTGTATTTTTAAGCCTACAAAATAAATAAATCCCAAAATCTTAGAATCATGATAATGGTTGAATAAATAAATAAATAAATAATATGCTAAGCATGATAACTTTGATTAAATGGTGAGTTGGTATGTTATTATCATGTATGTTAAGTGATGTCCAATGTTAGAAAATAATTAATTAGGTGTCAAATGTCCAACAATGGGATGAATCCAATAGTCCATATCAAGTTGCAGTTCATGGTTCATGTTCGATATAATAAGGTATGTCCAGTAATGGTCCATGTCCAAGTATAATGGTGGTTCATGTCCAAATAATATAAGTTCGATAGTGATATGGATTCAATTTATTAGTACATATGTTTATCAATGAAGCATTAGTGAGATCATGTTTATTAAATGGTGAGATAATGGTAAGATGACGATGAGTTAACATATACTCAATAATATAATTTCAAAGATGGAGAAAACATTGACTTATCTTTTATGTTTTGCAGCTCCAGCCGTAGCATCAGTGGACTTAGTTTTTTCAGCAACCTTCAGACTTTGCAGCTCCAGCCGTACAACACTAGTGGGCTTAACGTTTCGGCAACCTTCATATTTGAAAGGGAAAAATGGGTGCAACTGGAGGGAGAGAAAGCATGTCCAGCCATGTGCATTAGTTGGTTAAGTTTGTCCCCTTAATCATGCACTTAAATGATTTTCCCCATGAAATGCTCTTTTAGCTTTTTGTCAAGTTTAAGTGGTGTTGCCTTCCATAAGAAGGGCTTTTGATCTTACAAGTTTTTGCCTTTCATAAGAAAGGGCTTTTAGTAATGAGTTCTTGGAAGAATGTTTGATATGTTTTAAGATATGTGGAGATGGTAAGAAATACATACATATATATATATATATATATATATATATATGTGTGTGTGTGTGTTGTGAAATATGGTGTTTGTTGGACATGGAATTTAAAGATGTATAAGAGGTACGTATGGGTATTTTGTGGGGAATGTGTTTGTGAAATATATGGAAGTGTGAGATAGATGGTATGAAGGTTAAATGTGGTAAATACATGAAATTAGGGCTGCTGCTAGAGTAGTTTTTTGTGTTATGTCATGAGTTATGTTACTTTCTAAGCATGAAGATTTTTGTAAGGGAAATAAAGAATGAGATAGAGATGTGTTTTTGGGAAGCAAAAATGATGAAGTTTTAGTATCATGGAGTGTGGGAAAGATGGGTAATGGATAATGGTGTGTTGTTATATGTGTGTTGTGTTGTTATTTATGAAGAGGAATTTGGTAAGGGAGATGGGGAAATAGGAAAATATGTATGTGGCAACAAAATGAGTGGAGCTTCAGAACCATGGAGTGGGAGAGGAATGGATCCCTTAATGTATAGCTTGGTTCTCTTTATATAGAGCTAAGCTATGTAACTAGATCATAACTTGGTTGAAGGGAAAATAGCAAATAAGGAAAAGTCCTTGACAAGGTAAGTGGTCTTTTGTTTTTCAATCAAAAGAAGAAATTTTGGGACATCATTGTTGATGACACAGCTGGATGATGTCATATAAATGACATCATTTGCTTGGAGGAGAATACTTGGCATTAAACTTATGGTTAAACTAAAAATGGTAAGGTAATCTTTATGGAATCCACTTGTTTCGTTGGGTATTAATGGGCAAATGACATCATTTTAGGACATGTGTCAATCTGCTAGAGCTTCTGCAACTTAGCTGGAGCTGTTACAGCTTCTGCAGAAGCTGTCTGTAGCTTCCGCTGGAGCTGTAGAAGCTGTTGCAGCTTCTGCTGGAGTTGTTTTTTTGGTATTTTCAGCTAAGTTTCCTCTCTTGGAAAAAATTATATGCTTAATCCATATATAATTTTTTTTAAGTAATAGACTTGTTGGTTGAGATTTGATGAAGTTTTAGAGATGTAATTATGGTCTTTTTGTATTTTAACCAAATCTTAGAGAGTAAATAAAGCATTTAATGCTAGATATGAGATGCTAATATATATTTAGCCATGTGCTTGGAATTGAATTATATGAAAATAACAATATGATATAATTCTATTTTAAAACTTATATAATATGATGGACATTAATTTTTATGTAAAGAGCATGGGGGAGTTTTATCATTTTAAGTGTTATGTGATATGAGAGGCTTGTCAAGTGTTACCTATTGCACACTGACCCGTCAGAGTTCAGGGAATTGGGGAAGACATGCCAAGCAACATGCTTTCCTTTATCAATTTTGAACCGCTAGAGCTTTACTGAACATACTTCTTGGCTCTCCAAACCACGACTCCCAAAATTCCCCCAATGAGACTCACGAGCTTGGATCATGAGCCGAAAATGAGATGTTGTGCCACGAGTTCGAACTATGGGCCTTGATGAGATTATATCGCCATGAGTTTTGGACTATGGGCTTCGGCATCATTTTGTGAAGATGGGCTCTTTTGGGCTTTAAAAGAGATTTTTCCAAAACGTATGATAGTGTTGATGTGGTGTAAGTCTCCAATGAAATGAAGCCATGCGGCGTGAAAAAATTTGTCTTCAACACTAGGTAATTTGCATAAAAATAGCAAAGGGGGGTCCTAAGGAATATACATACATAAAAATGAACGTGCATCTTAGTATTTAACGAAAAAGGATATCGATTGACTTACCATTGCAAGATCCCTCTTCAACAACATGAAGAGGTTAGGTTGCCTAATGCGCCTGAGCCCCTCCATGTCTCGAGGGAGAAGAAGGGGCTGCTCTAGGGCCTCGGCGAGGATGCTGACTAGCCCCCTCTGAGACTCCCAGATTGTGGTGTCCCAGGGAATGGGAGCACCCTCCACCTCTAGACGAGGGGCCCATAAGCGCTGCCCTCGGCGCACTTCGGCCTCTTCCCGGCTCTCAACAGAATGGGCCCTCTTGTCCTAGGGGTCCCTGGCTTTCTACTATTGTTTGGCACCCTTGTGAGGTGCCACCTCACTTTCCTCCAGGTCCTCTACCGGCCTTTTCTTCCTCAGGTTCGGATTGGCTTTCAGTCCGAGGTCAGTAGTTTCAAGCCGGTCCTTTGCTTCAGATCCATGCTTTCTTCTTCCCCGGAGCTATTATCCGGCCGAGCTACTATTAACCTCGGATGATGGACAGCAGAAAACCTTTCATACTCAGTCTCGGAGTCCAAAATCTGTACAGGTTTTTCCGCTGCCCCTTCCTCTTCTTCGAAGTGGAATTGGTTAATCTTGACGTCTAGGGAATGGCGGGATGAGGTTGACTCCTCTCTCAGAGCAGCTACTTGTTGAGGAGCGGGTTGGGGTGGCAGCACAATAGGGGGAAGGTTTCTCCGAGCCAAAAACCTAGACTTGGAGATGTCTATTCAGGCAAGCTTGGGGTTACCTGCTCTTATTGCTAGGCTAGCATCCTGAAACACGCACGACAAGGGCTCGTAATCCAAGATTAGGTAAGCAGCTCGTAATTGTCCATCCTTACTTACAAATATTTCCGACCTCAACAGGTAGTTGAGCCCCGGAATGTTGACAAGGCTGAGCTTTGGAGAGACGTGATCTTTATCTACAAGAACATTAGGAAAGGAAATTATGGTCAGACCAATGACAACTATAATCCAAGAAGACTAATGGTTTGAAAGGAATATAAGAAAAACTTAGAAAACTAAGGTCCTTGCCAAGGGACCTAATCTTGGGGCACCCCACCTGGTGTTCCCACCCTAACTAGGCAGTGAAGATCGTCATGCCACTCCCCAGAGATGACCAGATAATCGTCCCTCAAGCCTTTGTTGGACTTGGGAAGGCAGGATATGAATCTCACTTCCTCGGATCGAGATTTGAGGTAATATCCCCCGGCAAGAGAATGACACTCGTACATGTGAGCGACGTCGTGACAGCAAGCCTAAGATTCATCTGGTCGTTCAAGGCATCTACACTCCCTAAAATTCTAAACATGTTGGGAGCGCATTGGTGGGGGCACAACCTGTGGTTGAGTAGATAATCTCTGGTTATCCTACCCATTGGAAGTGTCATTCCTCCCTCTATAAAAGCGATCATTGGAATGACAACTTTGCCCACCTCTCTATTGGTAAGTATTTGGTCCGGGGGACAATATTGTAAGCCCACTCCCTGTGGGATATGGTATTTGGCCCTAAAACCCTCCATACTGGCCAGAGAACTCACTAAGTACTTAAATCTACCTATTTAGGCAAACGTGGATGGCAAGAAGGAAGTTTTCTAATAAGGAAGAAGGCCGAGGGGCTTGGCCGAGGAGAAAAAGAAGGCCGGAGAAACATATGCTTACAAAAGCGAGTGAATGTGTCGAATCTTGAACCTTTGGCAAAACTTTTTGGTAATCCACTAAGGACAAGAGTAAAGGAAAATTAGGACTGTATGGAGCGAGGTGAAGTGCTTGAGATCTCTGGAGTACTTGAGAATTTATAAAGTAAAGGGAAACTGATTTCCCTCCACGCTTTATATAGAGGGAAAGGTTGAATGGGAGTTATCACACTCAAAACCCAAGGAAAAATATCAGCCCGTGGATTGACGTCCCATCGTAGGATGTAGGGAACACAACGCCACCTGGAGTAATTAATGACAACTTGCGGGCTACGAAGCGTTAGTAGCAATAATGGCGCGGGCAAAGCGGTAATTTCACATGTATGAACCAGGGAAATAAATGGTCTTATCCCTTTAAAATCGAAATCCCAATTTTCTCCTCGAATGAGATGGGAAATTTTTGGGATTTGGAGGGGCTATTATAGGGGAGGCCCAAACCCGATATTGGGCCTTAGGCCTTTGTGAGAACATAAGAGATCTGAGGCCGATTAAATAGTCACCAGTGATTTAAGCCTGGACCTTTATGAACACGATATGGCTGGGAGGGTGGTCTGAGGAAGAATACCTCCTCGGACAAACTAAGCACGGACAAGATATTGACCCCATTAATCAAAACGATCTTCTAGGAAGCTCTTGTGACAGGAAAGTACACCTCGAGCGTACCAAAAGGTGGAAGCTAGGAGGTACCTAAGGAAAAGCTGTTGCCACCGCATTTAATGGGTTGCAGCTACTTTTTTTGCCACATTTATGTGGAGAAGACCCCTGAATAGTGCTGCCTTGGCCACCGCAACTCACAGAAAGCCAAAAGTGGTGTCTGATGGGACGGGCACTCAAGTGGTGGCTTGGATGATCAACAAATGGAGGGTTAAGACCACTAGGAGAGAGATATATAATGCAAAGAAACCCCTGAAGAAAGGGGGAGGAAGGAAGAAGGAAAAGGAACGCTGTATCAATCAAAATAGTACTTGTACTAAATTGTTATTGATTTATATAAAATAGACCTTCTCGGATAAGTGAATTTATTCAATTCTATTCTCCTTGTCCTTGTTCGATCATCCTTTAAATCCCTACTAGCCGTTATCCAGCTCATTAGAGCCTAAGTTCTTTGACTCATTCTCTACAAATTCATTGTATTAGGCTTACTTGGCCAAGATCCCATACAGCTTGGGTTTGGTCTCAAAATCGAGTCCCTACATATGTATATATATTTTATGGTATTTCATGTATTTTAAAAAAATAATAATTTCCATACATGAACCACCAAACTTTCTTTAGCCGTTTTTTACAATATAAAAAAGCTTGCAATAATTGAAATTATTCTTTTGAATGTAACACATATATTCTCTTATATTTCTCTATTGTTTAGTCATATATATTTTGTTTTGTTTCAATAATTTCTAAGCAATGAATCATTTAATTCTTTAATATTTTTTGGTCTTTTAGAAGTTTTAATATCTAAATTTTTGAGTTATTTTTTTGCAGTATCTGAAACTTTTTGAAAACTTTATTTTTTTTTAAAAAAATTATGGTTTTTCATGTATTTTTTAAAAAGTAATTTTCAAATATGAACCACTAAACTCTCTTTAGCTATTTTTTACAAGATAAAAATACTTACAATAATTGAAATTATTCTTTCGAATGTTACCCATCTTTCTATTATATTTTTTTTTATTGTTTAGTCATATATATATATATATATATTGTTTCAATAATTTCTAAGCAGTGAATCATTTAATTCTTTAATATTTTTTGGTCTTTCAGAAGTTTTAATATCTAAAATTTTGAATTATTTTTTTGCAATGTCTGAAACTGTCTGACAAATTTTTTGTAAGTCATTGCACGTTCAAGCTTATGGCTTCTTCATCAAATTGTAACACAAATTGAAGTCATATAAGGGCAAATCATACAATGGTGTAGTTTTTTAAATTTTTTATAAAATTATTTTAGTCTATCTTACAAATAGGTAAATTTTCATGCATAGTACAAGCTAGCGACTAGTTAATACAAAGCCAATGGGTTGAGTTAAGTCATTTAGTTTAAAATATTTTTTAAAAAATAATGACAAATAGATAATAACAACTGTATAAAAATAAAAATGTTAGACAAACTTAACAAAATAAATGGTCATAACTACCTACATTGGCGATAAATACTCATAATGAACTATTATATAACAATTTAAAATTTAAAAACTTGTACAATGAAATTATAAAACTTTTTTTTTTTTGTCAAGAACTCTATATATTTAAGTTCTCCAATTTAAGTTTCTTAATGATCCTTTAAACAAAATTCCTAGAGCCACTACTGCTAGCATTTAATAATAAATGGCAAGATCAATATGATTGAATCAAACATGAGGATTAAAATAAAAATTCTAAGCGATAAAGGACCAAAGTGGAGACCACCCTAAATTTTAAAGGCCAAAAAATGTGTTAGGACATATGTGATTCACTTGTTAGGAACATATGTCATTATTTTATGTAATTGGCTAATCCTTTGATAAAACACACTTTACTTGTATTTGGGTAGATCTAGGATGTGTTTAATACATCAAGAAAGTTTGTTTCAAGATCAAGTGTTAAAACTATGCAAGTCTGTCCAAGATTCAAGTCTGAAAAGTTCCTGTCATTAAAGCTCGATAGCTAGCCATCTATTGAGCCTGAAGAACTATCCCTGCCCCGTGGCTCGACAGCAGCTCGACAGATAGGCATCTATCGAGGTTTATGAAAAATAGAATTTCAGTTCTACTTTGACTCCAATCCTTGATTGTATGTTTGGGATTTCTTTTCTCACAATCCTAAACATATATAAGGATTGTTTTAAGGGCCGTAAAAGGTAACTTATGCGTGTGGCAAAGTTTGTTCATTCAAATTGTGATTGGAGACTGAATTTGCCCTAGTTCACCTTTTTGTGAAGAAGTTGCTGTGTTTGTACACCATAGGGTTTTGTGACCAAGCATCTTCTCAATCTTCATTGTGTGATGAACTGAAAAACTTTGCAGCCAACAACCTTCTCTAGTTGGTGATTGAAGTCGTGTACTAGGATCCGCGCAATTGGTTAGTCACGTACTGGGAGCCGTGCATTAAAAAAGAGAGATTGTCACTATAGAACAAGTCCAATTGAGTATTAGGGTAAGGTTAGGTTGGAATAAGGTACTGAGATTCTTTTACTTGTAACCGCTTGTTGTGATAATAGTGGATTCTTGGGAGTGGTGACCTTAAAATCACCTGGTGGGGTTTTTGTCGTATAGGTTTTTCCCATTCGTAAACAAATCACCATGTCAATTTATTTTCCGCTGCATACTTAGTTTAATTGGTGATTTATTTGTGCTACCACGCGTTTGCATGTTAATTTGATTAATTAATAAACTTGGCTAATTAATCAATTAATTTATTTTTGGGGTTTATGCCCTAAAATCCAATTTATTGGCATGTCATAAATAATTAAATTGTTTAATTATATGAGACTATTTATAAATCAACTAATGGGACATTATCTTAGTCCATGATATGCATAGTATGCAATTTATGTGAAAAGTCACAGAAGATATAAATTGCAAGTTCTTTGTAAACTCAGAATGTAGTTTGTAGCCGGTGATGAAATTGAGCGTTTCATCTGTGAACTATAACATATCAACTAAGATGATTTGTCTTGATCATGGAAATGAAGATTTCTAGTTGGTATGTTAATATGTTTTAAGAGTTAAGACATATTGAACTGGACCACTGTGAGATTTATTATTCTCCTAACGACTGTCAAATGAATAATAAATCTCATGACTTCTATTTACATCAACTCTAAATCCTGGGAGAATTATGGACCTGATCATGAGATGTAGGTTGCTTTGATATATCAGGAGTGAGATCTATAAGTTACGGTCAAAACCTCAGTATGTTGGGCAGCCACATTTAGTGTTGATGGAACATATATTCTCAAAATGGAATTCATAATCTCTTAACGGAGATATAGAATATTCCCTTGAGATAAGTTTAACGGATTTGGTTATTCAGAGAGTTGGGCCCAACCACTTTAGTAAGGAGTTACTAAAGTATATATTTATGGAATTGGATTTCATAAATATATGATGAATAACATTAAGGATTAAACCGGGTACTCAAGGATTAAGATGTAGTAATCTTCAAAGTGGCAGTCTATATTCATGACTTTGTATTACTACGAATATTTTAATGAAGGGGTTACATGTATAATAAAGTCTTGTAATATAATTTATTAATAAGGCCTAGAGTGCAATTATATTCATATAGTGGTATTGAATATAATTAATAGTAACTTTGGACTTGTCAAGAGTTGACAGAAAAGCCCAAGGACCATTGAAGCTAGAGTCTTATTTGTTCCCTTTTGGTCCCACTCCAAGCCACATAACTTGAGCCCAATTGGAATGGCCCAAAAGGCTAGCCCAATTAGATGATCAGTTGTATATAAGGAGAGAAACATACAGAATTCATAAGTCTTTTCATGAGTCTTTTCCTAAGTGTTTTTCATCAAGATTACACAACGAATGAAATGGTTTGTATGTGAGTGTTTGACACTCCCTTGTTCTCTCTTTGGAAACTGATTGAGAGACCACACATCTTGGGCATTAAGTGGAATTGGAGTGAAGATTAAAAGTCTTCCCAAGAACTTCTGATTTTTGGTTTTGAATTTCACCGCACCAAGGTATGCTTTCTTGTTCTTAATTTCTGAAACTTTCATAGTGCATGTTATCAATTGCGAATGAAGTAGATCCGTTAATTTTTCGCTGTGTATGTTTTGTATGTGATACGAATATGTATTTTCCCAACATTTATCACAAGAGATCAATTCTTTTTTGGCCTATTAAGTGGTATCAGAGTAGGCACACTCTGATTAGGATTAATCTTTGTTGTGTTGATCCATTGACCCCTATTTGTCATGGATAGAGGATAGTCTTTTATCTTACCTCATTTATTTGATGGCACTAACTATGCATACTGGAAAGTATACATGAGAGTTTTCTTGCAGTCTCTAGATGAGATGGTGTGGCAAGCTGTAGAGATTGGCTGGACCAAGCCAAAGGAAGCGCCAGCTGATTGGGATGATGCTAAGATCAAGGCGGCAAACTTCAACATCAGAGCATTAATGCCTTATTCAGTGCAGTCACCAATGAGGAGTTCAATAAGATATCCTCCACTGAAACTACCAAGGAAGCATGAACCATTCTTCAAACAACTTATAAGGGAACCAAGGCTGTTGAGGACTCGAAGCTTCAAAGGCTCACTACTAGCTTTGAAAGAGATCAAGATGGAGGAGAATGAGTCATTTGATGAGTTCTATGCCAAGCTCAAGGACATAGTGAACTCAGCTTTTAATCTTGGAGAAACCATTCTTAAACCTAAGATTGTGAGAAATGTGCTCAGATCTCTACCTAAGAGATTCCAAGCCAAGATCACTGCAATTGAGGAATTAAAGGATATTGACAAAATCCCTTTGACAGAGATAGTTGGGAATCTGCAGACCTATAAGTTGGGTATGTCTAGGATCAGGAAATTAAGTAAGAGCAACAGCATGGCACTGAAGGCCAAGAGCAGTGATACAGATGAGTCTTTAGATGATAAGGACTCTAAGATGAAGTCCTACATTACAAGGCAATTCAAGAAGTTCACGAAGAATGCTAATGCAAAGGGCTTCGACAAGGACCGTAGACAGTTAAGTTCTTCTCAATCTAAGAGTCAAGACAAAGGGAAGAAGGATTCAAGGGATGGCGGTCAGTACACTATTCCCTCAGGACCAAAGTGCTTTGGGTGTCAAGGCTTCGGACATATGAAATAAGAGTGCCCCACATATCTTAAGACCATTGGGAAGAGCAAGGCACTTACTACTACATTGAGTGACACCAAGCTTAAGGATGATTTCGACAATGAGGATGATGGAATGCTAAATGCCTTCACTGCCACAGTCAATCCTACTGAAGGGATTGTTGAAGATGTGGATGAAGAAGAAGAATTGGTGGAGTCTAAGTTTGAGAAGATGGATGAACAAGATGACCTCCACACAGCCTATGCAAAGTTATACAAGGACTCAGAAAAGCATGAGAGGTTGTATAGGTTGACCACCAAGAAGCTTAGTGATGTGGAGCTTGAGTGTGAAGAGCTTTCCACAAAGTTTGATGAATTCAATCAGACTATTGGAGCACTGAGGTTTGAGAATAACTTCTTGGTTGAGAAAGTTAAGAAGCTTGAGGCAGAACTGTTTCAAGTCAGAGCTCAACTGGAAAGGACTTCAAGCGCTAAGCTCGATGAAATGCTCAGTTTTTAGAAATCTGCTTCAGATCGAACTGATTTAGATTATGATTTCTCTCCCTCTAATATTGCCTCTTCCAGTACTATTGTTTTTGTTCCTCTTACTAATAATATTGAAACTAAGAACAATGATGTTAAAAATGACGTAGCTAGTGAAAACATAGACAAGGGTAAGTCTATCTTAGGAGCACCCCCTAAACTTGCTAAGAATAAGACTAAAAACCCTAAGGCTAAAAAGGCTAAATCTTAAAAGCCTAAACAAAAGAAGCAGCATCTCTGTCATCACTGTGGAGCAGCCAGTCATACTTGACCTAATTGCTAGAAGTAGTTAGCCACTCAACAGAACAATGGCATGTTCGCATCAAGAAACCAGAATCAGTTTCCACCTTCTTTTGCTTCCATTGGAGATCTTCTTAAAGCTCTCATGTTCCTTTCGAACTTGAATGATTTCAATTCTTCTCCCTCGCTACCAGTTCAAGGGTTCACCCAAAGGAAAGGTTCTTTGAAGGTGTGGACGGAAAAAGGCTTGAAGTGATTTAGTCACTTTTCTCTCTCTCTCTCTCTCTCTCTCTCTCTCTCTCTCTCTCTCTCTGATTTTGATTGCATTACTTGTGTGTTTTGCTTTTGTGTTTTTAAGTCAGTCTAGTGGTATGCATTGCTTTGTTTTGTTTAACTTGTTTTTGTTTGGTTATTTTTCAGTTTTGCTTTGTTTTTTTTTTTTCAAATAAAAAAAAATATTTAAAAAAAAATACAAAAACAGTGTGTGTTTGTGTACATTGATACTTGTGTACTTTGGATGACCATTGAAACAAAGTTTTCTAAACTTTGTACTTTTATAGCTTAGATGAGCATCTCTATGCATAACTAAGCAAGTGAGCTTTGTGGCTCGTGTTTGTGATGAGTAAGATTAATTAGTCTCTTGTACCTAACACTTGTATCACTCATTTTGACAGGTTGGACTAGAAAATCCTAAGAGAAAGCCATAAATAACCATCTCACCACTGTTATCCGCCAATCATGATATGACATCTGTATGCTTCGGCATAGCAAAAGTGCAATGTCAATGACATCTGTATGTTTCAGCATAGCAAAAGTGCAATGTCAAATGCGTAACATCATTGGGTATTTCTTTTCTCTCTTTTATATGCCTATGCATGATATGCTTAATAATAAAAAATATATGCAAAGAAAAATAAAAAGCAAAAAGAACAAAATGCTTTATATGATTGCAAACGTGTATTCTAGGAGATGTGGGAATTATAGGATGAACCTCGAAAGTGATAGTCCCCATCAAACAGTTATGATTGTGTATGAGTTAAAGTGATTTTCTCATCTCTCAAATCATCATAACATGTATACACTTATGCAATCTTGCGATGCTTTTTTCACACACAACACGCAATATTCTTTGCTACTCTTGATACATGTGCATGTATAATGTGATTTGGCCATCACAAGATTTACATGTGTTAATGTACGCTCACTAAATTTTCTTAACTCATTTTTAAAATATAAAATTGGTTAGACTTGTTCAGTGTGTGTGTGTGTGTTTTTTGGGATCTATATGATTACATTTTCATTGTTAAGAGATGTTTTCGAGAGCTTAAAATGTTGTTTGAATCTTTGGTTGTGTAGCATGTTTGATTGCATTCATATCTGTGTTTTTCTTTTCTTGAAAAACTGTTTTTAAGTAATCTCGATAGCTCCTCAACACCTTTCGACACCTGGCTTATCTATCGAGCTCATCTATTGCATTCTATCGCAATCTTGACACCTCTCAACAGTTAGGTGGATCGATAGAGAAATCTCTTGTCTCCTCGATAGCTTCTCAACAGCTAGCTGGATCGATCGAGAAAGTCTTTGCACCCTCAACAGCTCCTCGATGCCTCTTCAATCCATTGAGCTTGTTTAGCTGTGGACACCTCTGGACACCTCTCGATAGCTGCATCTGTCAAAGCTTTTAAATCTCGACACCTCTCTCAACACCTTACGACACCTCTATCTGTGAAGAATTACTAAACACCTATATATAGGTTTTAGTGCAATCTGATCCTCATTTTCTCGATCTCTCTCGATTTGTCCGTATCTCTCTCACTCCTAAAACCTCTCTCACTCACCTTCAACCTCTTCCTTAAGGATTCTTCAAGCTTATTCAATTTTTTCTTCACTTGGTAAGTTTCTAATTCCTCATTTTCATGCATCTCATGCTTTGTAACCTAAGTTTTTGGGATTTCTGCAAAATTTGGGGCTTTTCAAAATCAAAGAGGTTTTTGTGAAATTATTGGGATGGGTTTTGAAGATTTGATCTTACAAACTTCATGCATTGCATTCCATGAGCATTATAATAGTATTATCATGCATTTAGATGTGTGCAACTGATTGTGTGCTGATAGGTTTGGATTGGGCTGAGCCTATGATGCAATTACTATTGCATATAACATGCTCATGCATTCTCATGCATATGTCCTTTCCATTCAATATATTTCTATATATTTGGACTGTTTGTGACTTTTCTAAGTGTTTCTTTCTTCCCCTTCACTCTTTAGTTTACGTTAGTGTGTCGATGGCACCAAAACGTATGTCTGCTCCATCCCGGAACCCTATTCGTTTTGACGCATCCACTTCCTCTGATCCTACTTCATCTACTGTTCGGTTCCGTGATGAGCAAGCCTGAAAAGACTTCTCGGAAAACTTTTCTCAATGAGGTATTCATTCGGAACACCGAGTCATTTTGTCGGACTTCTCCGACACTAACCTACCCACTGTCATTCACAGTCGGGGTTGGGAGTCACTGTGTGACGTTTCGGTCACATGTCCATCAGTGCTGATTCAGGAGTTTTACTCCAACATGCATGGACTTGATTATTCAATACCTTTCTTTCATACTCGCGTTCGAGGTACGCACATAGTGGTCACACCGGAGTTGGTATCCGATGTGCTCTGTGTCCCGAGGGTAGAGCATCCCGACTACCTCGGTTGTAAGTGTTTGAGGACTGTGTCCAAAGACGAGTTGATTTCTGCTTTCTGCGAGCACCCTTTTGATTGGGGTGATCATCAGTTTACACCATGTTCGACCTTTGCTAAAGGTCCTAGATTCATGAACATGGTGATGACCTTTGTTTTGCACCCTCTTTCTCACTATAACTCTATCACAAAGCCTCGTGCTTGATTTTTGCTTTCCTTGTTAGAGCATCTCACTATATATTTTCCTTCACATTTTATTCTTTCTATTATAGATGTGTATAGGGATACGGCTACCCGTGATAACCTCATCTTCCCTTCAGCTATCACGCGAATTTTATGCCATTTTTCTGTTCCTTTTCCCTTTTCTGACCACTTCTCCGTTATGTGTACCATTGACTACGCTACCGTTAAACGGAGTGAGGCGCAGTTTCGTTCGAGGCTATCCGGTATGGCAGCTCCTCCCACTCCTTCGACTCCATCCACCTCTGCTATCCGTGATAACGGAGGTGGATGCTCGCCTTGACACTCTCGTTGATGAGTAGTGTCTGTGAACATCTGTGTTGGCCGTATTTCTAGACGGCAAGCTCGCCTTGGTGGCTTTGTTGAGTCTCCCTCTCCTCCGCCCGAGGCATCCGAGGACGACGACTTCAACGACGATGATGATGGTGAGGATGGAGATGCTAGCTCTTCCAACTCTGACGAGATGTCTACTTAACACTCTTACCTTTTGTCACTCGTGACAAAAAGGGAGAGTAGTTTTGGTTATGAGAGTAATCATACTTAGGAGGAGAGTTAGTAAAGGAGATTTTTGTTAGGGGGAGTGTGCACATTGAGGGATGTAGTGAGGATATTTTGTATCTTTTCTTTTCTTTCTATTTTAGATACATTGTTCATGTACCTTAGATCTTGTGATCATAATGTGATAGCAAACCTTGTACTAGTTTATATATATGCATTTGCGGTTGTTATTACAATTCTTTCACATATCTCTCCATGTGCTGTTTCTTTTCTTTCTTTATACACATGTTTCTTATAATTATATGCAATCTATTATTTCTGTTTCACACAAAGATGCCTTGATGAGTTTTGTTTAAACTGTTTCAAAAATACAGGTTGTCAAAGTCTTTCTTGCTATAGACTCTCTTCTTGCAAAGTTTTTCAAGAGTTTGTGTTAGGATAGATTTTATTGTATACAATAAGTGAATATGAGTTGAGTGATTTATGACTTCTCTCATATATTCATTTGTTTGTTATGGTTTTATCATGGATTGCCAAAGGAGGAAATTGTTAGGACATATGTGATTCACTTGTTAGGAACATATGTCATTATTTTATGTAATTGGCTAATCCTTTGACAAAACGCACTTTACTTGTATTTAGGTAGATCTAGGATGTGATTAATACATCAAGAAACTTTGTTTCAAGATCAAGTGTTGAAGCCATGCAAGTTTGTCCAAGATTCAAGTCTGAAAAGTGCCTGCCATTAAAGCTCGACAACTAGCCATCTATCGAGCTTGAAGAACTGACCCAGCCCCGTGGCTCGACAGCAGCTCGACAAATAGGCATCTGTCGAGGTTTATGAAAAACAGAATTTCAGTTCTGTTTTGACTCCAATCCGTGATTGTATGTTTGAGTTTTCTTTTCTCACAATCTTAAACATAGATAAGGATTGTTTTAAGGGCCGTCACGTATTGAGAGCCGTGTATTGAAAATGAGAGATTGTCACTACAAAATAAGTCCAATTGAGTATTAGGGTAAGGGTTCAACTGTAGGTTGGTATAAGGTACTGGGATTTCTTTACTTATAACCGTTTGTTGTGATAATAGTGGATTCTCGGGAGTGGTGATTTTAAAATCACCCGGTGGGGTTTTTGCCGTGTAAGTTTTCCTCATTTGTAAACAAATTACCCTGTCAATTTATTTTCCGCTGCATACTTAATTTAATTGATGATTTGTTTGTGCTACCACGCGTTTGTATGTTAATTTGATTAATTAATAAATTTGGCTAATTAATCAATTAATTTATCACAATGGGTCAATTCATTTTTGACCTATCAAAATGAAATCTTTAATTTATTGCACATGAGGTTGTGCACCTAAATTTTACACAGAAAAGAAATTAAAAAAAAAAAGGGATGAGAAAGAGTAATCCTACATCCACAAAAATTTTCACAATATTTAATTCTAAAAATAATTAGTCACAAAATTTGAATTACCACGCTTTTACAAGTTCTTACATCTGACTTTGACCACCACCAGTATCGTTACATTTATCTATCTTTTATCTCATGCCACTGAGGTAGTACACACTCGATCAGTAAGAAATTTCATAACAAAATTAATGGTAAATAGAAAAATGATTTCAATGGTGAACTAAGTTGAATAGTAGTAACATGCAACTTTGTTACCTAGATTTTGTTGTGAAATTATAGTCACCTTTAGCACTACTCTTACAATAGTTGTCAATCACATTCTGCACTGCAAGCTCTATGTTTCAAATAAGGTGCGCTCCCGATCGAGATCATCAAGGGTAACTCTGACTCATGAGCAGCTTCTGAGAGACATATCCATCCTTATTATTATTATTTTTTTCCACCCACAAAACAAAAGTAATGAAAATGCTATTATTTTGTATTTCCTTTATTAACCTCTTTCCTTTTCTTGATTTCTCTCTACAAACAAAACAGAGTACTATTGTGGGTGTAGGCCCATCTAGACCGTACACGTGGACACGTGAATGTGGGTTGGGTTGGCAGCCAATAATTAAAAAAAAAAAAAAAAAAAGGGGAGAGTTTTTCGGTCTACCTTCTTTCGTCAAAAAAATATTTTTCTTTGGTGAGTTTTGAGTCAGACTACTAACGTTAAACATTTTTTTTAATTTTATTTAAAAATGCATTAATTGAGGAGATACAATTCCTAAAGAGTTATATATATATATATATCCCTCATCTTTTTAATCTTAATTATAAATCTAAAAAATTATCAATAGGAAGTTGTGAGAAACACGGACCTTGTCCAAATAAGAACACAGACCGTTGAGCAATCACTATCGTAAGCTTATCTTTAATCTCCTTGAGTCCTTGTCTTCAAACAAACGGCATTGCACACATTTTACATCTCTCTCTCTCACACACACACACACACACACACACACACACACACACACACACACACATATATATATATGATGTTTTTAGATAGAATTTTTTCTTTAAGTGTACTTAGAAGACACCGTCAAACTGCACTAATTATGATGCCTTTTTTTTTTTTTGGTCTAAGATTTTGGAAATAGTATCCTCCAAAAACCTAAAAAAAGCAAACAAATAGCTACAGTAATGATAGATTGAGCAGTTTGAATTGCACAATTATCACATCTAATCCTCACTTCAAATGATTAATGGGCCTACTTCTACTGACTGTCCAAATTATGGATTGTATGATGACCCTTTTAAAAAGATATCTCTCTCTCTAAACTTTTTTTTTTCCCCAGGGGCTTGAAAAACACCTTTTAAAGTTTATTTATTTATTTATTTTTTTGGATAGAAAATTCAGAAATCTTTTAGCATTTGTAAAGGATTTTTGAGAAGGCAATCTGGTAGCAGATTTCGTAGCTCTGTAATCCTAGAGGTCCAACATATCTCCATACAATTAAAATTCGCAGCTTAAGTAATTTGCAATAGTAGAGTACATATATACTTGACTCAACAGCTCAGGTAGAGCCAGTTCACGACAAAGCAAACCTCTAGAAAGAAAATAAAAATAAACAACTTTCAATTGGGAATTTATTCTACTATTCTTCCTTCCAAATAAATGTACTAACCTTACTGGGAAGCCTCTCTTAATCCTGTGACTCTGACAGTTCTAATTGGACCCCGTTTTTTTATGATCCGAAAACTTTTTTAATTAGAAGAGTCAAATGAGTATTGTGAAAGTTAAGCGTGGAATAAAGAGAAAAGTAGATAGCCAAGGAGAATTTAGTTGCTTTGAGTTTGAGGTAGGCTTTAGAGATCTTATATATGACGGTTCAATCTTCAAATGTTACATACATACAGGTTGACAGCATATAAGTAGCAATCAACTCTAAAATTTAAGGCCATGCTCGATGCTCATGTTGATCTTGGAAAAGATGAATGTAAACTAGTATAACTACTAAAGCTATGAACTTTTTTTTTTTTTTTTTTTTTTTGAGAAGGACTAAAAGCTATAAACTTGATTGAGGAAAAGAGTTACCCAGCAAAAAAAATAAGATCGAGGAAAAGAGACTATAAAATAACTAAGATAATGCTATCCAATGTACATCTAGATCACTTTTGAGGCCAAACTGATTAAAAAAAAAATTGGTGATAATATCAGCCGCTGCTATTTACACTCCACCATATAAATTTATATATATATATATATATATATATATATATATATATATATATAAAACCACCAAAAAGGAAAGAGAATCATCATGATCTCATCCTCGTAGCCCTGCAAACCAGGGTTCATATTCAATCATGCCAACAAAGGAGCATGACCACACATCTTCTAATGATGTAAAGCTTAGCCCTCTGCTCTCTGAGGACCCCTCCAAGTCCTCTTGTTGATAGCCTTGATGATGATCTCTTGGTGGCACTAGCACTACCCCTCTTCATCGATCTCTAATAAAGAAGGCTTTTATTTTGGCGTTTTTGTTTGATTAGTGAGAGCTTAAACTATGTTGTTGTGCTGTGTTGCGTTGGTCTGATGAGGAGGAATGGGTTCTTATTATATAGGGTCCAAGGGTAACGGGGTGTGGTCCTGGCTCACGTTGGTCTAGTAAAGAGCCAACGATGGGGCATGAAAGGGCGTGCAGTGCCCCCAAACCCACCAGACAATGCCTCAACTGGGCCCCACCACCCCCCACTTGGCCGGGGAGGAATCCATTACCCCAACACCAAGGAAAAATTGATAAAACAAATACAAAATCCAATTCCTCTCCTCTCCTCTCACTCATTACCCTAACCCTTTTTTTTTTTTTTTAATAAGCTCTATACCCTAACTTGGTGTAGCTATTACCCACCAACATACTAGGTCGGCCATTAGGTACCAAATGTTTATAAATTATGCAGTATCTTGTTTTATAACACATAAAGATGTCTTAGTGGTAAAAAGTCGTAAAAAGTCTTCACGGCTCATTGCCTTGCAAGTTCGAAGTTGTGAATTTGACTAGTGTCAAATTCTACTATTGCTTGAGTGATCTCACACCATTTATGAGTAGGGTTAAGTGGATGGAAAGCAGTAATCACACTTTAAGAACTTTTTTTTTTTTTTTTCATTTAGTATTAAAAAAAATCAACCTACCTTCGGATTTTTATGTATGAGGTGATTATTCTTGATCTAGAAAAGTATTTTACAATACGGAGAGTTTTTCACACTATTCATGGATTGTTATCTCAAATATTATGTGAGTAAGATGTTAAACTATCGGTAATTTTTTGGTGTTTCTAACAAGAACCCTATAGAAATATAAAGAAAAAGTCTTCTCTTTATCGGTGCTTTTCCTTGTTGATTCTCTTTAATTTTTTGGTTGGATCCACCTAAAATTGCAATAGGGTGTCAGTTGGATCCAACATAAGAATGCATATTAACCATCTCCAGCAAGTTTAAAGACTGATATGAGGTCATCGAGTTAGGCTTTTAACTACATTAGGAAACCATTAATATGGGGACGTGTTTTCAATAACAAAATGTTTTTTTTTTTTTTTTTTTTTTTTTTTTTGAGAATCAATGCGGTGCTTTTTATTAAAGGAGACCAAAAAGATTAGCCTGTAAACCTATGATCTATCTGGTGGTACATCTTCTATCTAGACTTGAAATTGAGAGACAAACTTAACTCGCATTGCTAAAGAGTGAGATAGAGCATTACATTGCCTTCTAACATGAGTATAATTTATAGATGACAAGTATGCGGCAATGAGCTAAATATCCTTAACTAAGTGACCAAAGCTTGCTAATGAATAAGAGTCTTCCCAGAGTGCTGTGATAAGGACCTGTGAATCACTCTCCAACATAATGTTTTTGAAGCCCGTTTCCACACCTAGTTCCAACCCTCTTCGTGCCGCCAGCGCTTCAACCTCTCTATCACCGTAGAGGGCAGAGGGATGCGTTTAGAGAGAGGGGCCATTACCTGTCCATGCTCGTTCCTAATAATTGTTGGGGTTTATGTCCTAAAATCCAATTTATTGACATGTCATAAATAATTAAATTGTTTAATTATATGAGACTATCTATAAATGAATTAATGGGACATTATCTTAGTCCATGAGATGCATAATATGTGATTTAGTTACAGAAGATATAGATTATAAGTTCTTTGTAAACTCAGAATTTTAGTTCGTAGTTGGTGATGAAATTGGGCATTTCTTCTGTGAAAACTATAACATATCAACTAAGATGATTTGTCTTGATCATGGAAGTGGAGACTTCTAGTTGATATGTTGATAAGTTTTAAGAGTTAAGACATATTGAACTGGACCGTTGTGAGATTTATTATTCTCCTAACAACTGTCAAATGAATAATAAATCTCACGACTTCTATTTGCATCAACTCTATATCCTGAGAAAATGATGGACCTGATCATGAAGTGTAGGTTGCTTTGATATATCAGGAGTGAGATCTATAAGTCATGATCAAAACCTCAGTATGTTGGGCAATCGCATTTAGTGTTGATGGAACATATATTCTCAAGATGGAATTCATAATCTCTTAACAGAGATATAAAATATTCCCTTGAGATAAGTTTAATGGGTTTTGTTATTCAGAGTGTTGGGCCCAACCACTTTAGTAAGAAGTTACTAAAGTATATATTTATGGAATTGGATTTTATAAATATATAATGAATAATATAAAGGATTAAACCGGGTACTCAATGATTAAGATGTAGTAATCTTCAAAGTAACAGTCAACATTCATGACTTTGTATTACTACGAATATGTTAATGAAGGGGTTGCATGTATAATAAAGCCTTGGGATATAATTTATTAAAAATGCTTAGAGTGCAATTATATTCATATAGTGGTATTGAATATAATTAATAGTAACTTTGGACTTGTCAAGAGTTGACAGAAAAGCCCAAGGGCCATTAGAGTTAGAGTCTTATTTGTTTCCTTTTGGTCCTACTCCAAGCCACATACTAGAGCCCAATTAGATTGGCCCAAAAGGCTAGCCCAATTAGATAATCAGTTATATATAAAGGGAGAAACATACAAAGTTTTATAAGTCATTTATAAAAGGTTTTCATTAAGATCATACAAGGGATGAAATGTTTTGTATGTGAGTGTTAGACACTCTTTTATTCTCTCCTTGGAAACTGATTGAGAGATCACACTTCTTAGGCATTAAGTGGAATTGGAGTGAAAATTAAAAGTGTTTCTAGGTACTTCTAATCTTTTGTTCTGAATTTCACTGCACCAAAGGTACGCTCTCTTGTTCTTAAATTCTCAAACTTACATAGCACATGTTATCAATTGCGAATGAAGTAAATCCGTTAATTTTGCACTGCGTATGTTTTGTATACGATACAAACATGTATTTTTCCAACAATAACCCCAGACCAGCTGTATTATCTGCATTAAAAAGGGCTCCATCTACGTTTACCTCATATTGGAATGGTCCTGGAGGTTGCCAGCTTGTTGGTGGACGTCCCACAAGCGCTATCCGTGCTGTGTTGTGGTGTAAGAAGTCCCTCCTTCATTCCCTAGCTTGCTGCAACAAGTTATCCAAAGTTTCTGCATTTTTTCCCAGCCTAAGGTTGTTCCTATGAGTCCACAAAGCCCACACCACCATGGCAAACAATGCTGGCTCTCTATTTTCTGCGAAGACAGTCCCCAGGAGATCAACAAATGACACAACTCTTTTTAAATTGTCATGGTTCCATTGTGGCATTTTTTTTCCAAAGTTTTCTAGCTTCGGAGAGTTGTACAAGGCATGCTTCACATCTTCCTTGTCTTCTCGGCATAAATCACAACAGGCATCCTTAATAATCTAACGACAAACCAGTTTCTCCTTAGAAGGCAAGGAATTTTTAGCTGCTCTCCAAACCAAATTCTTAACTTTGTTAGGCACGAGTAGGTTCCAAATGGCTTGCCACAAAGTTTTTAAACTTGAAATATCAAATTGTCCAGGTTGTGCATTCTGAAACTCCCTTTGCAGAAATTGATACTTGGATTTGACAGTGTATTCTCCTTTAAATTATAGGGCCATGTGAGTACATCTGGCTGATTAGAGCGACACAGGGGTATTGTTTTTATGGTCTCCACTTCAAAGCTAAGCATCATGTTCTCCAATACCTCTATTTTCCACTGCTCCTACTCCGGGTCTATCAGTGAACTCACTTTGACTCCCATCAATGCTACAGGTCGAGGGGATAGCACCCTTGGAGAGTGTTTTCTAGGCAGCCATCTATCCTCCCAAATGTCAACAGACTGTCCATCTCCTATCCGCCATATTGCTCCTCTTTTAATGACTTCTCTGCCTCTAATTATACTACGACATGCATATGAAGCTGAGCTCGGGTTGGTTGCCTCCATGATTGTGCTATTTGGAAAAAATTTTGCCTTAAACACCCTATAAAACAGTGATGTTTTTTCATGTAGGAGTCACCACGTTTGTTTTGCCAATAATGCATCATTGAACCTTGATAAATCTTTAAACCCCATTCCACCTTATGTCTTTGGTTTGCAAAACTCTTCCCATTTAATCCAATGGACCTTTCGACCCTCTCCCTTTTGCCCCTATTTTTTTTTTTTTTTTTAATGAGAGCTTCAATTTCATGACATAACCCAATTGGCAATTTGAAACATGACATTGTATAGGTAGAAAGTGCTTGAGCCACAGCCTTGATTAAAACCTCCCTTCCCGCTTGTGAGAGCAATTTCCCCTCCCATCCTTGTAGCTTTTTCCACACCCTTTGCTTTATGTTGTCAAAACTCTCCTTTTTCTTCCTTCCAATAAAAGATGGCAGCCCCAAGTACTTCTCATATTGTTGGACCACTGGAACTCCTAGAGCTTGTTTTATTGATTCTTGCATAGCTGGGGATGTGGACTTGCTGAAGAAGAGAGTGGTCTTATCCTGGTTAATCTGCTGCTCGGATGCTCTCACATATGTATCCAATATCTCCAACAATTTTTGACAATCATTATCTTATGCCCTGCAAAAAATAAGACTATCATCTGCAAAAAGGAGATGGGTTAGTTTAGGACCATTACGGGAAATAGAAACTCCTCTAATTTTTCCCGAATCTTCGGCTTTCTTCAACAACCCATGAATGCCCTTGGTGCATAGAAGAAAAAGATATGGGGAAAGAGGATCTTCTTGGTGAAGCCCTCTAGTTGGTACAATGTTTCCATGTGGCTCCCCATTTATCAAAATTGAATAAGTGGCTGTGGATATGAATCCCATCATTAGCTTCACCCAAGCCTCACAAAACCCCATCTTCTTCATCAACTTCTCCATGCACAACCATTCAACCCTATCATAGGCTTTACTCATATCCAATTTGAGTGCCATATAACCTGTAGTCCCTGTGCAATGATTTCTCATGTAATGCAAAGCTTCAAAAGCAACCATAATATTATCAGAAATCAAACGGTCTATCATAAAAGAACTTTAATGTTTAGACACTATATTAGGCAACACCTTTTTCAACCTATTTGCTAGAACCTTAGAGTATGCCCTATAAAGGACATTACTAAGAGAAATAGGTCGATATTGTGAGATATATTCTGGGTTTTTTACTTTGGTGATTAAAGTAATAAAGGAGTGACCAAGTGAGGGTGAAAAAGTGCCCATATTCAAATACATAAGAATAGCATCTGTCACATCACTACCAACCAAAGACCAATAGTTTTGATAAAAAATTGGGGGCATACTGTCTGGTCCAGGCAACTTTAAAGGTGCCATTTGTTTGAGAGCAAACTCTACCTCATGTGCCGTGAAGTCCCCCATTAATTCTGAGTTCATCTCCTCAGTCACTACATGTGGGATTTACTCCAATATTGCTTCAAAGTTGGTTGGGTTTAAAGAGGTGAATAAACCTTGATAATAATCCACCACCGTGTCCACCATACTAATTGGATTAGTGTGCCATTTTCCCTCTCTATTATATAATCCCTTAATGTAGTTTCGGCGTCTATGTTGAGAAGCTTTACTATGAAAATACTGGGTATTTCTATACTACTTGGATTAGTGCGCCATTTTCCCTCTCTATTATATAATCCCTTAATGTAGTTTCGGCGTCTACGTTGAGAAGCTTTACTATTAAAATACTGGGTATTTTTGTCTCCAGCTCTAAGCCACTGAATTTTTGATTGTTAGGACCACATTTGAGCTTCACGGTCCAGCAGTAGATTAATTTCTTGTTCAAGCCTTCTCACCTAAGTCACATCTCCTCCTCTGCTTGCTGCCAGTTCAGCCTTGGATAAGATTTTTCTTTTTTCCTTTAACTGACATCTCACACTCCCAAAACTTTTCTTACTCGACTTCAAAAGTGCTTCCCCATAGCTCTGAATTTTTTTGATCACCCTGTTGCAAGCCGTAGCCTCAATACCCTTTTTCCAAACCACTTTAATAGTTGCACCACACCCTTGCTCAGCCATCCACATCTGCTCAAACTTGAAAGGCTTTTGCTTGCTGGATTCCATACCTTCAAGCCGAATCAATGGGGCTTTATGGTTAGATGCAGTCACGTCTAAATGGTACACCTTTGCATCTAAAAAAATAGAGAACCAATCATTTGTTGATACAGCTCAGTCTAAATGCACCCATACTGTATAGTCCTCAAAATGCTTATGCCAAGTGTCCCAAGTCCATAAATCCGCAATCATCTAGTACGTCTCTAAACGCTTGCATTTGTTTATGTGGTCGTATTCTACCCCAAAATTTTTTTGATTGCTTAGTTACTTCATTGAACTCTCTTGCACACAACCAATGAGCCTTTCCTCTTGATTTTAAACTTCTCAACCTTCCCCATGCTTCATGCTTTTTTTGAGTGTCCGGTTCACCATAAAACCCTGTAAAACGCCATTCCCCTTCCTTATTCTTGTTGATTGTACTATCTATGTGGTTCCTTGAAAAAGTCTAAATTGTTAAATCAAAATCCTCCTTCCAAAAAATCATCAAACCCCTAGTTTTATTTCTCCTAGGAGCCACAAATTTATTCTTCATCTTCAAACTGTCTTGCACTAACACTAGCCTTGCCTCATCCGTCCATGTTTCGGCTAAAACACAACGGAGGGATCTTTTGCCCACACCGTCTCTGCAAGCTGATTTTTTGTTCATTGGTTCCCAAGCCCCCCCGACAGTTCCAACATAAAATACTTGTTGGTTCTAGCAGGGCTGGGAACTAGCCTCTGCCAATATCAATTTGTTTTTCTTACCCCCTAAGAAACCTTTCTTTTTTTAGTAACTCAGATTGGTCTGCCTTGCTATTCCCCCTCCTTTTTTCACCCACGAGATCCTCCATTGCAATATTTGTCCCCAAATCTATTCTGCTTAACCTTTTCCAAGTTGCATGCCTTTCTGTTGTTTGAATTGTGTTTACATCAATAGCCGACAGTGGCACATGTGGTAGTGGCATTGAAAATTGTGGCTACTATGCACGTGGGGTTTGAGTATCAATCTCCTCAATTCTCTCCTCAAATATCTCATCAGCTGATCTTTTCTCCCCTAAATTTGTTCACTTCAAATTCAAATTCCTTGGGATCCCTAAATCAATGGAAATTGGACGTGAATATTGCAAAGTGTTCTTCTAAAAATCCGCAACATTATTATGTTGGTGCGTATTGGCTGTGCTTTCCTTTTCCGACCTAATTATCTCTAGTGAGGGCTTCCATGTACGAACCACGACCACCGGTGGTTTCCCTGCTGTTGGAGGTGGTGTAGCAGATGGTTCTTTTCCCTTTCGAGTGTAAAATCCATGAACCTTGATCACGTTTTTCCTTGATGGAATAAAAGGCGATGCTCAAATCCATGGTCCAAATTGTTGAGATTCAATTGACAAGCTTCCTTCTAATTCAATCCATTGTTCGCAATCCCTGTCATCATGCGTAAGGTAGCCACACTAGTAACATATATTAGGGAGCCGTTTATATTTAAACGACACCCATAATTCCTTACAACTGTCAAAAGAGATCACACGACCACGGCACAAAGGTTTTGAAATATCAATGGTGACTCTGATTCTAATAAATTCATCTCCTTCAGACTTGTTTTCATTAGACATCACGTTTACTTTTCCAATGGTTTCACAAATCTTTTCAGCCATTCGTTTGTTCCTGAATCGGATTGGTATATCATGCACTTGCACCCAAAAAGTAGCCCACTTGAACTCCATCTCTGTTAGGTCAACCTCTTTATCATAGTTTTGCAACACCATTAAGTGGTTGTCGAAACTCCAAGGCTCTGTTGCTACAATTTTTCCATTTCGCTTTTATCGTCAAAGGTGAAAAGGACTATGTGGTTCCCTTCCCTCTATACCTTGAAACCATTTTTTGTTCTCTAAATCGGTGTGAAAGTTTTCGTGATAGCATCTATATTAAGAGCACGCTTGGTTAAAATTTTTTTTGCCAAAATGTGTTTTATCTCTGCCTTTTCTTCCGTCAACCAAAGATCTGAACCTTCGTTTTCCAATAATGTAAGGTAGCTCTGGGATTTTGTTAGGTCTTCCATTGTTTCAAAAAAGATAAAACTAAAATCTGCATCCCAGTAACCCATGAAAAAAAGAACCCACAAAGCCTCACAGGTAAACTTGTTACCTAGAGGAACTACGGCACCTTCAAAGAAGGGAATACAATTCTACAACCTACGAGAAGAGGGAAGACCCACTTTCGCTAGCGAGGAGAAAAAATTCGTTTATTTCAACATCTATCCGAATACCATTCTGTAAATATTATAGCATATTCTAGCTAAGTGATGACATGGCACATATAATAATGGTGAGACTGACCTCTTACTAACAATACAGATGTTTTGGCTTTATTTGTATGTTTATGAAAAAGATAAGTGATAAAATGGGCATTTGCCCCTTTTGCCCAAAACAAATAGCAAAATGCTCTTGTTTTGAAACTATTTAGTCATATGTCCCTGTTTTAAACTCAATTTTCTAAAAATTGAGTTATAGGCAAAAAACTTAAAAAAAAAAAAAAATATTGCTTGGAAATCGAGTTCCTTTCAATGAAAAACTTGATTTTTTGAAAATTGAGTAATAGGCAAAAAACTTATAAAAAAAAAAAAATTACTTGGAACTCGAGTTCCATATAACATTTTGCAAGTAACTTGATTTTCATTAAATTGAGTTTTTCATTGAAATTCAATTTTTTAAAAACTGAGTTTCAACATAGGGGCATTTTGCTAGATAGTTTCAAAATATGGACATTTTGCTACTTGTTTTGGGCGAAAAGGGCAAATGCTCATTTTGGCCATAAGGGTAAGATAACAATATTAATCAACTAGAAAGAATTCTATATGTACGTCTATATAGAGTAAATTAATTGTCTTAAGTTTTTCCTCTAACCATGCCACTAGATGAATATTTTGCTTCTAAAAGTGAAAAAAAAAAAAGAATCATATTTCAACTAATATTTTTTTTTAGATGACCTAATAAGTTACTTGGTATTTAAGTAATTTTCAACTAAAATAAAATATCTTAATAATTAATGAGCCATAAGGCAATAGCCAATTATATAATGTGTAACATATATCTGGAATTATTATTTTTGTTTGAAAAACACACACACATAAAAAGGAGGGAAATTTTGGTTTTAATACAAAGGCACATATACCCTGAGTCATTTGGTATAACTACATTTTTTAGAATCCAAATTTTATTATATAGTATATGACATGATAAAATATTTAGAACTTAATTAATTGTAAAGACTCAAAAAGAAAAGCTCAAGCCCACTTAGAATAGTGGTTCCTAGTCCTTCTAACCAAGCCCAATACAATGAATTTTTGAGAGAGTGGGCTTCCAAATCAATTGCAATGCAAAGAAAATTACAAGCCAAAGACTGATAGAACCAAAGTAGCTAATATGCATGACAAGAATGACAAGTTAGCATAAACTCTTCCTTAGGCGGGTCTAAGGATAGATCTCCCATTAATAAACAAGGGTGATATGCTTTCTATAGGGTGATCCTTTGCTCTCTCACTTACTACTTTTTCTTGAAAAATGTTCGTCCCCTCTTTCCAGGGGGTTCCTTTCCTTATATAGCCCATTCCACTGCATCTCAGCTCCCCATTTGTACGTCTCAGGGGAACATCTGGACCCTTCTGGAGGTGGTAGAAAGGGCCTTGAGCTGTGAAGTCACTGTTCATGTGTCATTTTCTCTTTAATGCAGCTAGCTAAGTTGGTGCAGAGTATTGAATGCAGAGATGAGAGGTGTCTCCTTTAGGAAACTTCCTTCCTCCACCCCTGCATTTCTTGTACTCTTCGTTTGTCATCTACTCCCTCATCCTTGGCTTTTTGAGGTGCCAGCTGCCATTTGGTCTTTTAGTCCTCCTCGGGTAAGTGTAATTCTTGGGGTCTGATTGCGTTTATTTGCTTAGGTTGGCAGGTTTATCTTCGGACTGGGTACCCCTATCCTCGACTCTCCCACACTAGTAATGATGAATTAGTTTGTACACCGAAAATGTGAAAATTGAGAAGACGGTCAAGGTTTATGGTTCTACTATTAATATGCCTATTGGTATACAAAATAGTCACAATAAAATTTGTAATAATATTAGTATAAACCTTTTACCTTTATATTTTTCAAAGAGAATTTGATACAGAAAAAACAACACATAACAACAAACAACAATATATATGTGGATTCTTGTTAGCTCAGTTGGTAAAGTTTTGATGGTTGAATAAGAGATCTGAGGTTCAATCCCAACTTACACAAAAAACCGATTGGTATTTTGGTCTGATGATAAAGAGCTATCATCAAGAGTGAACGCCATAGGTTAAAATTCTTAAAAAAAAAAAAAAAAAAAAAAAAAACAACAACAACAACAACAACAACAACAATATATATAAGCTGTCAAACAATTTTTTACTCCGAAGTGGAGATGAATTTTTATAATTTTACTATCTAAAATTCGGAGAAAAATTCTTTTAAAGAGCTTGTTGTAGATGCTCCAAGAAAGTAAGGTCTTCAACTCCTGTTCCAAATTTTGAGTAAAAATAATTAAAAGCCAAGCAAGTAAAATTTCAAGGCTATGACCTAGATTCCTTAAATAACAATATATATACTCTATTACAATATGACTAAAAAAGTAATAATAACCATATTAAAATTCCAAGCTTCACAAAGTATAATATAAAAAGCTCAAAACTCGACTAAGTGATTGATTAAATTATTTATGGTTAGATAAATTATAGTAAACCAAAAGCAAAGCAAACACCCACCAATTCGTCTCGTGTTCCACCCGTTTCACTCAGGACAACTTCTTCCATTAATCCTCATTCTAATAAACAATTTTCCCGTTTTCTATACCCTCTCTTCGATCAATTTTAAAGCTGTCAAATCGAATTAGGTGCTCCAACAGTTGTTGTTGTTGTTGTTGTTTTTTTTTTTTTTTTTTTTTAAATTTTATTTTAAGAGTAGACAGGATATAATTAAGATACTATATGTAGTGTTTGTTTACTTTACACATACATATGATCTTAGTTGTATTCTAGATTTGGATAGAAAAAACTGCTTTCTCATTATATTGATCTTTTGAATCAGCACCTTATTAGATGATGATGGTTTAGTATTCCATTAGGATTTGGGTGTTTAATTTATGATTAAGTTGATTACATGATAAAACAACACACTTAGGTGGAAGATACTCTATATTGAAATATATTTATGTTATGGCTCTAAACGCGTATTACAAATTTAAAAGTATATTCAATGACACGCTAAAAGGTACTAACTAGTTGAATTACAAAATTTTTGACAAATCATATACGTTATTAATAGCATCCACAATGATGGTGCTAAAAAACTATTTTAAGCACCACCATATACAAAAGGGTGCTACAATGATGGAGGTATAGGTAAATTTTTTACTTATATTGTTAAAGTACACAACTATATATGGTAATAGCATACTTTGCTACAACATGTATAAAAATATATTTGTTGGAAATGCGTACAATATTAGTGTATAATATATTGAGTGTGAGACACCCCAAAGCTTAGGGAACTCCACTAGATAGGTTAGAGACAATGATGATAAAATTAATCCAAGAAATGCGGTTTAATCAAGGTGACCCTCTCTAGGTTTAGTTTTGAGTGTCTCATCATGCTAGGTTTATGGTACTGTTTTTAGAATAAAAAATGGACTGATTGTACTGAACAAGGAGGTCAGAGTTGCACGTGAAGGTCTCGTGATTTACAATGACATTGCCTTTGAATTTTGATACACTCAAACTCAATATATATTATTTATTAACTCATCTCTAAGCTTTGAATTACATAGTTTTATTATTAGTCACTCAGTCCATCATAGACCATACTTTGTTGTTGGCTCTTGTTTTCTAAGGAACTACGTACGTTCCCACATGCTGTGCTTCCATCACACTTTCCTCTTAACATATTAACATGTCTTTTTAATCACTCGAAATAATGCCCGGCCAGAATGTGTGTATATGTGTGTGTGTGTATATATATATATATATATATATATATATATATATATATATAGCATGGAGGGCTTGAATTTAACAAAAACTTCCCCATGTGGGAACATCAAAGAATGGTACGATTAATCTTATTAGAAATTACAGTTGTCTTCTTTACAAAACTGTATCGGATTATGTGTTTGATTACAGCTTTATCACTGTACGAACAGATATTAACACGTAACCATGTCTGTATATGATGCTACTTTGACCATCATATATATAGCCAGGCTAGCCAGCAAGCTGGTCATGGCTGGTTATGAGATAATAACAGATTTTTAGCATGTTACGTGAAATTTAATTGTCTTCCATATCTTAGCCATCCAATCTGCAACAATATTAATCCAAGCTAACTAATGATAAAATGATGGAGTTTGAAGAATAAAAATGACACTGTGCCTGGCAAATTTTAGAACTAATTCATGCACTATTGTGCTACTAATCTTTAATTATTGTCACAATCATCTTATTTGCACGAGGAATGTTTATACCATAGACTATAATTTGATTCAAGTTGAAATGCACCACAAGAGCATTAAGGCAAAAAAAAAAAAAAAAAAAAAAAAAAAAAAAAAAAAAAAAGAGGAGAGAAATGTTACAATGATCAATGGTTTAGCAACCAAAGAAGTCTAAAATTGTAGGCAGCCCAGTCCAAGTAGTCACCAATCATCATACAAAGAATTGTTGAATTGAGAGTTCCAACAACTTCAAACATGTCACAATTTGTCAAGTTATTACAATGGAGAAAATAAGGATTAGAAAAAAGTGTTAGCGAGTTAAAACTTCCAATTGAGTCTTTGAGATAACGTATAAGAATATCACTTAAAAAAAAAACTTAAGCCTATAAATTTGAACCACATGAGACTTCAACTTACACCTGTAAGATAGGTCACTGCCATATTTCAATGATGTGATATACATTCCTTCAGGGTAGGTGATTTCCTCAAATGATTGATTATTATTTCTTTCTCTCAAAAAAAAAAAAAAAAAAAAAAAAAAAAAAAAAAAAAAAAAACTTCAGCAGGTATTATTTCCCTGTCTTTGAAGGCAAATGTAAATTAATTTTTCTCAGAATAAAGAAGGAAGTTTCCAAAATGCTAATCAAATACTAGTAAGTTATTCCCAAATAGCATCCTTCATGGCAGTTTGAGTTGAATTTTTCTAGACTAATTCAAAACATAGCATATCCTTCATGGCAGTTTCATTCAGTTCATTAAATGCCCAGTATAATAATAATAACAATAATCCATAATGCAGGTGCTTAATTAAACGTTTGCTCAAATAAAGATTCCAGCTAATTTCCTTCAACTCTATCCCACCAAGATATTTTGTAAACATGGATGTACATAGAAAAAGAAAAGAAAAAAGAAGTATATATGTATTTACGAACTTCATTCCTCTCTGGGGATCCATCTGCTCCACCATAGGCTCTTCCTGCGCTGGTTAAGCTCATCCATGCTCTCATTCAATGTTCTTATAACCTTCCTCTGGAGCCTAAGGGCTGAAGCAAGAGCATTCCTCTGTGGACTTGCTTTCTTCTTGCCCTTGGGCTGAATTTCCTGCACAATGGAATAATGGTGTTAAATATACATTTTGACTTAAAAATTTCTGCTGGGGAATACATATATATATATATATATATATAAAGAGAGAGAGAGAGAGAGAGAGAGAGAGATACGGACTCTTAGATCCTGAAGCTGAGCTTCAGTGAATCCACCCTCCTTCTTGGTCCCTGATTTTGCCATTAGCTGAATTATCCACTTGGCAGCTTCCCCATAGTCCTGTTGTGTTGCTCGAAAGAATTGCAGCCTCAGCTTCTGCATGAAGGAAAGAACCAATAGGCCTTCCCTGTCAAAATAGGGATGAGCTAAAGCCGCCTTTGCACTGGTTCTTTGTCGTGCTTTGTAACGAACCATTGAAGTCAGAAGTTCCCATCCTATTCCACCATCTAAATCCAACAAGTCAAATCCCCTTCGCAGTTCAAGGCTAGCACGAGGCTCTACACTTTTTCTCCATGCATCCAAGTCATAGTCACATCTCTTTAACTGACGATTGAATTGGATGAGGCCACTGTCCGTGCGTAATGCTGGGAATGCCTATAAGAATGAAAATGTTAAGAGCTCACTATGTGAAATCTTGCATGAGTGTAGTACAAGAAATAGCCACATGTTACTTATTGTTGATATATACTACATCTGGATAACCTTTGCCAAATATAGTAAAAGTGTTCTGTTATTTTAAAAGTATAGGAGCTTATAAATCACTGTCTAGGAGCTAGTATTCACTTCCCAGCAAAAAAAAATGAAAAAGAGCTAGTATTCACTATTTGTCACTAGTGTTAGCCAAGGCAGTAGTACTTCAATCTACAAAACATTGATTATGCATCAATGCTTCAAAACTGAGCCATAGATTTGGTCTGGTTGTGATTATGACTCGTATGACCAATATACCAACTCGCTTGAAGTGTTCATGAGTTTTATTAAGTAAATAAACAATTAATAAGTCTAGCATCACTCTGCTGTATTTGTCACTCACCATTTGTAGGAATATGAGACCGGCACTGTAGATGTCAAATCTATCAGGCAGATTCATCTGTTCAAGGACATATAATCAGAACCAACAAAATCAGCTCAATGATTCATGCATCAGCTCTCAATTGTTTTGGAGTTAGTATGCACCTGCCATAGGACTGGGGAAAGTGCAGTTGCAACTGGAGCTGACGGTGCAGATGGGGTTTGTGTGCTCATGATGTATTGCTCTGGTGCAGCATATCTGAGAAGGAAAGTGACAAATATTTATATATAATTGTGGACTGCAGGATTTTCTGTTTGTCCAAGCATTCTACTACTGAATGACAGCTAGAATATACGAGGCAAAGTTCAAATACTGAACATTATGACCTCATTCTTCATCTTCTTTTCAAGCTGGTCACTTCTATCAACATTTAATGAATGTCAGCAGTGGTGTCCCTAACCAGAAAATCAAATGTTGGGAATGTTATAGCTCCATATCATTAGGAAAATTGGTCATCCTATTTGTGTGGAAAATGCCCAATATTGCTAATTGGGTCCGGTTAATATATGCCCTTAGGGCATACATTAACAAATCCGTTTTTGAAAAAATTTTATCGGGAAGTGAAAAAGTTGTCAAAACTTTTTCAATTCTCGATAAAACTTTTACTAAAAATGGTATACTATTGTGTGCCCTTAGGGCACACGTTAGTAAAATCCTTGCTAATTTATCTTTTGAGCGTAAGAATTGAGATGATCTGATTATGTTTTTTTAACAGCAATAAACTGAGTCAATCTGCTGTTTATGCCTCTTTAATACTCATATAAGGGAATTTTACATTACAAGAAAAAAAAAAAATATAAATGACATCTTCTCTCTATTTCTTTGAAAATATTAACAATGTTCATACGTATCTCCTCCCCAAACATGGAGAAAATGAGAAAGAAAATTGCATTTTGACTTAAGAAGCACCTTCATTATGGTTGAACAAGAAAAAAAAGCTTGACTCTGTTAGATAATTGGAAACACAAGTCTATCTACAAATTCCAGTAGTCAATAATTTGAGAGTTAAAAAGCTATATGTTCAACCAGGGAAAGTCTTAGGACCTGTGAAAATTTCAATTGTATATTACCTTGGCAGCAAACCAATCACAGTTTCTTTGTATAGTGATAATTATGTCTATGACCTCTTGCTCAAAGCATTCAGTTATAGTGAATTAACTTTAGAGTCAATAGTTTCTGTATGGTAAAAAGATGTTTCACCTTTGAACTTTGGACTAGAAGCTAAGAGACTAACATTAGCCTAGTGCACTAACAATCAAAACATTTATGAGTTGATCATACAGATATGTATAATGTCTACATAAAAACTAAAGGAGTTGGCTAAAGACCTCCAATTGATGATAAATTGTAGCAAGTTCCAGTGATGGTGAACGAAACCATGCACCAAAAAGGAAAAGGGAACACTGGCAATTCAACCATTCAGCTTGTAAGCCAACCTATGGGATGTAAATACTGGTAAATTCATGGTGGATAAACCTGTAAGCGATTACATATTTTTTTTTTTTTTGTTCTTGTTCAGATTTAAGTAAACTACCTATGTTACAGAAGATACCTTGGATCCAAAAGGAACTCCTTTGGAATATAATTTATGCCCACTCGCAAATCAGCAGCAGCTCCAAGATCAATTATCTTGAATGTACGAGAACCTGTTCAAGTTTTCATGGGAATGTGATATTATTAAACATATATTTTTTTGCTAAGAGATATTATTGTACATAATATTCAACTATTATAAGATTTAATTGACTATTTGCAAAGTAAAGCTTGCTACTATTACCTTCAGAAAAAATAATATTTTGTGGCTTAATGTCCCGATGTACAATCCCTGTCGAGTGAAGGCCATCCAGTGCAAATAAGAGCTGTCTCATGATTGTTTGAATGATTCTATTCTCCCTTTCCAAACCCTTAGGTGATTCCTGGACCTTTCCAGTAATCATTGTTTCTACCTGACATTTTATGCCACCATTACTAAACAAAGGACTTGAAGAGCTAAAATGAACAAGAACTATCATAGAAGCATTGTAGCCAGAGACTACTTAGTCCAGTCAATCCAAAATAAATAGCATTGTAGCCAGAAATTACTTAGCCAGTCAATCCAAAATAAATTGGGAATCAATATATAACAATATATGGACCATGAAACCATCAACTTGTAATACCATGCCAGAAAAAGAAGAAGAGTAAAATTTTGTTGCTCACTGAGTAGGGAATGAAAATGGATGTCTTAGTATATTCTTTTACCAAGTGACAGTGTCTGCAAATACCCCACCTCCTTAAACCACAAGAGGGCATGAGCGTGGGGGAAGGGGGTTTTAATATAAAGGGAAGATCAATGTTTTGTAACATAAAAAAGTAAAAGACCATAAATTCTCAAACTTAGCATAGTTGGTGTATGTAACCATCATATACAATATGAAAAGGCTGATGAGAGAAAGTACAAACATTGTAGGGGAACTCTTTACTTAGCATCAAATCCGAAAGTGTAGCTTCCCCTTCGAACCGCCATAAAAGCCAATATTCAGCACCTTTCTTTGGAGAAGTCTGGATCCAATTTAATGATAAAAGAATTAGTCACAAGATTTAGAAGAAGAAAACAATTTGTGCAATAGTATGAGCTTCCAAAGTATATCTCCTAATTTCTAAAGATAATGGTATCCTTAATTCATATGGTGGTGGTAGTAGTAGTAGTCATAATAGAGCAACACCTCAAGAAAGCCGTATAAAAAATCAGCACAGCTGTTTGCACAAGCTCTTCGAACACGCTCATTCATCCAAATTTCCACTGCACCATATTCAGTAGCTTTTTTCAAGACTAAGTCACCTTCCTTCTGGTGACAACACAAAACCATCAACCAACAAACGATATTCATTTCCATCAGAAATTTTTTAAGTAAATAAAAGTCAAGTGTCACCCACCAGTCCACTCATAATAGAATACAAAACACATTAATGGTCTAATTGTTGCTAAGCCAACAAAAGTGGAACAACTATCTTAGAATCTTAATTATGCGATATCAAGAACTAAAATGAAGTAAACACCGGTGAAATTCAATTATTGGACTTGAAATTTACCTACATAATTGAAATTAAACAAAAGAAATGTGAAAGCAGAATCAATCAAACACATAATTGATAATACCTTGGATGAAGGCTTCTTGGCCAATGAAACTCTATAAACCACTCCAAAAGCCCCCTCTCCCAACTTCTTCCCCAGAACAAAATCATCCTGTCACACAAAATCAAACCAAATAAGTACATAGATGTACTACAATTATCCAAAAACTGGATGTCCCAAAAGCTACCTTTTTTAGTGTATTTATTTTATTAGAAGCTTAAACTGTTAGAAAATGACAAATTTAATGGTTTAACAATCTGATCCACCATATGCAAAATCAGATAAAAAATTCACCGACCTTTCTGTAAGTGGGTCTGAATAGCCTCTCAACAAAAGCAAGAATAAACATGTCAAAGAATCCAGGGGCCACTCCAGGCGTGGCCCAGAGGTAAGACAGAGCTCCCAGAGCCAAAACAGCACCAGGGGTCGTAAGTGTGAGGCCATTGGACTTAGGAAGAGTGCTTCTGTATATTATATCACCACACTCCATAACAGTGCATGGTAGCCCCACTCCCACACCCACAAAGAGGTCATGAGCCGCATTCATCAGCTCACCTCCAGCTGCAAAAACTAGCAATGTTTTTGGGTTTGAGCTGGTGATTCTTGCACTGTGTTGTGATTCAGAAGTGGCTTTGATTCTGAGTCTCTTGCCGAGAAATGGGGATGTGGGTTTTGAGGAATTATGAGGGTGGAGCTTGTTCACTCCTATGCAAATTCCTCTTGCTGCAACAGTGGCCATGTCACTGCAGAATGAGGTTTCGACTTTGTGGGGGAAAAAGCAAGTTGCATAGATTCACTTTGTATCTTCTTAAAATTTAGACCACTAGTTTCTAAGAAAAAACAAACAGATTTTACTCAGCAAAAAAAACAGATTTTTTTTTTTTATTCAGCAAAATATATATATATATATATAGTGACAGTTAATTCAGGTAATTTTTGTGGAGGGAAATGCTTCGATTGGATTGAAGGCCAATAGTCACCACAAATGACACGCAGATGATACATTTTTTTTTTTTTTTTTTGGATGAGCCAGATGATACACATTTGGGCTGGGTCTGGATATTTTTTGAATTTTTAGGAAATGGTGGTATTTGTGGGCTGAAATTGTTTCTGACGTTGCTAAGGTTAAGTTGTGATAGATCTTTAAATTGACACATTCTCACTCGACCCTTTGGGGCCTCTGTGATCCGTAGGTTTATCAATGTTTTCCTCACTTGTTTCGTTTAAGGGCTCATAAGGTTTTCCTCACTCAAAGTCTCTCTTGCTGTGCTAAGAGGCTTATACCTCAACCTTACAAGACATTTAAGGTTCAAATTATCACTTTTGCTATTGCCTTGTGGCTACTTCTTCACCAATCATCTGTAGTGGTTTCTGTTAGGGTTCGTGCCCTAAACTCCAATTTATTGACATGTTATAAATAATTAAACTGTTTAATCATATGAGACTATTTATAAATGAACTAATGGGACATTATCATAGTTCTTGAAATGCATTATATGTGATTTATGTGATTTAGTTACAAAAGATATAAATCACAAGTTCCTTGTAAACTTAAAATATAGTTCGTAGTCATTGATGAAATTGGATGTTTTATCCGCGAAGACTATAACGCATCAACTAAGATGATTTGTCTTGATAATGGAAGTGGAGACATCTAGTTGATGTGTTGATATATCTTAAGTGTGTAAGACATATTGAACTAGACCACTGTGAGATTAATTATTCAATTAACAACTGTCATCTGAATAATTAATCTCACGTCTTCTAATTTCATAGACTTTCAATCCTCAGAGGATAGTGAACCTGATCATGAAAATAGGTTACTTTGATATATCAGGAGTGAGATCTAGTTTAACGATCAAAGTCTCAATATGTTAGATAACCACACGTAGTGTTGAAGGAACACATATTCTCAAGATGGAATCCATAATCTTTTTCTATAGAGACACGAAATATCCCTTTGAGATAAGTTTAATGGGAACTAGTTATTCAGGGCCGGCCACTTTAGTAAAAAGTTACTTAAATTCACATTTTTTGAAATTAGATTTCATAAATATGAATAACTAAAAGATTAAACTAGGTACTCTAGAAATAAAATAGTTGTTTATAAAGTGACAGTTTATCATGACTTTGTTCAGTATGGATATTTCATGGAGGGGTCAAATGATAACATATTAGAGTCTTGAGAAATAATTTATTAATAAGGCCTAGAGTGCAATTATATTTCTATAGTGGTATTTGTTTTATAATTAATGGTAATTTTGGGTTTGTCATGAGTTGACAGATAAGTTTGAGGTCCATTGGAGCTAGAGCCTTATTAGTCCCTTTGGTCTCATTCTAATCCACACACTTAAGCCTAATTGGGCTGGCCCAAAAGGCTAACCCAATTAGATAATCAGTTAATTTATTTAATAAGAGTTATTAAATAAAGTAACTGCTAAGGCAGTTAAAACATATGTATGATTAAAAGGAAGAGAAAACAGTTTTTCTCTACAGGATCTTGGAAATACACTTTTCCAAAAGAAAATCAACGTACACAAGAACTGATTGAGAGACCACTTATCATGGGCACCATGTGGAATTGAGATGAAGATTAAAGGTATTCTCAAGTTTTGTTTTTGAATTTTACTGCACTAAGGTATGCTTTCTTTTCTTTGTTCTAGAATTTAAGGTTACATGTTATCTATCATGAATGAAGTAGAAGAATGTTGTTTCTGCTATGGGTTTTGTATGAGATGCAAAACAATTTTTTCCAACAATCTACCGTGTCTAAGCCTCCAAATTGCAAGTAAACATCTCAACTTATACTCATTAACCATTTTTGAATTGATTGAATTGTAGACAGGATTGGAACTACATTAGGGTTAAGGGGCCATGGCCTCCAAGTTTACATAAAAAGCCACTGTTTATATCATGTTCATATTAGATCCTAGGGTTTTCATTTTTTTTTTCAATTAAAGTCTCAAACTTAATTATGAAATTATTATTTCCATCTGAAACTTTCATTCAATTATATATTTCCGTTATTCTGGTTAGTAACAGAGGAGAAAAATAATAATAAGTGGAGAAATCGTTGTTCAAATTTGTGTTTTACCTAAAATTTCTTCATAAATCAATTTGGTGTCCATTAATAAAGAACATAGAGAGAGTACGCTTTGCTTGGAGTAAGAATGTGAAAATTAATCTTTTATGCGAGAAAAAAGTAAGGAAAGCAAGTAAAGAACTGAGGAGAGCAGAGAGGCAAATGAATTACCATGTTGTGAGACACTAGAAGGTATAAAGGAAATAATGATTCATTAAAAAGAACATAACAAAGAAGGTGAAGGAACACATAAAGGAAACAAGGATTCATTAAAAAGAAAATGAAAATGACAAGTGATATACATTACGTTGGTTGTTTTTCCAACCCAATTTGTAGAAAACAATGTTCACATTGTTTTGAAAACAAAAACACAAATACTTTTTACCAAACGGGCACTAAAGGTTTTTTAAGTTGTTTGGTTGGGTTTCTACATAAACAATTTTCCCATGGTAATATAAATTGCAAGACTAAGGAAGGAAATCTATATGTTAGGGTTTTAGGCCTTGGTTGTCACAATATTAACTAATTCTTAGCCAAGTAATTATATAGATTAATTATACTTTAGATCTGAATTGAATAACATCACACAAACATGAATCACATAAAGACTCCAAACTAATGACCCAAGAAAATTGAAGAAAAAAACTATTTCACTAATAAAAACCGGGGGGGATTTAACCGACAATCCTCAAGGCAACAAATCCACTAGAATAAAATGAAAGTTTATATAGAAGATTTAACTATAAATCTAATGCTAGCTTATGTAGTATTTAATGATGTGACCACACATAACTCAGGGATCCATAGACTATTTTACTTTGATTTGTTGCTCAAGAACTCTCAGTTTGTGACTCTAAGATCCACTCTTAAAGATTTGTCTGAAAACAGTTGTAAACTAGTTGCATCAACTTCACTTGATCACTAGATCTTTAGTATGCATGTAAGTCTCCGGTTGATACTTCAAGAGGTCTTAGAAAATTCCAAATCTGTGTACAAAACACTACTCTCTTATATATGTAAAAAAAAAAAAAAAAATGCTCTAGGGTTTGTATATATAGTGACTTTGAGTTGCACATAATTCTACATCCAACTACAGAGAAGAACAAGTGAATATGCAATTTGCCCAATTCTTGATCGGTTGAGACATACAGTTCAACTAGTAAAATTAAGTGAATCTTGACCTGTCGAACTGGTGTCGAAATCCAACATAATAACAATCCAGTTTCTTTTTTTTCTTGAGTCTTCAACTGTTTTGACCTTGATTTGTCTTGATCAAATGATTAACCAACTAGACAAACTAGGTTCTAAGTTGTTACAATTGCTCATGGTTGCCAATTTAAAAAATATGTACCTAACACTATTTGTTAGGTTCTTAAAGTTTAGAACAATTAACAAACCGTGAACACAAACTTTTCTAGATATAGATTCCTAAGTCTATAGGTATGACTAGACAATGCTCAAGGTGCTGCAAGTCAAAATACAAGAAAAAGGAAGCTGCAAGTTCAGGAATTTGAAACATGCCAGGTTTGACCGATTGAGAGAACATGTTCTGTTGATTAAGATGTGTTTCTGCAGAATTTTAATTAATTCCAATAGCGCGTTAAGCCCATTAAGTGATCAGAGTTTCAGATCTATTTCACATAATATTTAAAAGAAACTCTAAGGCACGTTTTGTTATGACTTTGGAGGTGCTCTTTTGAGATATAAAAGGTACTGCACCTTTTTCTTTCAAAGTCACTACCAGAATTCCATCTACACATTATTAGAACCGGTAGATCTGAAGTTGTTGCTACAAGATCATACATAGCTAATGATTTAAAGATTTGAGTGGGATCTTAGAGTCACAAAAGTGGGAGTTTGTGTTCAGCAAATTCAAGATAGAAGAGTCCATGGAGTTGGAGCTGCATGTGGTCATGTTAGTAAGTTCGACAAGAGGTAGCTTAGATTTAGGGTTTAAATCTATTGTAAACTTCCATTATATCATAGTGGATTTGTTTACCTTGAGGATGGCTAAGTTAAATCCTCTCTAGGTTTTTATTTTGAAATGGTTGGTTTCATTAGTTTTCTTGGGTCATCATATTACTGTCTTCTTTACTTTTGCACACTAAGTAATATGATTGCATGAGTTTAACCTAGATCTAAATAATTAATCTAAGTATCTACCTGTCTAATTAATTAGGTTAAACAAATTTGATTTATAGGGGTCTAAATAGAACAAACAAATGGTATCAGAGCGAGTTCACTTTAATTGGATTAACGTCCTGAGTGAAATTCTTAATCTCTGCTATCATAGATAGTTTTAAGTGTCTTAATCCTTTTGGCTGTGAAGATTTGAATAAAAAGGACAATATTGCTTCTGTTGATCTTATTGATGCATGTGAAACTCTCTGTAGGGAATTAACTAGATTTATGAAAATTGCCAAGAAATTCAAGGAAGAGTTAAAATTGACTAATCTTGAAAAAGAGGAAATGATTGTGAGATTGGATGAATCCAATAAAAAAATTAATTTTTAAGAAACCAATTTTTCTCTCAAGATGAAAAGTTTGGAATAAAAGTTAGCTAAGTCTGAAGCTAGACTTGAAAATTTGTCTAATATCAAACTTGCTGTTGATAATAGATCTGTTTCAAATTCTGTTCCTCTTAAGCCTAAAGAAAATGTTTCTATTCCTCCTTTTAAGAGGAATCATAAAGAAAAAGCTTATTTTGTTAGGTTAGACAAAGGTAAAAGTTCTGATGTAGAAGCTAAAGTTTCTAAACCTATGTCTAAACCTATTGGTAAATTGCAGAAGAAATCTATTTTTGTGCCTACTTGTCGTTTTTGTACCTACCCGTCATCTTTGTGGTGTTGTTGGTCACATTAGACAAATTGTTTTTTATTGAGATAAAAACCAAAATCTGAGACTAAATTTGCTGTTAGGAATACTAATGTTCCTAATTTTGTCCCTGTTTGTCACTTTTGTGGTGTTTTTGGTCACATTCGTCTTAACTATTATAAATTGAAATTTGAGCATTCTGTGTTTTGGTCTAGGATATGTGATGATATATCTCTTGCTACAAGTTCTGATAAATTGTTTCATATGCTTTTGAAAAATTTAAGCTTGTTGGCTTGTGAAAGGAAATTGCAGGATTTCAGTTTCTCTTAGAAGAAGTTTGTAATCCCTTAAATACGAGTTTCTCATGGTTTTTCACCTACAAAGTCAAAGACTCGTGCTGTATGGATGAAAAAAGATTCACTAAGGTCAGTGTTGTTTACTTGTCCTTGATTTAATTTTTTCAATTATTTGTGGACATGTTTTCTTTCAATTTTTGGTTGTTTTATTTTATTAGGTTGTTTTGATTATTAAAAAAAATCCAAAAACATTGAAAATTTTCAAAAAGAAAAAAATATTTTATTTTGTGTCTAGTTTTATTTTTCTTGAGGATTACTTGAATTGTGATATCGCTTTCTTGATTTGGAAAATGCTTGATATTGTGGAGAAATATAGAAAGTGCGTGTTACATAACTGTGTGCATAAGCTATTTCTGGTTTTGTATGAGTATGTACTAGTTTGTAAATGTACTCATAAGTTAATTAAGAAATTGATATTTCTTATTTGTGTACCCTTTATAACTTGGCTGAGCATTGTCATGCATTACTTTTGCATTTGTTCATTTAGCATAATGTGTGCATTTTGTTTTTAGTCATAAAAATTTTTGAAAAACACAAATTTTTTTTTTGGGTATTTGCACACCACTAAGTGTGTAATTAAGGTTGGTCAATAAAATTTGCATTATATGATTGTGTACCTTGTTTAGTTTAGATGAGTTATATTCTGCATTTTGCTAGTTTGAGCTATGTAGCACTTGTGGTGGGTCTTTTTGCACTTTCGGGCTGGGCTGCCTCCTGCAGGAGAGCTTTGTCACCTACGACTTCAGCTGTTAGACATTCTATCCCTGCCTTAGAGGCCATGCTTACTAGGGCCTCTGTAGCTATCCTTTGCTCTTTCACTATGAGCCCCAATCGGTCAAACAAATTCTTGAACTTGGAACTCTTCTGTAAGGTGGTAATTGCTGCGGCTGGCAAGGCTAGACTAATGAAAAAACATGTTTGTATCGCATACAAAACATACGCAGCGGAAAAATTAACAGATCTACTTCATTCGCAATTGATAACATTCACTATGTAAGTTTCATAATATAGAATCAAGAGAGTGTACCTTGGAGCGGTAAATTTCAAAACAAAGATCAAGAGTACTCAGGAACACTTTTAATCTTCACTCTAATTCCACTTGTGCCCAAGATGTGTGGTCTCTCAATCAGTTATATGTGTTTGTTCTAGAGAGAATGAAAGAGTGTCCGACACTCACATACATACCATTTCATGAAGATGTCTCTCCTAAAATTTTTTTTGTATGTTTCTCCCTTAATAACTGATTATCTAATTGAGCTAACCTTTTAGGCTTTTTCAATTGGGCTTTAGTATGTGGCTTGGAGTGGGACCAAAAAGGAACAAATAAGACACTAGCTCCAATGGGCCTTGGACTTTTCTGTCAACTCTTGACAAATCTAAAGTTACCATTAATTATATTTAATACCACTATATAAATATAATTGCACTCTAGGCTTTATTAATAAATTATATCCCAAGCCTTTATTGTATATGCATCCCCTTCATAAAATATTCGTAGTAATACAAAGTTATGAAAGCCGACTACCGTTTTGTAAATTACTACATCTTAATCTTTAAGTACCCGGTTTAATCCTTTAAGTTATTCATCATATATTTATGAAATCCAATTTTATAAATATATACTTTAGTAACTATTTACTAAAGTAGTTAGGCCTAACATTCAGAATAACAAAACCATTAAACTTATCTCAAGGGAATATTTTGTATCTCCGTTAAGAGATTATGAATTCCATCTTGAGAATATATGTTCCATCAACACTAAATGTGGCTGCCCAACATATTGAGGTTTTGACCGTTAATTTAGATCTCACTCCTGATATATCAAAGTAACCTACACTTCATGATCAAGTCTATTATCCTCTCAGGATTAAGAGTTCATGTAAATATAAGTTGTGAGATTTATTATTCAATTGACAGTTGTTAGGAGAATAATAAATCTCATAGCGGTCCAGTTCAATATGTCTTAACTCTTAAAACATATCAACATATCAACTAGAAGTCACCACTTCCATGATCAAGACAAATCATCTTAGTTGACATGTTATAGTCTTCACAAATGAAATGCCCAATTTCATCACCGACTACAAACTAAAATTCTGAATTTACAAAGAACTTGTGATTTATATCTTTTGTGACTTTTCACATAAATCACATACTATGCATTTCATGGACTATATGATAATGTCTGAATATTCATGCTACCATTATTTTAGATAATAATAAAACAACTTTATTAATTACAATATTAAGTCACACATCATGTCATACATAATGTCATACATAATATCATACATAGCATCATACAATAGGATTTAAGGGCACTAATTCCAACATGGACTTTCCTCTTCATCCTCCCTTAAATTTGTGCAGATCACAACGGTCGCTACACCCTTCCCTTTGTGGTTTGGGAGTGGGTTTCTTTGGACTTCAGGCTGGGAGAACTCTAGAGTCCCTTCCTTGATTCTACGGTGCACCAGCCTGCGGAGTGCCCAACATTCTGCAGTAGGATGCTGCACATAGTTTTGCAAACGGTAAAAGCGTGGGTCCCTCCGCTCTTCTTCTGTGGGCTCTCTAGATACCTAATTGGGCTTAAAAACTTCGTCTGCTATCCACTTATCTAGGAGCACATCTAGCTCCATTGGAGTGCATGGTAGTGGTGGAGGGGTATCGTATTCCCTTCCGTCAGCTTTCCTTTTTCTTTTGCTAGCAAATACTGCCATAGTCTGTGGGGCGTTCCTTTTGTTAGAATTGGGCCTCACTGACTAAGCAGTCTTCCTGGCCTTTTGCAACAACTCTGCAAACTGGGAGATTTTCAAGTTTTCTAAGACGGTTCTATACTCCCTAATTATATTTGTCATACACATTTTCACCAATATCTTTTCTTCATAATGATCATAGCAGTCAAGTGCTATGTTCCTGAATCTTTTGATGTATTCCATTAAATCCTCACCATTTCTTTGCTTGGTTGCTTGCAATGTTGCAAACGTTATTGTTTCCTCTCCATGGAAGTATTTAGTGCAAAATACATCCACCATGTCATTCCAAGTTGGGATTGATCTTAGCTTTAGACCGATGTACTAGGTGTATGCTCGGTCACATAGTGATTTAGAAAATTTCCGAAGACATAAGTGTTGGAAAATATGTTTTTGTATCTCATACAAAACACACAGCAGAAGCAACAAACATGGATCTATTTCATTCATGATTGATAACATGCACTATATAAATTTTAGAATTTAAGAACGAAATAGCGTACCTTGGTGTGATGAAATTCAAAACAAAAGATTAGAAGTATTTGAGAACACTTTGAATCTTCACTCCAATTCCACTTTACGCCCAAGAAGTGTGGTCATTCAATAAGTTTCCAAGGGAGAATAATTGAGTGGCTTCACTCACACATACACACCACTTCACAATGATGTATATAAAAATTTTTGTATGTTTTTCCTTTTATAACTAACTGATTATCTAATTGGGCCGACCTATTGGGCCTTTCCAATTGGGCTTTAGTGTGTGGCTTGGAGTAGGACCAAAAGGGACTAGTAAGACACTAGCTCCAATGGGCCTTGGGCTTTTCTATCAACTCTTGACAAGCTCAAGGTTACCATTAATTATATTTAATACCACTATATAAATATAATTGCACTCTAGGTCTTATTAATATGTTATATCCCAAGACTTTATTATACATGCAACCCCTTCATAAAATATTCGTAGTAATACAAAGTCATGAATATAGACTGTCACTTTGAAAATTACTACATCTTAATCCTTGAGTACTCGATTTAATCTTTTTAAATTATTCATCATATATTTATGAAATCCAATTCCATAAATATATAAGTATACTCTTGCTAAAGTGGTTAGGCCTAACACTATAAATAATCAAACTCATTAAACTTATCTCAAGAGAATATTTTCTATCTCCGTTAAGAGATTATGAATTCCATCTTGAGAACATACGTTCCATCAACACTAAATGTGGCTGCCTAACATACTGGGATTTTGATCGTGACTTTAGATCTCACTTTTGATATATCAAAGCAATCTATATTTCATAATCAGGTCCATTATTCTCTCAGAATTAAGAGTTCATGCAAATAGGAGTTATGCGATTTATTATTCATTTGACAGTCGTTAAGAGAATAATAAATCTCATAGCGGTCCAATTCAATATGTCTTAACTCTTAAAACATATCAACATATCAACTAGAAGTCTCCACTTCTATGATCAAGACAAATTATCTTAATTGATATGTTATAGTCTTCGCAGATGAAATGCCTAATTTCATCACCGACTACGAACTATAATTCTGAGTTTACAAAAAACTTGTGATTTATATCTTCCGTGACTAAATCACATAAATCACATACTATGCATCTCATGGATTATATGATAATGTCCAAATATTCATGTTACCATTATTTTAGATAATAATAAAACAATTTTATTAATCATAACATTAAGTCATATATAATGTCATACATAGCATCATACAATAGGATTTAAGGGCACATATCCTAACAATAAGTCCTCGTCTGCCATACAAGGGCCAATAGTATCAATAAACTTACTTACGTGCTTAACAGCACTTCCCTTCTACCATCATACTGTGCAAAAACTCGTGGTTCATACCTCTCGGGGTATGGTTTGCTGAGTATCCTCAACGGGTAAGAAGGTCTTCGTGCATAGAATCTCTCCTTAGGTGCTCTGGCCCTTTCCTACTCCAAGAAGGCTGTTACTTCGACCATAATAATGAAACGTTGTTCTGCATTCTGCGGAGCACCTCCTACTAGTGTCTCCTCTTTGTCTACCACATGCTCCGGGTCATGCTGGCTCCCTTTCTCCTTCGTCTTATCTATTTTCAGCTGACGAATTTCTTTCATCATTTGCTATCTATTGCGAGTGTTGCAATGATTGCAACACCTTAATAAAAATGTTGGCATTGTCAGTGGGGATCCTTGGTTGCGGTTGGGGTTCAGCTCCCACTCTATTGATACCTTCTGCCTGGTTAGACTGCTGTTGGTGAGGTGTTGTTGGCCTTTACTCTACCTATGAGGGCACGACATTCATCTTTCGTGTTATCTTGGCTTTTAGGGGCATTGCTTGCAAGGGCTTCTGTCTTCTATCCCTGTTTATTTCCCAACTCTTTAGTGAAGTCGCCAAATTTAAATGCGGTGGGTCTTTTTGCACTTCGGGCTAGGCTGCCTCCTGCTGCCTTTTACCACGCTGAGACCCAAGTGTTCTGGGTAGAAGATTTAGGACCAATCTAATTGCAACTTATCTTGGTTTGGCTTGTGCACAAATTATGCTCATTTTTGCTAAAATTTTGATTATATGCCCATGACAGGTTTAGCTATTACAAAAGAGTTATGACAGGCAGATATAACAAGACAATGATAAAGGCAACACGCTTGCTGTTAGACAAAACGAAAAATATTGCAAAAGAGTTACGGTAGATAAATATAATAAAACAATAATAAAATAGATAAGCTTACTGCCAAGCAAGACAAATACGAGAACTTTAATTTAAATAAGGAAAAGAACGATATAGCAACAAGGAACATTATAAGTGAAATTGCAACGACGAGATAAATAATGAAATCAATGAAGGAAAAGGTTAGTCTGCCGTGTTCAATTGTGTTACAAGACTAAGACCAAGGAGGGATCCACTCTCTCAATGTGAATAACCTTTTAGGAAGATCCTACTGTAGAAATTATCCACTTTGAGGGAACGGGCTTGAATGACTTATGCTCAAATGAATTCTTTATCCTCAACAGAGGGTAGGCTTTTGGAGGGAGAAGGGATTAGCCTACTTGTGCATGCCTGCCATTCTATACTTTTTATTTTTTTTCTTCCCGATTCTCTTTTTTTTTTTTTCCTTTCTTAGTACTTACTCGTGTAGTGTTATGGTGATGGTGATGCTGTGATTCTCTTTTAGTGGTTGCTATTGTTGCGATGATGATACTACACACAGCGAAGGCCCTTTATATACTGCCTGCCATGATTGGTTTTTTTACCATTTTACCCTTTAACTACTTTTGTCTAGATTTCGGTGTCCTTCCCAACCACCCACTGGTTTGTCAGCTGCCTAGCCACCACCACTTACATGTGCTGGCTGTGCCACTCCCCATTACCAGACAAAGAAGACTATTTTGTTTACTTGTTTACCGTGGCATTCTTATTCACCACATTGTGGGTATTCTCTCTTGCTATCCCTCATAGCATGCACCTAGTGGTTCCAACTCATCCTTCCCTCTTTTAGGTGGTATGTCATCCCAGCAGGATATTTTTCCCAAAAGAGTTTGAGTAGGAACCCTAGAATAGACTTTCTCTTCTCCCCACCGCCAGACCATACCCTTTCTTACTTCTGACCCATGACCTACCACTCTTGTATTGGCTGGGTATAGGTTGGTGGTGCTTGGGCCTTGTGCGTGCTCCACTTCCATGTATGTCCGAAGTTTGTCTGCTGCTCATGCGTTTGCCATGGACTGGAGGTTTGTTTATGCATTCTGCCGCTCATTCTTAACCTCTTATGGCGTGAACTATTTTCTGATCCTCCATTCTTTACGGCTTGTTTCCTCCAAGGGCTGGGCCTTGCTTGAATGTGGGCTTTTCTCCCTTTTAGCTCACTGTTTGCTCCTTCCGTTGGCCTACTAGTATTCATGTCATGTCATTCTGTTATTCCTGCTGCAGCACCATTTGATCCATGCTTGTTGGGCCTCTTTCGAGCTTACTGTATACTCTTCACTCAATTAGTTACAATATCCCAGTTTGGTTATTAGGTTTATACTTATGCTACTTTGGGCTTTCTTGACCCATTACATTGCTTATGGGCTCCTTTGGCCCATTTTTTTCCCTCGGGCATCCTCGGCCCATTTGCTTTCCTTGGACATCCTCGGACCATTTTCTAATTTTGCATTTTCATGAGTTTTTACTAACTCTTTTGGGCTTTCCTGGCCCAATTACCAAATCTTTCATCCATGGGGTTCATGGGCTTTCCATTAACCCCTCACTTTCTTAGTTCGTTACTTCGGGTCTGCTGTGGCTCATTCTTACTCTTCTACATCACATAATGTCCATGGGTTTACTACTTCTTTCTTTGGACTCCTTTGAGCCCATTTGCTTTCCTCAAGGCTCATTTATTTACTTTATGGGCCTATGATCCATTATTCTTGCTATTTGAGCTTAATGGGTTTTCTCTTAATCCTGCTAACTCTTTGTTGCCCATATTGCTGGGCTTCTTTCTACTATTGGGCTTTTCCAAAAAATGAGCATCAACTGTACTTAATTGTACAAATTGTTTATATTCCTTAAACAAATAATTTTGTTTTTGATATCACATGTTTTGATCGTAAGAACTAGAAAATCCTAGGAATACTTGTGTGCAAATCATAAAAGCCATGCTCAATGGTGGGATGATTACCATGTTACTATAATTTAGGAGTTCCTGAATAACTTTCGTTGAGCACGATTGTCCTTTGTTGCCTGGACAATGGACATTTGGTCAAATTCTCCAAAGTAACATTTTCACCCTCTCCTTTATTCTAAGCTTGCATGGTTTTTTGCCACAAAACGTATTTGTTTGTATTAGCCTTGTGTTCTTGGCTCACTTTTTGAATAGATTTGTTTGAGAATCTTCATTTGAGTCCATTCAAATGGGCATTGATGGTTAGCGATTAAAGGGATCGTGACTCCACAAATTCTGTTGATGCATCTTTCTTTTTCTTTTCTTTTTTTCCTTTTTTTTTCCCCCTCTAAAAACCAACACAAACAAAGCCACTAGTCTACTGTTATTTCAGGTCTACTATTTTTGATTGTATCTTTATTATTTTCTCACAGGACCCAAGTCCATATATTTTTTATGAGTACATTAAAGGAGTGGAATCAGGAGGAAAGAGTGAGTCTATTTTTGTTTTTGTTTTTTTTTTTTTAAATTTTTATTAAAGGATAAATTTTTTATTAAAATGAACATAAGGCAGTACAGAAAATGTGAGAAAGCTTCAAAGCTCAGAGAGAAAATGGAAAACAAAATAGAGATGAATTTGGGAGAGAAAGATTTGAGTAAGAAATTGAGATTGAATTACTGAGCTTAAGCAACAGATTATACAAGGAGACTCTTTACTGAGAGCTCTAAAAATGAACACATTGAACACATGGGGATTCCACCTCTAACAAACTCTAATAGACTAAATCTAACAAACTCTATAAATATCTCAGCTGGTACAACAAGAAATAGTTAACAAAAAATATCTAATCTAACACTAGAAGAAGCAGAGCTGTGGAAGGAGATGCAGAGCTATGGAAGATATACGGTATCGTGTCATTTAATAAATTCAACGGTAGCAAAACGATACTGTCTTGAGTAAACATATCATCACGCCTCACTTAACCAGACGATGTCGTTTTCATTTAAATAAAACGACATCGTCTGGAAGTTACCATTAGCTTTTGAAATGAACTTTATCTCTTCTACTTTCATCCCCCTTCAAAGTCATGGTGGCGAGAGGCAACATGATTTTGGATCGGAGGAACAGGAAGCGAGCAATAAGAAGGCTCTTAGTAAAAGCATTAGCCAGCTGATTATCAGTGGCAATGTATTTGACAAGAAGATCACGACGAAGAACACGCTCTCGAATGAAATGATAATCTACTTCAATGTGCTTTGTCCTGGCATGGAAAACAGGATTAGAAGCAATAGCCAAAGCTGAGACATTGTCACACCAAAGCTTAAGAGGTGTTGAAAGAAAGATGACCAAATCTTTCAAAAGTTGGCAAAGCCAACACAATTCAACAGTGGTGGAGGCCAACGCTCGATATTCAGATTATGTAGAAGAGCATGAGACTGTAAGTTGCTTCTTGGCACCCCACGTAATGAGACCGTAACCGAGGTAGACCAAGAAACATTTATTTATTTTTTATGTTATTGCCAAACATTCAATTAACATAAATAATTGTTTTTCATAAACTTAACATACAATAATTTGCAGTTTCAAAAATCGAATTTATTTCCCACAATTTTTTTTTTTTTTAATTTTCCACAATTTCACATTTTTTAAACGGTCGGCTTCAAACAGCTGTTCAAATTGGACTGTTAAACTGATCAATGAAATGAGGCACAAAATTTGACAATTTCGTAAATCTGTTTTATTAAAAAAAATCTTTTCATTTTTATTACTCAACAAGAATCGGATTTCGGTATTGAATGAAGAGCATCTCTTGCTTTAAATTGAAGGCGGATTCGCATATTCGAGCTAAGTTGGCTGATTTAAGATTTGGGCAGTTGGACAAATTGCCTAGCTTAGAATAAGAATAGATAATTTTTTGATGTGACATTTTTATTTTTTAATTTTATGAACGTGTTAGCTAGCGGCACGTAGAAACAACAATAGAAGAAATTAAAATAACATACATACATATATATAATATAATATAATTGGGGATTAAATATCTCTATTTCATACGGAAGGCGATGCTTAGAAATCATTATCGCACTATAAAAAGAGAACAAAGAAGCTTCTCCAAATAATTTCTTTTCCCTTGTAAAAAATAAATAAAATAATGAAATGATATTTTTCATACCGACACATATAACTGGAAAGTGTAAAACAACTTTTGGATTGCACCTGCACCAACAAATGAATTTGTAAAAAGAAAAATAGTCAACGAGAGGCAGAAGAGCATCTAATTATTTATACAGAACAATCCTTCAACAAACTACAAAATACGACCGTATTCCAAGCTTTACAAAACTGACGACGATATTGATACCCATTACATCAAAGTGGGAACGAATCAAATTGATACCCTTTGAAAATCTCCGAATTAAAATGTGACGAGAATATTAATATTACAATTACATAAAATGAAATGCGTTAGTTATTAGTTTTGGAAGCGTGGTGGTTTAAGTATCGGAGAAGAAGTTGGAGGAGCGGTGGCGAAGAAAAAGATCATAAGGAGACCATAAAGTATCCAAAGGACAAGGTCGGTTATTATCAAGTCTAAGCCATGGCTTACCTTTGCCACTCCAATGCAAAAGACTGACAGGACCAGGATGAAGATTTCTACATAGCCCTTCCAAATTATCACCTCCAAGTCCATGCTGGTTCCACCTGTGCTCAACGCCTTCCACGTCACCAGCGAAAACCAAGAGAAACGGAGGCAACGAACCAAGCTCATATATCCTATACCGCTTTTGAATTCTCATCCAATATTCCAATCTTTGCGTGAATTTCCCTTCCCTCCATTTCCATATATCTATCACCATCACCCCCGTGTTAAAATAGCACGCCTTCCTCCCCTTCAACGACGCCGCCAACACCGGCCTTGACCAAAACTCTTGGGTAAAGTAGTGACTGAAATTCGCGTGACAATACTCTGGCGCTCCCACCACGTGCTTGCCTAAACAATCAAACAAACATACATATATATATTATATAATAACTCACAATTTTTATTTCTCTCTCTCTCTCTCTCTCTCTCTCTCTTCGTTACCTAAATTGATGTTCCACAGCTTAGCCACGTCATCCACGACGATGAGATCGGAATCGAAGTAGATGATTCGGCCAACGGCGGAGGGAACCAGATCCGCTAGGTAGATCCGGGCGTAGTTGAGAGGTTGATCGAGAGCGCGTCGAATGGAGTAGGAGATCTTGCCTTTGACTAAGTTGGAGTCGAAGAGGAAGAGGTGGAAACTCAGGTACGGAAACGTTGAAGTGATGACGTGGCGGAGATTGTTGTTGTGGCTGTATAGGCGAGAGGCGATGAAGTGGAAGACGATGTTTTCCGGACAGGAGGCGTGTTGGAGGACGGAGAATACTCCGGCGACGGAGCCACGTAGGTAGGTCTCGTCTAGCGTCATCGCGATGTGGATCATCGACGGGTTGTCCAGCGAGGACCGCACTATTCGAGGACATTCTTTTCCGTTTCGAAATGCATGTGCTTCTCTGAAAGCCGGGAGCTCTCCGGCGGATATGGCGGTGCCGGTGGCGGTGAGAAAGAGTAGTAGAAGAAAGAGCAGCGGCATGGCTGAATTTGATGATGAGGAAGTGTGAGATTTTTGAGCATGTGATGAGCGAGAGTGAGAGAGAGAGAGAGAGAGAGAAAAGAAAAGAACAGAAAAGAAAAGGGATTTTAATTTTTACGACGAGGAGAGGACAGGACTGGACCGGACTGGAGCTGTATATTTTATTTTTAGTGGCAGAGAGCTGGAAAAAGGAAAAGGGCAAAAGGGTAGTTTTGGTATTTTAATCGTTTTCGGTGGTGACCGTCACCGTGTGGGGATAAAGGAAAATAAAATAAAAATACTCTATAATTTTATGTTGGAGGGGTTAAGTAAAACTAAATAAACTAAAAATAGGCTGGAAAGACGGGAGGACGTGATCGTGTGGTGCTGCTGTAATTTTTGCAACCGTACACTGTCACCTCGTACGTTTTGTCCTCTTCTTGCTCAGTTATTTGTACTTTCCCAAGGATGGTTAGGTTATTACTTATTGTATGTATTTTACTTTTATTGTTTAAGTGTGTTCTGGTTCAAGATACTTGTTCAGATATGATTTTTTTTTTTTAATAAAATAAAAATTGTAATCTATTATTGTTTTTTGTTTTTATTTTCTTTGGAGTTGCGCATAAGTTAGTTAAAAAAAAATAATATTTGTTTACTTGTTTTGATTAATTGTAGTGAAATTCATTTAATTCTTCTCTAATAGATAAGTGAATACATCTACTAATAAAAAGGGTTGATTTTGGTCGCGTGCTTTAGTTGAGGTAGATATCACTCTCTGAGCCTGTAAAGAGGGTGAAGGTGTTGTTATTGGTTAATTATTTGTATTTAGAGAAATTTAACGGATCCCACTGTATTGAAAAATGATAAAAGTAAACGAATAAACATTTTTTTGATAGAAAAAAATAGAAATTTTATTGATAAAAGAGAAATACATGAAACAAGAAGTAAAGAAGTCTCATCTTTATTAAGCTCACATCCTAATTAAAAGATTTTTTATTTAGATTGTTGATGCCTACTTTTGACAAAGGGCCCAAAGCACAAGGGGCCCAAAGAGAGAGAAAATAGTAAAGGAATAAGGAAATAAGCCCAACAGGCTGAACTGGAAGGATTGATGGTTGGAAGGCCCACAAGAATAAAAAGAAGTGAACAAGGTGTAAATGGGCTGAGGAAGCCTTATGAATGAAGTAATAAACCCATGAGAATAATAATAGATAAAGAGGAAGTAAATGGGCCAAGGAAGCCCGAGAAATGAATTAGTAAACTCATTGGATTGGCTTAAAGACCAATAAGCCCGAAAAGTAATAAAAGGAAAAGTGTGGTAATTAGGCCGAGGAAGTCCAAAGAATCTAATAGAAAGTTCATGAGAGTAAAAAAGGTAAAGAAGAAGTAAATGGGCCGAGGAAGCCTGATGAATAAAGTAGTGAAATGGGCTGGCACGGTAGGAATGTTGGCCAATAAAGCCCAAAAGAGGTAAAGATGTGGAAATTAGGCTAAGGAATCCCTGAGCAAAAGATTGATGAAGAAGTAGGCTGGCACGGCAAAAACATCAACCCGCAAGTTCACAGGGTAACACGAAGTAAAAGGGAAGATAAAGCTATAGCAGACATGATAAAGTGATATGGTAGGATCAATAGTGAAGAGGCCCATGGTGGCAAGAGAGGAAAACATGGGCTCGGTAGAAAGATAAAGATCTTTGCCCAAGCAACGCCTACTCTAAGAAAGGATAAAAGGTAGGGAACACGAGCCTAAAAGCCCACACATCCTTAACGCCACAAATGATAAACACTAACCAGTACGTATAGCAGAATCAAAAAAACACGGAGGCAGTAGAAATAGTGTGAAGGCTAGAAAGAAATAAATTCAGACAAAGTGGAGCATGCATAAAGGGCTAGGGCACCTCCTACTTGTACCAAGCCGATACTTAGAAGGTGGGCCACGGGTTAAGGGTTTTAGAGGGTGTGGTCTAGCGGTAGGGAGAAAGAAGGGGTTTATTTTGGGGTTCCTGCTCAAACTTTTTTAGGGATAAATGTCTTGCTGGGATGGCATCTCACCCAAAAGAAGTAAGTATGGGCTAGAACCACTTGATGCATGCCATAGAGGTAGGTGATGAAGAGGCTTAATTCTTATTTAGATTAGGGTAGTGAAAAAAAAAGAGAGATAAAAAACAAGACAAACAATTTTATTTGGGAATGGGGAGTGGTGCAACCAACACATTCTAAGTAATGGTAGTGGTTAAGCAACTGGCAGGCTAGTGGGTAGTCTTGGAAGGACACCCAAAAGGAGCCAAAAGTAGTTGAGGGGTAAAAATGATTGCTATGAATAGTAAAGGGGGGACGGAAGAGGTGGAAGGAAGAAAAGGTAGAGAAAGAAAGAAAAGAGAGAAAAGAAAAGAACATATGAAAATTAGAGAGACACAAGTGGTCGGAATAGAGGCATGCATTAGTAGATTACCTTTTTTCTCTCCCTCTTGATAGACCCACTCTCTGAAAGATTGAGGATTGAAGTTTTAACCATTTAGGTCCTTTTTCCAAAGTGCATAACTTCTATGGCAAATGCCTTCCTTGAGATTACTCACATTGGGGATTGGTTCCCTTCTTAGACTCGCTTTTGCTAAGAAGCTAAACCGACTTTTTCTAGTAGACAAGTTTTCTTTTTTGTTATTTACGCTTATTGGGTGATTAGTTTACCGTTCAATCATTAAACTTTCTGCTATAGTGTTATTTCGATTTGTTGTATTATTTTGCCATAACCTTATTAAGCTACTTTCCTTTATTTCGGTGTTAGTAATATTTATCTAGTATTATAGTTATTCTGTCATACTGTATTCCTACTATAACATCTATAATAGTTGTTCCTGCTATGGGCATGTCGTACACTCAATACCTCTACTAGAATGTGTCTATGTTGGGATGGCTCAACTTATGCAAAAATTGGCTTAAAGTGTATTTCATTTAGGCCAGCCCCAACTCTCTTCCCTTAGACCCACGGGTCACATTGTAGCAGGAGAGACCAGAGCCCAACAACATAAAAAGGCCCACCACATAGATATTCTTAGAAAGTCTTTAAGTCCATTTTAATAAAGACCCAATTACAAAATCACTCCCTTTCCTCTCATGAACCTTACCTGTTGTTTAATATGAGCTTGGTCCATTTACAATAAAACTCTTAACTTACTCTTATGGGTTTTCATTAGAACGTGCTTATAGATTTTCAACCATTTGTCTCAAATATGGGCCAACAATTTATTCATCACCTTTGAACTCTTCCTTTCTTATATTCATTATCATTATTCTTCTAACTAGAATATATTGTGGCCTTCCTCTTAAAGCCTATGAATCTCTCATCATTTTGGGCCTTGGCATGCAACAAAGAGGTCTAAGATTAGGGAGATTCATATTGACTTTGTAGGATGTTGGATGCTAGGTCCATAATATATTTGTTACCTTAGGCCCAAGACCTTCTTTCTTAAGAGGCCTTTGATTTTTGGCTTATGATAGAAACTAGGCTACGATCTTATGAACCTTTTGAGTTAAGACATACTTTTTTATTTTGGAATAAGCCTCTTACATGTGAGAACTCCTTTCCTTTTCGTCTCATTGTCTTAGGGTATGCCATAACTTTTGGATCATCCTTTCAAATTTTACATCTTTAATTTGTCCTTTAGAATTAGGTGAACACAAGATATATGGTTGAACAAACAAGAGATATAAACGGTGTTGATGCCCATTTTTGACAAAAAGCCCAATGGCAGAAGAAGTCCAACAATAAGGAAGATGGAAGGAAAAGGAGTATAAGTGGTAAAAGTAAGGTAATAAATTCAATGGGCCAACGTGGCAGGAATGATAGCTAGCAGGTTCATGAACGCAATAAAAGGTAAAGGTAGAGTAGATAGGTTGGGGAAGGCCAAGAAGAAAGGTAATAAATCCAATGGGCCAACATGGCTGAAATGACAACCAATAGGCCCATGGGCACAATAAGAGGTAAAGACGAAGTAAATGGACCGAGGAAGCCCTAGAAAAGTGGTAATAAGCCTAATGGGCGAACAGCCAATAGGCCCATGGGCACAATAAGAGGTAAAGACAAAGCTGAGGAAGCCTAAGAAAAGAGGTAATAAACCCAATGGGCTAACATGGTAGAAATGACATCTAGTAGGCCCGTGGGCATAACAGGAAAAGGAACGGCAGAAATAAAAGCCTTGTGGGCTGAAAGGGTAGAAACTTTTGCCCAGACAATACCCAATCCATGAGGAAAGGAAGGGAAGCAATAGGGGCCCAAAAGCCCATGCACCCTTCACGCCATGGGAGATAAGCATAAGCCCAGCATGCGTAGAGGAATAAGACAAGGTCACGCTACGGGAGATAAGCACAAGCCCAACATGCGTAGAGGAATGAGACAAGGTAAGAATGATAGGAATGTCTTGGGAGTAAAAGAAGACAAATGTAATGGATAGTAGATCTCACACAAGGACTAGAGCACCACCTACTTGTACCCATCCAATACAAAGGAGGTAGGCCCTCAGTCAAGGGATTCGAAGGGTGTAGTTTAGTGGTGGGGAGAAAAGAGGGTCTATTTTGGGGTTTCTATCAAGGCATCTTTTGGGAAAGTGCCTTGTTGGGATGACATCTCGCCCAAAAGAGGCAAGCAAAGGGCTGAGGCCACTTGGTGCATGCCATAAAGGTAAGTGGTGAGGTAGCCTAATCTTTATCTATTGAGGGAGGCAAAAATTGAGAGAAAGGAAAAACAAAACAATGATTTTTTTTTTTTTTTGGAGATGGGGAGTGGTGTAGTAAGCATGCTCTGAGCAGAGGTAGTGGCTGGGTGACCAAGGGGTTAATAGCAGAAGAAGCCCAACAATAAAGAATATGAGAAGAAAATGAAGGGAAAAACGTTAAAGAAATAAGGAAACAAGCCCAGTGGGCTGGAGTGGCAAGACTGATGACCAGCAGGCCCATGTAAATAATAAGAGGTAAAGAAGAAATAAGCGGGTTGAGGAAGCCCAAGAAATGAAGTAGTAAGCTCATATGAATAATAAGAGGTAAAGAAGAAGTAAATGGGCCGGGGATGCCCGGGGAATAAATTAGTAAACTCAATGGGCTGGCATGGCCAGAATAATGGCTCATAAGCCCAAAAGGGTAATAAAAGGTAAAGATGTAGTAAAAGGGCTGAGGAAGCCCAATGAATTTAGCAACAAGCCCATGAGAGCCAAAAGAGGTAAAAAAGAGGTAAATGGGCCGAGGAAACCCAATGAACAAAGTGGTAAAATGGGTTGACATGGTAGGAATGTTGGCCAACAAGCCTAAAAGAGGTAAAGACGTGGTAAGTGGCCCAAGGAAGCCCTATGCAAAGGATTGATGAAGAAACGGATTGATATGGCAGGAACATCAGTCCCAAGCCTATAGGGTAATAAAAAAGAAAAAAGAAAACAAAGTTGTAGTAGACATAATGAAGCGGTATGGCTAGATTAGTGGCCAAAAGGCCCACGGTCATAAAGAAGAAAGCATAAGCTCAGTAGGAAGATGAAGGCTTTCACCTGAGTGATACCCAACCCAACAAGGGATGAAATGAAGAAAATATGAGCCTAAAAGCTCACGCATCCTTCATGCCATAAAGGATAAACATCAACTAGTACGAATAGTAGAACCAGACAACACAAAGGTAGTAGAAATATTTTGAAGGTCAGAAAGAAACAAATTCAGACGAAGTGGAGCGTGCACAAAGGCCCAAGGCACCACCTACTTGTACCTAGCCATTACATGGGAGGTGGGCCGTGGGTCAAGGTATTAGAGGGTGTGGTTTGGTGGTGAGGAGAAAGAAGGGTCTATTCTGGAGTTCCCGTTTAAGCTTCTTTGGGGCAAATGTCCTGCTGGGATGGTATTTCACCAAAAAGAGGTAAGTATGGGCTGTGACCACTTGATGCATGCCATAGTGGTAGGTGATGATGTAACACCCCAAACCCAAATCAAGGATTTAGATGCATAACCTGACGTAGAAATAATCAACACTAATAAAATGGAACAGAGCGTAATTAAAACCTCAAATAAACTTCTTATTTCATCAACAGATTTCCTTAAATATCCATAAAAGCAAAACAACAATAATATTCTTGTATGTAAAATCCCCAAATAACATCTCTTTGACTAGTTCCAAAATAATAATCTCATTGTTCCTGAAACAATTTATTAAAACAACTCAGCAACTATCAAAGCTCCAAACGAAGTCGTCAATCTAAGGCTTCACTGATCGTCCACCAAAATACACTCCATGTCTCTAATCTGAAAGGATGGAAAAAGGGGTGAGCTAAAGGCTCAATAAGAGACTACAAACATGAGGATGTCTTCCAGAACAAAACGATAATATTTTTGACAAAATATAGTCCTCACAATACAATTACAATTAGTTTAAACTGTAATATAATTTATTCCATAAAGCTGTTAAAATAAAATATATCACTATAACGCTGTAAACATTAATACAATAATAACCACATTAATATGCCAATATGCACCAAATTGGTAGAAACACTTTATTATGAAAATAAACACTTTTTCACCTAAAAGAACAGTAGCAAATACACAGTAATTCAATATGAAAAATATTAGTCAACCACAGACAAAAGCTGCTAAACACTCGGTGGGTGATTTCCCATGGGAACAATAACACTAACCTCAAAGAGGCAACACTAGCTCCAAAGAGCAACAATAACACTGCACCACACCACACTAACACTACTTCGGCCGAAGACCAACACTTAACCCTGTGTTGGCAAATGTTGCAGACTGTCTAGTTGACCATTTGAAACACTCTTGACATATACAGTTTCACAAAAATATACAATAAATAATAGAGTTTGAGTATGTATAAAGCACTAACAATGGTATAAGTCTTTGAAACTTCACTTTTGCAATTTTGTGTATGTATATATATATAAATATATTTTTACCACAATTATACATATATGTATATATATATATATAAAAATATATACGTCTTGAGAGACGTCATGTGTTGAAGTCTACTTACCTCTAGTGGCTAAACCAAGCTTCACTTCAATTGCTCGAAACAACGTCAACTAGAACCTAAATAATAATTAAACAATTAAATAAGGGCAGGTTCTCTAATAACCACAAATTCCTCTTGATAAAACAATTCCTCAACCACTATGAAGATTCGGCAAGGTAAAAATTTAACATATATTTCTAACATACCCCCAACCCTATTCCAGATTAAAAAAATTGTAAAGTACCCCTAACATATAATTTGTTAACCTATATATATATATATATATATATATATATATATACTCGTATAGAAACCTAATTGCACAAATCTCCATTTTCGGCCAGCCATGTGATTCATCAGGTAATCTCATAATGTAATATATATATATATATATACATATACTTATATAAAAACTAATGGCACAAATCCATTTTCGGTCAGCCGTGTGATTCATCATGAAATCTTATATACATTATAAATACCTACCTAATATCAAATTTCACCCTTTTTGGGCCAACCATTAGAACGTGAAAACAAGCAAAACACCATTTATACCTTTTCGGCCAAAACGTGAAGTACCTGATGGACTTAGCAATCTAATATATTCTACATATATATTCGGCCAACAATTAAAATGAAAGTCTAGTAACACTCAATTCGGCTATCATGAAATTGATCCTTGATTCAATGATTAATATATATATATATATATATATATATATTGTTACCATTATTTTCCAGCAACACCAAATCAACAATATATTCAATTGTTATTATCACATTCCAGCAAAATTGATACTAACCCTAACACTAACATGCCAATGCTGAAATCCCAGCAAAAAAGAGAAAAAGAAAGCTTTCCTAGAATGATGCCTACCTCAAAACCAAGATGAAGTTGCTGGCTGCCCTGAAGTGCACAGCCTCCTCTTCTTTTTTTTTTTGAGAAACCCTAATCTTCTTTCATATAAAGCTGTTGCACTTGGGCTGAAAATTCAGAAGCCTATTTCAGGATAAGGCTAATTTCAGTTGGGCTGAAAATTTAGAAGCCCACTACACTAAAAAAAAAAACTTCTAAGACCCATACATATTCCCACTAAACCCATTAATATTAATATTATAATCATAGCAAAAATCACAATATAAAATAATTATTTTCCTCCAAATAAAATTAATGTAATCTATCAAATCCACTCTCTATAAGTGATTAAATTAAATTTGAATGAGACGGGTGTTACATTCTCCCCCTCTTATAAAATTTTCGTCCTCGAAAATTCAAAACATACCTCACTGCAGAAAAAGCTGGGGATATTTGGATTGCATTTCGTCTTTACGCTCCCATGAAGCTTCTTCCATGGAGTGGTTCCTCCATAATACTTTGACTAAATGTATAGTCTTATTACGTAGCTCTTGCTCTTTACGATCTAAAATCTGAATCGGGACTTCCTCGTAGGATAAGTTCTCTTTGACTTGAAGTGGCTCATAACTCAAGATATGAGAAGGATCGGGAACATACCTCCTCAACATGGATACATGAAAAACGTTATGTAACCTTGACAAGGTCGGTGGTAAAGCAAGCCGGTAAGCAACAGAACCAACTCTCTCCAAAATTTCAAAGGGCCCCACGTACCTAGGGCTTAACTTACCCTTCTTGCCAAACCTCATAACTCCTTTCATAGGTGACACTCGGATGAAAACCATGTCTCCAACTTCAAATTCCACTTCTCTTCTCCGTGGATCAGCATAACTTTTCTGTCTACTCTGAGCTGCACGCAACCTTTCTCGAATTACATCAATCTTTTCACTGGTCCTTTGAACAATCTCAGGACCCAAGATTCTCCTCTCTCCAACCTCATCCCAACAAACTGGGGATCTACACTTTCTCCCATACAAAGCCTCATAAGGTGCCATCTTAATACTGGAGTGATAACTATTGTTATAAGCAAACTCCACCAAAGTCAAATAGTCATTCCAACTACCCTTGAAATCCAAGACACAAGCTCTCAACATGTCTTCCAAAGTTTGGATAGTTCTCTCGGACTGTCCATCTGTTTGAGGGTGGCAAGCAGTACTAAAGTTCAACTTAGTACCCAAGGCCTTTTGCAAACTATCCCAAAACCCTGAAGTGAACCTCGAATCTCTATCAGATACAATAGAAGCTGGCACCCCATGCAATCTCACAATCTCATTTATATAAAGTTCAGCTAGTTTGTCAAGAGAGTAGTTCATTCTAATCGGAATGAAGTGGGCAGATTTAGTCAACCTATCCACCACCACCCAAATAGCATCATGATTCTTAGGTGATCTCGGTAATCCACACACAAAGTCCATGGTGATATTCTCCCACTTCCTCTCAGGAATAGGTAAAGGTTGTAACAACCCTGATGGCCTCTGATGCTCCACTTTGACTTGCTGGCAAATCAAGCATTGTTCCACAAATTGAGCAATTTCTCTTTTCATGTTAATCCACCAATAAACTTCTCGAAGGTCATGATACATCTTGGTACTACCCGGATGCATTGTATAAGGCGAACGATGTGCTTCCTCCAATATCTCTCTTTTAATCAATGAATCATTAGGCACACAAAGCCTATTACCAAACCTCAAAACACCATCATCAGAGATACTAAAATCAAATCTACTTCCACCACGTACTTGTTCCATGATCTTAAACAATTGAGGGTCACCACTCTGAGCAGCTTTGATCTTATCAATTAGGGTGGGTTGTACACTTAAACTTGCCAGGTAGGATTGGGAGTCTCCAGTCACTATGTCTACTCCAAGTTTCTGAAGATCAACAACAATATGCTTCTGAGTAGTTAATAAAGCAGCTGAAAAGCTATACGACTTTCGACTAAGTGCATCAGCCACAACATTGGCTTTACCAGGATGGTAATTTATAGAACAATCATAGTCTTTAATCAATTCTAGCCATCTCCTTTGTCTCAAATTTAATTCTTTTTGAGTGTATATGTACTTCAAACTTTTATGGTCAGTGTATATTTCACATCTCTCACCATACAAGTAATGCCTCCAAATCTTCAATGCAAAAACCACTGCTGCCAATTCCAAATCATGAGTTGGATAATTCTGTTCATAATTCTTTAGTTGTCGAGAGGCATAAGCAACCACCTTCCCATGTTGCATCAGGACACAACCAAGACCCTTACAAGATGCATCACTATATATCACAAAACCACCCGAACCAGATGGAATAGTCAATACTGGTGCAGAAACCAACCGTTGCTTCAACTCCTGAAAACTTCTTTCACATTCCTCTGTCCACTCAAACTTTGCATGTTTTCGAGTTAATCGAGTCAGAGGAGTTGCAATCCTAGAAAATCCTTCCACAAATCTTCTATAATAACCTGCAAGGCCCAAAAAACTTCTTACCTCACTTACATTAGTAGGGGCAGCCCAATTAACTACAGCTTCGATCTTACTAGGGTCCACTGTAATTCCATCTCTAGAGATCACATGTCCTAAGAACACCACTTGATTCAACCAGAACTCACACTTCTTTAATTTAGCATACAACTTCTTGTCTCTTAAAATCTGCAACACCATTCTCAAGTGTTCCTCATGCTCTTCTTGGCTTTTGGAGTAAACCAAGATGTCATCAATGAAAACAATGACAAACCGATCCAAGTACTCATGGAATACCCTATTCATCAAATCCATAAAAACAGCAGGAGCATTAGTTAAACCAAAAGGCATCACTAAGAACTCATAATGACCATACCTGGTTCGAAAAGCTGTCTTTGGTATGTCATCCCTCTTAACTCTCAACTGATGATAACCAGATCTCAAGTCAATTTTAGAGAAGACTTGAGCGCCCTGAAGCTGATCAAACAAATCATCAATTCGTGGCAAAGGGTATTTGTTTCTAATGGTGACCTTGTTCAACTCCCTATAGTCAATGCACAACCGCATACTACCATCCTTCTTCTTAACAAACAACACCGGAGCACCCCAAGGAGAAGCACTAGGCCGAATAAAGCCTTTATCAAGCAAGTCTTGCAATTGCTCCTTCAACTCATTGAGCTCCGTAGGGGCCATTCTATAAGGTGCTTTGGAAATTGGGCCGGTACCAGGTACTAGGTCAATAGAGAACTCAACCTCTCTGTCAGGGGGTAGTCCAGGTAAGTCCTCAGAGAACACATCTGGGAACTCTTTCACCACTGGGATGTCTTCAACTTTTAACTCTACTTTATCACCCTTCAAAGCACAAACAAGGAACCCTTCACATCCCTTCCTTAGCAATCGCCTTGCCTGCATCACTGACACCAATACAGGTGGTTTCACCACACGATCTCCCTCGAAGAAGAATTCTGGCTCCCCAGGAATTCTAAATACTACCCTCTTCCCAAAACACTCTATGGAAGCATGAAAAGTAGATAACCAATCCATCCCTAGAATCACATCAAACTCAAACATATCAAGCAACATAAGATCTGCTTTTAATTCCCTCCCAGAGACTAAAACATTACAAGACTTGTACACTTTATGGGTAATCATTTGTTGTCCAGAAGGTGTAGCAACACACAATTCATAATTTAAACCCTCAGGTTCTATGTTTAGCCTTTGTGCAAGTCTACGTGAGATGAAAGAATGGGTTGAACCAGAATCAAATAACACTTGTGCATGCTGACTGGAAACAAGAAGTGTACCTGAAACCACTGATGGGGAGGCCTCGGCGTCCTGTTTAGTCAAAGCAAAAACTCGACCCTGAACCTTAGGTCTCTGTTAGCTCCCATTTGGATTTGTAGTTTGTTCAGCTCGCATATCTGGACAATCCTTGATGAAGTGTCCAGTCTTGCCACATTTAAAACACGCCCTTGACTCCAAATAACATGTTCCACTATGAGCCTTTCCACATCTTGGACAAGTTTTGTATGCCTTCTTATTTGAATTAGGCACCCCTTGCTTCTTGAATGAACTTCCACTAGACTTCCCCTTAAGAAAATGACTCTGGGTTGGCTTCCTCTCTTGATCATTGGCCCTTGAGAGACGATTGCAATTTCTCTCTGCTATGAGAGCTCGATCCACCACTTCTGCGTATGTTTCCAATTTGAACATGGAAACCGGTCCCTGAATTTCCTCCCTTAAACCTCTTTCAAAATGCCTGGCCTTCCTTGCTTCCGTGTCAACCATGTGTGGAGCAAAGCGGGATAACTCAGCAAATTTCCGCTCATACTCATACACTGATTGAGTACCTTGTACTATGCGAATGAACTCAGCTTCCTTTTGCACCATCAAACTATCAGGAAAATACCTCTTACGAAAGAGCTCAACAAAATGCTGCCAAGTCATAACTTCTCTTCCCTGTGTCCTCTCCGTGGACTCCCACCATTCCAATGCATCACCTTTCAGTACAAAAACAGCAAGGATAACTCGTTGCTCATCACTAACTTCCATTGCTCTAAAGAGCCTTTCAATCTCCTTAAGCCAGTTGTCAGCCTCAATTGGATCCTTTGTACCCTTGAAAGCAGGAGGATCAAGCTTCCTAAACTTCTCCAAAGCACTAGTCGGATTGGTGGCTCCAACTTGATGTTGCACTATATTGGTTAAGCCCCCAATGGCTTCAATAATAGCCTGGAGATTAGTAGGTCCCCCAGCATTTGGTTGACTGTTCTCTGGGTTCCTCCTAGGTGGTGCCATCTCTCTAAGCAATACAATAAGATATCACAAATAAATGTTTCAAATATTTCAGAGGGTTAAAACCAAACACATAGATAGTACAACAATCATTCCTACACACTCTAGAATAATAAACAAAACAAAACAAAATAAAATATAAAATCACTATGAAAGGTCGAATAATTCTAACACTAAAATTCCTTGTAATCACACTCTTGTTCCAAAATAGTCTTAAGATCAAACCTATAAGTCTACAGAATCATAAACCTATGCTCTGATACCATAACTGTAACACCCCAAACCCAAATCAAGGATTTAGATGCATAACCTGACGTAGAAATAATCAACACTAATAAAATGGAACAGAGCGTAATTAAAACCTCAAATAAACTTCTTATTTCATCAACAGATTTCCTTAAATATCCATAAAAGCAAAACAACAATAATATTCTTGTATGTAAAATCCCCAAATAACATCTCTTTGACTAGTTCCAAAATAATAATCTCATTGTTCCTGAAACAATTTATTAAAACAACTCAGCAACTATCAAAGCTCCAAACGAAGTCGTCAATCTAAGGCTTCACTGATCGTCCACCAAAATACACTCCATGTCTCTAATCTGAAAGGATGGAAAAAGGGGTGAGCTAAAGGCTCAATAAGAGACTACAAACATGAGGATGTCTTCCAGAACAAAACGATAATATTTTTGACAAAATATAGTCCTCACAATACAATTACAATTAGTTTAAACTGTAATATAATTTATTCCATAAAGCTGTTAAAATAAAATATATCACTATAACGCTGTAAACATTAATACAATAATAACCACATTAATATGCCAATATGCACCAAATAGGTAGAAACACTTTATTATGAAAATAAACACTTTTTCACCTAAAAGAACAGTAGCAAATACACAGTAATTCAATATGAAAAATATTAGTCAACCACAGACAAAAGCTGCTAAACACTCGGTGGGTGATTTCCCATGGGAACAATAACACTAACCTCAAAGAGGCAACACTAGCTCCAAAGAGCAACAATAACACTGCACCACACCACACTAACACTACTTCGGCCGAAGACCAACACTTAACCCTGTGTTGGCAAAGGTTGCAGACTGTCTAGTTGACCATTTGAAACACTCTTGACATATACAGTTTCACAAAAATATACAATAAATAATAGAGTTTGAGTATGTATAAAGCACTAACAATGGTATAAGTCTTTGAAACTTCACCTTTGCAATTATGTGTATGTGTATATATATAAATATATTTGGAGATTGGTTCCCTTCTTGGGTTCGCTTCTGTTGAAAAGTTCAGCCTATCACCTAGTAGACAAATCTTTTTATTAGTCATGTTTATTGGGTGATTCACCCACTAATTGGTTCGAAATCACTAAGTTATTTACTTTTTTCTGTTGTAGTATTATTTCTACTTGCTGTGTTATTCTACTGTAACTCTGTTAATTTTCTTCACGGTGTTAGCTTTATTTAATATGTTTTATTATCATAGTTATCATATTGTACTGTATTCCTACTGAAACACTTGTAACAATTATTCATATTGTGACCATGCCATACGTTCAGCCCACAGCATTCATGCCAGGTCGCGTCTACATTGGGTTAGCCTGACTTTTGCACAAGCTGGCCTGAAGCGTTGCCTTAGTAAGGCCAGTCCCAACCCTCTTACCTCAAACTAACGGACCATAGAGGCCTAACAGTGTGAAAAGGCCCCCACAAAAAAAAAAAAAAAAAAACTAAGTGGTAAAAAAGAAGGAAGAGAGAAAACACGACAGAAATATAGGCATGCATCAGTAGACCACATTTTCTCTCACTCATGACATTCCCACCCTCTGAAGCTCTGTAAATTGGAACCCAAAACCATTTAAGCCCTTTCTCCAGCATGAGTAACTTCAATGGTAGAAGTTTATAACAAGGTTGCCCGTATTGGGGTTTAGTTCCCTTTTTGAACCCATTCTTGCTAGATGATTCAGTCCAGGATTGGGAAAGCAAGCCATTTCTATTACAATTGCTTAGAATCACCGTTGCTACCTTGTGGTGGTGCCTTTTAGTTTATTTTACATTTCTATTGTTATTCACTATGCTACAGCATTTTATATTATTAGTTATTCTGTTGTGACATCTTTTACACTTTTTGCTGTATTAGTCATTCTGTTGTAACCTTTTTTATTTTTTTTTATCTACAGTATTAGTTATTCTGCTATATTAGTAATCTTATCTGCAGTATTAATTATTTTTTGCTGTAACCCCTTTACTTAGCGTATTTTATTGTAGAAGTCATTCTGCTATAGTATTCTTTGCTGTGCAAAACGGTTATTCCACCACGACCATACTTGGTGTGCTCAGCCTGCCATACCACTCCCGCATTATCTCAACATTAGGCATACTTGGTTTGCGCACAAGCTGGCCTACGATATAATTCCCAAGGGGCTAGTCCCAACTCCCTTACCCATTAACTCACAGGCCTTGGTGTAGTAGATGGGCCCAGGCCCATCAATGTAAAAGGCCTCCACATTAAATTGCCAACTTCACTGGGGAGTTAGGAAACAGACAGGGAAGGATAAGCAGTCCCTTTGCGAGCTATGCCCCCAAGATTGAAGACTACACGGAACATAAGTGTTGTGCCATTGCAAGTAGAATCACGACTAGCCACTCCCCTCTAGCCCAACTAGGTGGAGGGCACCAACAAAGCGAGGGCTGAGCCACAACCACAACAAAGAAACCCTGTAGACAACACTAACTTTTTCATCGAGGTACTGCAGTTAGTGTAGCATTCCCAGAGGCAGCTGATGGAGGAAATGCACTAGCTCAAGGCTGATAAGACTAAAGAGAAGGACAATCAGCACGACCTTGAGAATGTAGCGGACAAAGAAGAAACCCCTGAGGGTGGTGGCCTCTAGAATGTGAAACAACGCTTTATAACGATGGCTAATGTAGCGGCATTGCTGGAAAATGAAAAGGCCAAAGCACCCAAGGAGAGATTTTATTCAAGGAAGCCATCATACCCAATAAGATTGCTTAGCAAGCCATATCTTGACAAATACGAGCCCCCAACTTTTTCTTAGTGTGATGGCAAAAAGGGGAGCACCATTGAGCATGTGAGTAAATTTATAGACACCTTGGGTCCTTACACAGCAGACGAGGACCTATGCCTACAAGAGTTCTCAAAATCCTTATGTGATCATGCATACACTTGGTATATTGGCTTAAAGCTAGGATCCATCCCCACATGGGATGACATGTTGGATTTTTTTGCAGCAAATACTTTCATGGAAAAGAAACAGTAACACTTGTAACCTTGCAAGGCATCAAACAGAGGAATGGTGAAGATCTCATGGAATACATCAAGAGGTTCAGAGACAAAGATCTTGACTACTATTACCGTTACGAAGAAAGGACACTAGGGGAGATGTGTATGGGAAACATGATCACTGAGTACGGACCTGTCCTTGAAAATTTGGAGATTTCCTAGTTCACTCAACTACTGCAGAAAGCCAAAAAGATGGCCCAATCAGTCAGGCTGAGCTTAGAATATGACAGTCTCCACTAGCGAGAAGAGAAGGAAGTCAGATGGAAGGGAGTATGAAAGCCCTCCACCCATCCCATGCACGCCAAAGGAATTAGACGTACTTTTGGATAAGTGGATTGCATATGGAATCTTCAAGCCCAATCATGTTTCCAGGGAGCCCATTGAAGATGAGTGAAAGGACCCGCGTTTCTGCTGGCTGCACAACTACGTGCAACACGCTACCGCAGATGCTGGGCGCTCCGTAGATTGGTTCATCGCAGAATCAAAGAAGGGACCCTTAACTTGACCTAACCAGAAGTTTAGAGACACCTACTCCCTAATCATAAGGGGAAGGGGATAGTAGTGGTAGTTATTTACGCTGATCCAGGCAAGAAGGAAGATAAGAGACCCTAGTTGCCAGCGGGAGCCATAATGACTTTGCAGAAGAGTCCCCGGTTAAAAAATTTATTCGACCAGCTAGAGTTTATGGCCAATGAGTAGAGAATGGCCATAAAAGCCATGGTGAGCATTGCCTCGGGAGCAAGAGTTGAATGCCTTACTATAGAAACTCAGTCCAACTGAGCCTTCCTAGAAGATACGAAAAAAATCACTTTTAGTGATGAGGACATAGAGGTGGGCTACTCAGATCATAGAAGACCACTTTATTTGGCAGCATCCATAAATCAGATTCCTATTAAGTGAGCCCTAGTGGACACAGGTGCTTTGGTAAACCTCATCCCACTCAGCATGTTGCAGTAGTAGGAGTACCGGAGAACAAGATTCAAGGATACCCCATGGAAGTAAGAAGGTTTGGGGGGAAAAGGCGAGTACACAGCTAGATACATACAGCTTTGGCTGAAACTAGGCCTAACAGCCTCCTTGGCCTGCTTCCATGTAGTAAAGACAAAGGTCTCGTACCTCGTACTGTTGGGATGAATATGGTTGCAGAAGCATCATTTTATCCTATCAACATACCACTAGTGTGTAAAGAGAAGACTCCATGGTAGAATGATATGGATTGTAGCAATCCCGTCTCCTTTTGAGAAAGCAGAAGCCCATCTGGTGGAGACCATATTTTATGATGAATGGGCACTATCGGGGGAAAGCTCGGTGTCCAAGTCGTTGGACACCTTTGTTCCTAGGTGGGAAGATGTTGAAAATGATCCAAAATCTGATTTGAGAGAGTTGCTAGCACGAAAAAGGAAGAGGAAGGAGGCGCCAACCTCGGAATCAGGTAGTTTAATGTGCTGCGCCAGGGTCAAAACACCTGACGGCAGAATAGTATACAAATTATAAAGGTGTGTAGGGCCCACTTGTAGTGTGCAAGGGGGTCTTGGAGGAGGGCCCCAACATAGGACCTTGATATGCTGTGTGGCCCAAGAAGGTTTAGAAGAAAAGAATGATGCAAAAAATAAGGAAAAGATAGTAGAAAAAGAAGAAACACAATTAACAGCTGAAGAAAAGTTAGAAGAAGTAGACTTAAGTATGGACCTGTAGAAGCCAAGACCGATTTCAATTAGCTTAAAGTTGTCAGAAGAAGAAAAGTCAGATTTAATTCAGTTATTGAAAGAGCTTAAAGACATTTTTGCATGGGAGTACAACAAGATGGTTGGACTGGACCTAAGCCTAGTGATGAATGCGCTTAATGTGGAGCCAGGGACCAGGCTAGTAGCCCAATTAGCTAGAGTGTTCCACAATGATGTGGAGAAGCAGATAATACAAGAGGTACAAAAATTGCTCGCGGCAGGATTTTTCAAGCTGATCTAACACCCAAGGTGGTTATCCAATATACCTGTGAAGAAGAAGAATGGGCAGATTTGATGTTGCATGGATTTTAGAAATGTCAATCGAGCCTGCCCTAAGGATGAGCTCCCATTGCCTAACATGGATCTGCTAATAGATTCTACCGCTGGACACACCATGTTCTCTTTCATGGACGGGTTCAGTGGCTACAACCATATTCGGATGGCACGTAGAGATGCAAAAAAGACTGCCTTTAGAACACCTATTGGGAATTTCTATTACATGGTGATGCCTTTCAAGCTAAAAAATGCTAGCGCGACTTATCAGCGCACCATAACTACAATATTCCATGAAATGATGCATTGTGAAATGGAGGGCTATGTGGATGCCATTGTGGTAAAGTCAAGGAAGCAGGAGGATCACGTCAAAGTATTGCAAAGGGTGTTCGAAAGGTGCAAGCTTTTCAAACTAAGAATGAACCTATTGAAGTGTGCTTTTAGGGTCTCTACTAGGAAGTTTTTGCGGTTCTTGGTCCACGGTAGGGGGATAGATGTAGATCCAACCAAAGCCACGGTGATAGCAACCATGAAGCCACCAACCACCATTAAAGAGTTGAAAAACTTTTTAGGAAAAGTCTCTTACATTAGAAGGTCCATACTGGGCCTAGCATCGATCACTTCAGCCTTTACGAAGTTGTTGAAGAAAGGACAAAGTTTTGAATGGGGAAGCAAACAGTAGAAAGCTTTCCGAAAGCTACAGCAGATTATGATGAACCTACCGACTATGCTGGCCTAGTTCACAGAAAACCGCTGTTACTCTACTTGGACTCAAGCTCGTCTGCCATTGGGGCATTGATAGCCTAGAAGGATGGAGGCGGCATTGAACAGCCAGTGTATTATGTAAGTCGCGCTTTACGAGAAGCTGAGACGCACTATCCCTGGGCAGAGAGGGTATGCTTAGCAATTGTCTACACATCACAAAGGCTATGTCATTACTTCCTGGCCAAAGAGATGCATCTTATGACAAAGTCTCACGCGATTAAGGAACTTCTTCAACAACCTCTATCTATTTGGCAGAATATCCTAGAGGTTACTGCAATTATTGCAATACAACTTGAAAGCGAGCACGCCCAAAGCAGGAAAACGCCGGTTATAGTTGATTTATTGGCCCAATTTTTGGGAGAAGAGGAGTTCCTGTTGGATGACGAGGTGCTTGGAGAAGTTGCTATAACAGAGATAACAGCAGATCAGTGGGTCATGAAGTTCGATGGCTCCTCTACGACAAACTTAAGAGGTGCTAGAATGGTTCTCTATCACAGAAACAAAGAGAACATAACACTATCATTCTAATTGAAATTTCTGTGCTTAAACAATACAGCAGAATATGAGGCATACTTGATAGGATTGGCAACAGCCTTTGAGATGGGGAATCGACATTTGAGAGTAGTGGGTGATTCCAACCTGGTTGTATGCTAAGCAAAAGGAAGCTTTTCCTTCAAGGAGCCAACCTTGGCCCCTTATAGGACGTTAGCCCAAAGGATTGAAGAAAAGTTCTGTAGGTTTAAGATAGAGCACGCCTAAAGGAGCGAGAACAAATACATAAATGCATTGGCAGCGTTGGGCTCGCAGATAGCCTTAGAAGGAAGTAGCACCACAGTGGAAGTTAAGAAGTGAAAGGAGTCTATAATTTAAATACTTAAAGAAAATTCCCTGAAAGGGAGATATGTGATAAAGATAGGAGGGCTCCCATCAGGGAAGCCTTATTAAAGGAAGAAGATGCAGCAAAATTGATGAAGGGAGAGTTGTATCGCAGGATGTTAGGAGGAATTATGTCGAGATGTGTGGGACACGAAAAGGCCCAAAGAAAACTGGAAGAAGTGTACAGTAGGACTTGTGGGTTCTGTTAAGAAGTTAGTTTGTATCAAAGGCTGCAGAGAATTGGTTTTTATTAGCCGAACATGAATAGGGAAGTAGATTAGATCTAGAGCCAGTGTGAAGCTTGTCGTCTGGCCATTGATTGAGAAGAGAGCTATGCTGTGTTCACTATGGAGGACTGGAGAAGCCCATTTGTGGGATACTTGGAGGAGGGAGGGAATCTTACCGTAGAAGCATGAAGAGTGGTACAAGCTTAGAAAATTGGTAGCCCGTTACTTCCTACATGGAAAAGTTTTGTTCAAGAAAGGGTATAATGGAGACCCACTACGATGCTTAGGGCTAGAAGAGGCCAGGGAAATGTTGAAGGAAGTACACTTAAGTGAGTGCAGAGAACACCAAAGAAGGAAGAAACTGTCTCGGTGCATCTTGTGGATGGGCTACTATTGGCCCACTATGAAGAAGGACGTAGCAGAGTTTGTGAAGAAGTGTCACGGTTGCCAGGTGCAAACCAATTTGTATCCATACCCACCCACAGAGCTTACAAAGTATGATTACCCCACGACCCTTCCACATGTGGGGGCTCAATTTGGTGGGCCCAGTCAACCTACCTTTAAATAGGTATATCTAGATCCTGGTGGCTACAGAATACTTCACCAAGTGGGCAGAGGCCATACTACTTTGTAAAGCCACCAAAGGAACTGTGGCAAACTTTATCAAGGAGAATGTAATCTCACATTTTTGAGTACCCTATAGAATTATAAGTGACAATGGCACACCTTTCGCGAACAAGGAAGTTTGAAAGATATTGGAGTTTTATCAAGTAAAACATCACTGGTCATCACTCTATTACCCACAGGGGAATGGGCAAGCTAAAGCAACAAACAAGACCCTCATTAAAATTATCAATAAGATGAGCCAAGAATACAAGAGGCTGGGTAACGCACCTGGCAGACGTGTTGTGGGCTTACCAAAGTTCACCAAAATCTTCCATGGGATTCTCTCCTTTCTCTTTAGTATATGAGACCGAAGTTGTCATCCCAGTAGAATTAATGATACCCTTTCTAAGGGTCATGAAAATGCAAAAGAAAGAAAAGGAGAAGGAGGTCTTCACGATAGAAAGGTGCGAGGATTTGGAGAGATTAGAAGAAAGGAGGGAAGAAGCCCAAGAACGCGATTGTAGATACAGGTAGAAGATGACTAAGGCTTATGGAAGAACCATAAAGGAAAGGGTATTTGCAGAAGGCTAGCTAGTGCTAAGATTAGCAGACCATGTCAGAAAAGGATTGGCAAGACCGTCTAAGTTCTCTCCAAAGTTGGAAGGCCCCTTTGTGGTAAGAGAAGCTAATGCTAGTGGATATTATTACTTTGCCCAAATGGACGGAAAAGATCTCGTGGATCCCATTAATGGCAAGTGGCTTAAGTGTTATTACACGAAGGAAATGCTATGTATTTTTTTTCTTTCTCTTTTCTTCCTTATTTTGAACTTCCTCCAAGTGACCACCCTTACAAGGGATGTTATGTTACAAGAGAGTAATGTAGTTTGTTTTCTTTTTTGTAACTATGGAAAAGAGTAGAAAGTAATGAAAGCCATACATGAGGTATTAGTAGAAATATACAGTATCATAAAGCATAATAAGTGCAGTACCATATGTAGTAATAGATTACAGACCAAAAAGTATAAGTTATACTGGACTTATCAAATAGTTATAAGTGCTAAGAAAATTTAGTGTAGCATAAAAGGAATAAAGAAAAGAAAAAGATGAAAATCTACATAAATATTAAGTGGCGGAGTACATAGCAAGCAATCAAAGGCTAGAAATAAGGGTCTTGCCCTAGAAGCGGTTAGAGGCAGTCACACTAGAGAAAAGGTGTTCACGACGAGCCTTCAGTTCCGCTACCTCCTTCCGCAAACTCTTAGGACGGGTGTTAATGGCATCAACAACAGGCTGAACCTTCCTTATGAAGAAGACTCGGGCAATCTCTTGTAAGTGCTTCAACAGAAATCCCACATCAAAATCAACGCATATCAGCTCCTAAACTGCAACCCTCCACTGCAAAATCCTCTCGGAAAAAATGGTGTCCATAAAGTTATGCTCGATGTCGTTCATCACACACCCCAGCAGCTTATGGAAGTGCTCCCTAGTCCCTATGGCTACAATAATGCCCCATACAGTCCTCGGGTACTCGGTATCCGTGGAAGTCCACATAGGGAGGCCTAGTGCCCTAGAAGTTTGCTGGATCAAGATAGTTCATCTCCATCTACTCAAAACAAATAAAAAAGGTAGTGGCCTCGCTCATGGGGTCAGGAATAGCGGCAGAACTACTCCCAACCTCAAACATAACACCGGGGTCCCCTTAGCAAGCACCAGACCTAAGAATAAGCATTACATGAACTTCTAGCAAAGAAATAAATAAGGAAAGTGGACAAAAAAGTAGGAGAGGAGAAACGCAAAGGGAAGAGAAAGAAGGGAATTACCAAGACCGATAGGAATGAGGGCTGTGGGCTCCGTAAGAACTGCTGCAACCTTGGGCTCCTCAAGAGTATCCGTGACTACATGACAAGGATAACATGCAAGGAAAATAAAAGAATATACAAGGAAATGACCGGAAGAGAAGAAAAATAAGATACAATAGAGATTGAAAATACGTACCCATAGCCTTGACCCTGTGCTAATTATCAGAAGCCTCATCAGAATCAGAAACCCGCAGCTTCATAATTGGATCATCATCAAAATCCTCAAAGACCTCCTTGGATCCTTCATTAGGGGATAAGTCCACATTGGTCCCTCGGGTGGCAGAGGTAGGAATGGAAGACGGGGTGACAATTAATGAGGACCCATCCTTGATGGTTCGTGAAAGGGCGACAAAAGGATTACTAGTAGAGATGACGGGTGGAGGAGTAACAGGAGGGGCGCTCTCGACCTAAGTCATCACTGGGGAAGTAGCTCTCTTTTAAGGAGTAATAAGCTCAGCAGAAAAAGGGGCGGACTCCTTAATGATGCCTTCCTCAACAGGGGAACCCTTCTCAGCAGGAACAAGCCTGGAAGAAGGAACTAGGACCTCAGTAGAAACCTCCTTGGTAACAGCAGCCATGGCAGAAGCCATGGCCTCAGCAATAATGTCAGCACCCTCAAAGAAGCCCTCCAATGAGACGTCAGCAACAATAGGAGTCCCCTCGCTCATGGGGTGGTAGACAGAAACGGGCTCAGCATAAAAGAAAAAAAAAAGGAGAGAAGGGTGAGAAAGCCGAAGGATTTTAGGAATACTTGCATGAATAAGGAAAATTAAAGCAGGGGAAGGAATATACCTCGGCCTTGGGCTCATCAAGCAATATGGGGTGACCAATAGAAGTGTTGTCTTTATGCTTGGACTACCAAAGAAAAGTGAGATGTATGCATATGGTTAGTCACAAGAAAGCACACAAAATGACTCAAATAAAGAAGACAGGGAAATTAAAGATAACATACTCTCCTCTCACTAGTGGCAGATGGGGTTGGGGGAGATGTCTTCCTCTTACTGCCATGGATCTTGTTGGAAAGAGGAGCATCTAAAGGCTTTCTTGGTGTGGAAAGCCTTGTCTAGGCTGCAGATGACCTCTTGGTGGAATGGGCTCTGGCAGAAGGAAGAGGCGTACTCTCGAAGACTATGCTGCAATGGAAGGAAGACCTTCCTTGTAAGGGACTATATTCAAACAAGTCTCAGAGGCATCTCCACCCTTCTTGGCAGGCTTGGGCATGACAAACTTAGAGGCCGAGCCCTTCTTTGTTGGCACAAGAAGATTCATCACTTTCACCTTCTTCTCCCAACCAAGGGGAAACTCACCTGCATACAAAAACCATCCCTGTTGTCTCTCCCTCCTCTCAAATATAGTAGATCTACTCTACTTCCTGACATAGGTCACCACAGATCTAGTTGGGAGGAGAAGTCGAGGGTTTGGGTAGATGATTGCACGCAAACCTTCAGGAGGAGCAAGGGAGAACCTACGACCACCTAATAACTCCTTGCCAAATGAAGTCATAACTGCTTGCCAGTAACCATGCATTTGGGCAGTACAAAGACCCACTCTTTGGGAATTAGGGATTGTGACTACTGTGAAAAGCTTGCTCCAAAACTCAAAGGCACCAGGGTGCAGGTAGGGATGAACTGAGGTGGTAGTGTCCAAAACTAATGTAAAGTCATCGGGTATGTCCTGGTCAAGCCCAAATTGCCTCCTCACTCAGTGGGCAGAATAATGCATATACCAAATACCCTCGTTAGCCAAGTAAGGCAGCCACTTAGCATTGGTGGCAGCTAAGTAAGTGATACTCCTCTCATCGTAGGCTACTAACGGGGTAGTCATCCCAGCAATGGCCATAAAGGGCACTATTGCAGAATCGACAAAAGTGTACCTAGTGCTGAAATGCCTATAAGCCCTCCATGAAAAACACACCTCTTTGTCAAAGAACTCCACAGCAGGATGACCAAAAGGCTTCAATCCAACCCAACGATATGACAACGAAAGCTTGGTAACAAAACTCCCATAAAAATTTGTGATCATTCTAGGGCAGGATTGGAACTTCTCCTTAGCATGGTAAACTGGCTTACACTTAGCCAAATCCCTAGCACAACATTCCCAAAGAAGGTGTTGCAATATGGTGGTATGAACAGACGAAGTAATTATGTGGCAGGCACTTGCCTGCCTCTCATCACTCTGCAAATATCCAACTAAACAAATAGATGGCCCAAAAACAGAGGGGCCAATGGCAACTCACTTCTGCAGAAATCTTTACGACTAACTGAAAATAAACGGGCTTCACAACGTAATGCGGGTGCAAACCAAAAACAAACTTACAGAGCCAAAACGTGATGAAGGCGAGGTGGTGAGCAGTGGTAGAAGCCTTTGAGAAAGCCCCAATCCAATGAGATAACTTCGTGTTCCCCCCGAGCCCCTTCCTCAACTCGGCCTCCACGGCCTCTTCCTTAGCAGAAAGTTTAATGTCACAAGGATCTGTGTTGCTAAGAATAGGGAGCAGCAATTGGTTGGCCACATCCTCCAAAGTCATGGTGAGCTCACTGCAAGAAAAGAAGAGGGTGTAAGTGGTGCTACAGCACTGGCAAACCAAGTGGTGGAGATTAAACAAGTCGTAATTGTTAGACATACACCAAGAAGAAACTATGGCCTTCAACATGCCAGCTCGCTGCAACGTGCCCATGAAATCCGTATCGGAAAGCTCTTTGTCGACCTACTCCTTCCAACCAAGTGATGTTCTCGACCCGAATTTGAAGAAGATAGGCACAAGTAAGACATCTTCTTGACGAATAGCAAGATCAGGGATGAAGAAAGCCAACGGAGGCCAAGAAACATCGGAATTGTGCCATTCTAGGGATAGCCAAACATGGCCTGGAGGAGGTGACGAATAGTCACTGGGCACCACATGGAAGTGTGAGTGGGTATCGTACCATGGATTGATGAGAGGAGGACATTTGCTGCCAAGGTCGCGACTCCCTTCCTCCTCCTCGGAACGATTTGATTCTGAATGGGGAGCCTCTTTGTCTTTCTCAGCCTTAATTGATGGGTCATCAACAGCGATCTCTTTCCCCTTACGGCAGGGAAGAACCTTCAATCTTTGCAGCGACATGGATGATAGATTATGTGGTGAGAGTGGTGGGTGAGAGAGCTTAGAGAAGATGAAACGGAGAAGGAAGGAAAAGAGAGAGGATTGTGAGAGAAGTAAAAGTAATGAAAAGAAAGAGAAGAGGTTAAGAAAAATAAGAATGTTAGGAAGGGAAGCGACGAACCAGCCATCAAAAGAGGTATCTCATTAAATGAAGCAAAGGCGGTGTTTTGGAATAATTGACAAACAGGGAAATTTGAAAAGACAAGCTTGTTCATGGCAGAAAAGTGAAAGAGACAGGGACCACTATTTAAAAAACCTGTGAAAGAAAATTGCAAAAGTATTCACTTGTGAATTGCAAGAGCAATCCACAAGCTCAAGAGGCTGAATGTTGATGGCCCAACGGCAGATTAAGCCGAACAATAAGGAAGATGGGAGGAAAAATGAGTATAAGTGGTAAAAGTAAGGTAAAAAATTTAATGGGCCAACGTGGCAAGAATAACAGCTAGCATGCCCATGAACACAATAAGAGGTAAAGGTAGAGTAGATGGGTTGGGGAAGCCCAAGAAGAGAGGTAATAAACCCAATGGGCCAACATGGCAGGAATGACAGCCAACAGGCCCATGGGCACAATAAAAGGTAAAGATGAAGTAAATGGGCCGAGGAAGACCAAGAAAAAAGGTAATAAGCCCAATGGGCCAACATGGTAGGAATGACAGCCAACAGACCCATGAGAACAATAAGAGGTAAAGACAAAGTAAATAAGACGAGGAAAGCCAAGAAAAGAGGTAATAAACCCAATAGGCCAACATGACAAAAATGACAGCTAGTTATTTTAAGAAAGACTAAAATGACAAATTAAATTGACAGCTAGTCATTTTTTTCATGTTGAGGCAAGCATGACAAAAATGATAGCTAGTAGGCCTATGGGCATCGCTGGAAAAGGAACGGAAGAAATAAAAGCCTGGTGGGCTGAAAGGGTAGAAACTTCTACCTAGACAATACCAATCCATAGGGAAAGGAATGGAAGCAATATGAGCCAAAAAGCCTATACACCCTTCACGCCATAGGAGATAAGCACAAGCCTAACATATGTAGTGGAATGAGACAAGGCAAGAATGGCAAAAATGTTGTGGGAGTAAAAGAAGATAAACGCAGAGGATAGTGGAGCTTATACAAGGGTTAGAGCACCACCTACTTGTACCCAACCAATACAAGGGAGGTGGGCCCTCGATCAAGGGATTCAGAGGGTGTGATTTAGTGGTGCGGAGAAAAGAGGGTCTATTCTTGGGTCCTGCCGAGTTTTCTTTTGGGAAAGTGCCTTGCTAGGATGGCATCTCGTCCAAAAAAGGCAAGCAACGGGCTGGGGCCACTTGATGCGTGCCATGGAGGTAATGTTGGGATAAGTGCCCTTAAATCCTATTGTAATATGCTATGTATAATATTATGTATGACATTATGTATTAAATGATGTATGACTTAATATTATAATTAATAAAGTTGTTTTATTCTTATCTAAAATAATGGTAACATGAATATTCGGACATTATCATATAGTCCATGAGATGCATAGTATGTGATTTATGTTAAAAGTTACAGAAGATATAAATCACAAGTTCTTTGTAAACTCAGAATTATAGTTCATAGTTGGTGATGAAAATGGGCATTTCATCTGCGAAGACTATAACATATTAACTAAGATGATTACTCATGGAAGTGGAGACTTCTGGTTGATATGTTGATATGTTTTAAGAGTTAAGACTTATTGAACTGGACTGCTGTGAGATTTATTATTCTCCTAACGACTGTCAATTGAATGATAAATCTCACGACTTGTATTCATATGAATTCTTAATCCTGAGAGAATAATGGACCTGATCATGAAAGGTAGGTTGCTTTAATATATCAAGAGTGAGATCTAAAGTAACGGTCAAAACCTCAGTATGTTGGGCAGCCACATTTAGTGTTGATGGAACATATATTCTCAAGATGGAATTCATAGTCTCTTAACGGAGATATAAAATATTCCCTTGAGATAAGTTTAATGGGTTCAGTTATTCAGAGAGTTAAGCCTAACCACTTTAGTAAGACTAAAGTATATATTTATGAAATTAGATTTCATAAATATATGATGAATAACTCAAAAGGATTAAACCGGGTACTCAAGAATTAAGATGTAGTAATTTACAAAGTGAAAGTCTATATTCATGACTTTGTGTTACTACGAATATTTTATGAAGGGGTTGCATGTATAATAAAGTATTGGGATATAATTTATTAATAAGGCCTAGAGTGCAATTATATTTATATAGTGGTATTAAATATAATTAATGGCAACTTTGGACTTGTCAAGAGTTGACAGAAAAGCCCAAGGCCCATTGAAGCTAGTGTCTTATTTGTTCCCTTTTGGTCCTACTCCAAGCCACACATTAAAGCCCAATTGGGAAGGCCCAAAAGGCTAGCCCAATTAGATAATCAGTTATGTGGAGAGAAAGATACAGAATTTTATATTAGAATGAAATGGCTTGTATGTTCATATAAGTGAAAGAGAGAGACTCATTCATATTCTCTCTAGAACAAACACATAGAACTGATTGAGAAACCACACATCTTGGGCATCAAGTGGAATTGGAGTGAAGATTGAAAGTGTCCTCAAGAACTTCTTCTCTTTGGTTTTGAATTTTACCGTACCAAGGTACACTCTCTTGTTCTTATATTCTGAAATTTACATTGCACATGTTATCTATTGCGAATGAAGTAGATCCGTTATTTTTCCGCTGCGTATGTTTTGTATGCGATACAAACATGTAATTTTCCTTCATTGGTATCAAAGCGGTCTTCATTTCGAATCTGTATAACATGTTTTGTGAGTTTTGGAATTAGAGATAATAGTTTCATCATGTTAGAGATTTTATATGCATTTAATTTTCTGCATGGTTGTTGAAACTATGATTTGATAAAAACTGATATTGATGTTATGATGTTTTTTAAATTTGAATTTAAGTATGTTAAATTGATCTTTAAAGCTATAGCATCAATAGATTTCAATTTTGATATCAAGTTCTGCATATCATGTTCATATGGTAATTGTTTGTTCATGAAAAGTCGTAGAAAACTGTTTGCAACTGTTCTGGAAAAACTGAAAACACGGGTTTTTCACGGGTAAGCTTTACTCGCGAAACAGTCGCGAGACAGTAGCGAAAGTCTCTGTCTGATTTTTGTGTTTTCAATTTTTTTTCCTTAGCTTGTTTTCGTGGGAAGCGCTTAGTCGCGGGATACCTGCGAAACAGTCGTGAAAGTGCAAGGCTGTGTATAATTAGTTTATGCATGTTTAAAAGATAAAAACCTTTAATTTAAAACATCTAGTGGGAGAGAGATGCAAGGGTTGGATCTCATGGCCTCCATTGTTGGTTCATAGTAGTGTGAAATACATACTTTGTCTTAGCTTCGAGCTTTGCATTCCATGCGGAGAGTATGTATTTCATGGTCCTACAAGATTGAATTTCTTGGTTTATAGTGGTTTGATCAAACACCTTGTCTTAGCTTCAAGCTTTGCATTCCATGCGGAGGGTGTTTTGTATCCTTTATGCTGAGTTCTTACTATAATTATTTAGAGGCCAAATGTATAACGGCATATTATTGGTGTTTGATAAGAGTTATCATGATAGCACTAATAATGAGAATAGTTCTCAATCAATCATAGTATTTAATATTCACTCTATGCTGAGGGATACTGAGTATGGGATTGGGTTGTCATTGCATATATTATATTATGGTTTTGTTAAGGTTCCATACTATATGTTTATATGCTAAATTGATAATGTCCAGTTTACTTATTATATTCATGTTTATTATTTTAGATTTGAACATGACATCATTTAGCCCACTTGTTACCATTCTTAATCAAAACAAATTGATTTGATCCAATTATGTTGACTGGAAAAGAAACTTGGACATAGTTCTCACAGCTGAAGAGCACTATGTGTTTACTCAACCATGTCCTAGCTTTCCTTCATTAGATGCTCCTCTTGAGGAAAAACAACGATATGATCGTTGGCAGAAATCTAATGAAATGGCCAAGTGCTATATCCTAGCGTCCATCTCAAATGTTCTACAGCATCAAATGCAGGATGTAGAACTAGCTTCGGACATTATGCTAAGTCTAAAGGAGATGTTTGGTGAGCAAGGCCGTTCTGCAAGGCAAGAAACCATGAGGCAAATTTATAATACCAAAATGGCTGAAGGTAGTTCAATGAGAGAGCATTGTCTTACAATGATCTCTAATCTGAATACATTAGAGGTTTTAGGTGCCGATATTGATGAAGAATCCCAAGTGGATATGATACTCCAGTCACTACCGGAATCATTCAAGGAATTTAGACTTAATTATAACATGAACAAAAAGATTTATTCTTTGTCTGAATTAATGAATGAGTTGGTAGCGGCGGAAGCCATCCTTGGTACTTCTAATGCTAGTCTTGAAGCCAATGTGGGTGAAGCTTCTACTTCTCAACCTAAGTCGAAAGGCAAGGGTAAAAAGAAGAAGAAGAAGGACTTCACTAAGCAAGAGGGTAAACAAATTGCCTTAGGGGTTGCTGACAAAGGAAAGAAGCTAAAAGGAAAATGTTTCCATTGTGGTGAGAAAGGACATTGGAAAAGGAATTGTCCAAAGTTCAAGGCTGCCAATAAGGGTATGAAAATTTCATTCCTTCTTGAAATATGTTTAGTACAAAATCCCACGGATTCCTGGTGTGTGGATTCAGGTTGTACTAATCATATCTGCAATTCTTTGCAGGGGTTCTAGGAGACCAGAAGGCTTAAAGAAGGGGAGTTCTTTTTGACCTTGGATGATGGGAGGAGGATTCCGGTTGTAGCTATTGGAGTGTTTAATTTATGTTTTGAATCAAGAGTTTTAATATTAGATGACTGTCTGTATGTACCTAATGTTCATAGGAATTTAATTTTTGCAACTTATTTAGGTAAAAATGGATATTGTGTTATCCTTAAAGACAATGTTGTAATAAAGAAGGGTAAAGTGTTTATCTGTTCTGGTAATATTGTGGATGGTCTTTATATTTTAACTTTTGATAAGCATGAATTATATAATTCTGAATTAGATAATGGCTCACATGTAAAATCATTAAAGAAAAAGTTTCCTTCTACTAGTGATGCATATCTTTGGCACTTGCGTTTGGGTCATATTAATTCAAATAGGATTCAAAGACTGATTAAAGATGGAATCCTAGGGCCATTGGATTTTGATGAATTACCATTTTGTGAATCTTGTTTGGAAGGTAAAATGACCAAACGACCTTTTAATGCAAAAGGTAAAAGAGCCTAAGAGTTGCTAGAATTAGTACATTCAGATGTATGTGGTCCTATGTCAATCCAAGCAAGAGGTGGCTATGAGTATTTCATTACTTTCACTGATGATTACTCTAGATTTGGTTATGTGTACCTAATAAAACGGAAGTCTGAAACCTTTGAAAAGTTCAAAGAGTTTAGGGCTGAAGTTGAGAATCAATTGGGTAAACGCATAAAGGCCATTCAATCTGATCGTGGTGGCGAATACCTTCTTGGGGATTCAAGGATTACTTAACTGAAAATGGGATTATATCTTAATTGACTGCACCTAGAACTCCACAACAAAATGGTGTAGCAGAAAGAAGAAATAGGACTCTTTTAGATATGGTTAGGTCCATGATGAGTTATTCGACTCTACCAACTTCCGTTTGGGGATATGCCTTAAACACTGCAATGTATCTTCTGAATTTAGTACCTTCGAAGTCTGTTCCTAAAACACCCGTAGAGTTGTGGAATGGGCGCAAGCCTAGTATGAGACATCTCCATATTTGGGGTTGTGCAACACATGTGTTGAAAGGAAAGACTAACAAGTTACAGTCTAAAACAGAAGTGGTTTTCTTTGTAGGGTATCCAAAAGGAATTGTTGGAGGTTTATTCTATAGTATAGAGATAACAAAGTATTTGTTAGTACAAATGCCAAATTCTTGGAAAATGACTATATGAATAATTTTACTCCTAGAAGTAGAGTTGTATTGGCTGAAATGAATGAACCTGTAATTGAACAACCAATGGTTGAAACTAGGGATGATGTGGCTGTATTGGATACACCACAAGATACTACTCATGAGATGTCTAGTACACAGGTGCCTCGTCGTAGTGGGAGGAATGTTAGGCCACCTATAAGATTCATAGGTCTTGGAGAGACTTATGAAGCTATCTCAGAGGAGGCCAAAATTGATCCTTACACTTATGAAGAAGCAATGAATGATATAGATGAACATCATTGGGTTCAAGCTATGAAATCTGAATTAGATTCCATGTATTCCAATCAAGTTTGGGATCTTGTAAAAGCGCCTAACGGCATTAAACCTGTTGGTTGCAAATGGGTTTACAAGAGGAAGAGAGGGATAGATGGAAAGGTTGAAACCTTTAAAGCAAGGCTAGTGGCGAAAGGGTACACTCAAAAAGAAGGTATTAATTATGAAGAAACCTTTTCACCAGTAGCAATGCTTAAATATATCAGAATTCTCTTATCCATTGCTGCTTATTATGATTATGAGATTTGGTAAATGGATGTCAAGACTGCATTTCTCAATGGCAATCTTGAAGAGAAAATCTATATGAAGCAACCAGAAGGTTTTATAGCTAAGAACCAAGAGCATATGGTATGCAAGTTGAAAAGGTCCATTTACGGACTTAAGCAAGCATCTAGGTCATGGAACATCAGATTTGATCAAGCAATCAAGTCATTTGGTTTTGAACAAAATCTTGATGAACCATGTGTATACAAAAGACATCAAGATAAAGTAGTAATGTTCCTAGTGCTTTATGTTGATGATATTCTACTCATTGGAAATGATGTAGGTGTAATGTCATCAGTAAAGTTTTGGTTGTCAAGCCAATTTGATATGAAGAACTTGGGTGAGGCTAACTTTATTCTAGGGATCAAGCTTTGGCGAGATCACAAGAATAAGATGTTAGGCTTATCGCAAGCTGGATATATAGATAAGGTTCTAGAACGGTTTAGCATGCAAAACTCCAAGAAAGGTTTACTTCCTTTCAGACATGGAGTTCCTATGTTTGATGACCAAAGGCCTAAGACTCAAGAGGAAGTAGATATGATGAGACAAGTTCCTTATGCTTCTGTAGTAGGAAGTCTCATGTATGCCATGCTTTGTACTAGACCAGATATCTATTTTCAGTTGGCATGGTCAGCCGATATCAATCAAATCCAGGACCACAACATTGGCAAGTTGTAAAGCATATTCTCAAGTATCTACGGAGAACGAGAGATTATATGCTTGTTTACTGTTGTGAGGATTTGATTCCCATTGGCTACACAGATTCAGACTTTCAATCGGATCTAGATTTCAGAAAGTCCACGTCAGGATGGGTATTCACCTTGGGAGGTGGAGCCATAAGTTGGAAGAGTGTTAAGCAATTTTGTATTGCGGACTCCACCATGGAAGCTGAATATGTTGCTGCTTGTGAGGCGGCAAAGAAAGCTGTTTGGCTCAAGAAATTCCTTTCTAATCTTGGTGTAGTGAGAATGGAGCAAGTTCCTATCACATTGTTTTGTGACAATAGTGGAGCGGTTGCACAATCCAAAGATCCAAAGAATTACAAGAAAGGAAAGCATATTAAGAGAAAGTACCACATCATTCGAGACATTGTTGCTTGTGGAGATGTGGTGGTAACAAAGATTGAAAGTGCAAATAATCTAGTAGATCCCTTTATCAAAGCCTTAAAGGACCTTCGAGTCACATTTGAAGGGAATGGGAGTTAGATTAATGCACAATAGTTTTTAGGGCAAGTGGGAGAATGTTGGGATAAGTACCCTTAAATCCTATTGTAATATGCTATGTATGATATTATGTATGACATTATGTATTAAATGATGTATGACTTAATATTATAATTAATAAAGTTTTTTTATTCTTATCTAAAATAATGGTAACATGAATATTCGGACATTATCATATAGTCCATGAGATGCATAGTATGTGATTTATGTGAAAAGTCACAAAAGATATAAATCACAAGTTTTTTATAAACTCAGAATTATAGTTCGTAGTCGGTGATGAAATTGGGCATTTCATCTATGAAGACTATAACATATTAACTAAGATGATTTGTCTTGATCATGGAAGTGGAGATTTCTAGTTGATATGTTGATATGTTTTAAGAGTTAAGACATATTGAACTGGATAGTTGTGAGATTTATTATTCTCCTAACGACTGTCTATTGAATAATAAATCTCACGACTTGTATTCACATGAACTCTTAATCCTGAGAGAATAATGGACTTGATCATGAAATATAGGTTGCTTTGATATATCAGGAGTGATACCTAAAGTAACGGTCAAAACCTCAGTATGTTGGGCAGCCACATTTAGTGTTGATGGAACATATATTCTCAAGATGAAATTCATAGTCACTTAACAGAGGTATAAAATATTCACTTGAGATAAGTTTAATGGGTTCAGTTATTCAGAGAGTTAGGCCTAACCACTTTAGTAAGACTAAAGTATAAATTTATGAAATTAGATTTCATAAATATATGATGAATAACTTAAAAGGATTAAACCGGGTACTCAAGGATTAAGATGTAGTAATTTACAAAGTGGCAGTCTATATTTATGACTTTGTATTACTACGAATATTTTATGAAGGGGTTGCATGTATAATAAAGTCTTGGGATATAATTTATTAATAAGGTCTAGAGTGCAATTATATTTATATAGTGGTATTAAATATAATTAATGGTAACTTTAGATTTGTCAAGAATTGAAAGAAAAGCCCAAGGCCCATTGGAGCTAGTGTCTTATTTGTTCCCTTTTGGTCCCACTCCAAGCCACACATTAAAGCCTAATTGGGAAGGCCCAAAAGGCTAGCCCAATTAGATAATCAGTTATATGGAGAGAAACATACAGAATTTTATATTAGAATGAAATGGGTTGTATGTTCATATAAGTGAAAGAGAGAAACTCCTTCATATTCTCTCTAGAACAAACACATAGAACTGATTGAGAGACCACACATCTTGGGCATCAAGTGGAATTGGAGTGAAGATTGAAAGTGTTCTCAAGAACTTCTTCTCTTTGATTTTGAATTTCACCACACCAAGGTATACTCTCTTGTTCTTATATTTTGAAATTTACATTGCACATGTTATCTATTGTGAATGAAGTAGATCCGTTATTTTTCTGCTGCGTATGTTTTGTATGCGATACAAACATGTAATTTTCCATCAGGTAAGCGGTGAGGTAGTCTAATCCTTATTAATTGGGGAAGGCAGAAATTGAGAGAAAGGAGAAACAAAACAAGGAATTTTGTTTGGAGATGGGAGGTGCTGCAGTAAACATGCTCTGAGCAGAGGTAGTGGCTGGGCGACCAAAGGGTTAGTGGGCTTCCTTCTAGGATGCCCACAAATAACCAAAAACGGTTGGCGGAACCTTAGGGACAAAAGGGAGAAATCCCATAGAATTAAGTAAAATAAAAGGGAAGAAAGGTAACCATGAACGTGGGACGGGAGGCAAGACGGAGAGAGGAGTAAGAAAGAAATTAAGAACCATAGAAAAAAAAAAACTAAGTGGGGAAAAATAAGGAAGAGAGAAAACATGGTAGAAATAGGGGCATGCACCAGTAGACCACATTTTCTCTCCTTCATGACAATCCCACCCTTTGAAACTCTGTGAATTGGAACCCAAAACCATTTTGGCCCCTTCTCCAGCACGAGTAACTTCAACGGCAGAAGTCTGTAATGAGGTTACCCATATTGGGATTTGGTTCCTTTTTGGACCCATTCCTGGTAAATGATTTAGCCTAGGATTTGGAAAGCAAGCCAATTCTATGCAGTTGCTTAGAATCACCATTCCTACTCTGTGGTGGTGCCTTTTAGTTTATTTGACATTTTCATTGTTTTTTACTTTTTTGTAGCGTTTTATATTATTAGCCATTCTACAGTGATATCTTTTACTCTTTCTGCTGTATCAGTCGTTCTGCTATAACCCTTTTTTATTTTTTATTTGCGGTATTAGTTATTCTACTATATTAGTTATCTTATCTATGGTATTAATTATATCCTGATGTATCTATTGTTCTGCTGTAATCCCTTCACTTAGCGTATGTTATTGTTGTAGGAAAATAACATGTTTGTATCGCATACAAAACATACGCAGCGGAAAAATTAACGGATCTACTTCATTCGCAATTGATTACATGTGCTGTGTAAATTTTAGAATACATGAACAAGAGAGTATACCTTGGTATGGTGAATTTCAAAACCGAATGAAGAATAGCACTTGGAAACACTTTTGATCTTCACTCCAATTCTACTTAATGCCCAAGATGTGTGGTCTCTCAATCGGTTCTATGTGTTTGTTCTAGATAGAATATGAAGGAGTCTCTCTCTTACATATATAAACATACTAACCATTTCATTCCAATATAAAATTCTGTATGTTTCTCTCCACATAACTGATTATCTAATTGGGCTAGCCTTTTGGGCCTTCCTAATTGGGCTTTAGTGTGTGGTTTAGAGTGCGACCAAAAGAAAACAAATAAGACACCTCCAATGGGCCTTGGACTTTTCTGTCAACTCTTGACAAGTCTAAAGTTACCATTAATTATATTTAATACCACTATATAAATATAATTGCACTCTAGGCCTTATTAATAAATTATATCCTAAGACTTTATTATACATGCAACCCCTTCATAAAATATTCGTAGTAATACAAAGTCATAAATATAGACTGCCACTTTGTAAATTACTACATCTTAATCCTTGAGTACCTGGTTTAATCCTTTTAAGTTATTCATCATATATTTATGAAATCTAATTTTATAAATATATACTTTAGTCTTACTAAAGTGGTTAGGCCTAACTCTCTAAATAACTGAACCCATTAAACTTATCTCAATAGAATATTTTATATCTCTGTTAAGAGACTATGAATTCCATCTTGAGAATATATGTTTCATCAACACTAAATGTGGCTGCCCAACATACTGAGGTTTTGACCGTTACTTTAGATCTCACTCCTGATATATCAAAGCAACTTACATTTCATGATCAGGTCAATTATTCCCCCAGGATTAAGAGTTCATGTGAATAGAAGTCATGAGATTTATAATTCAATTGACAGTCGTTAGGAGAATAATAAATCTCACAGCGGTTCAGTTCAATATGTCTTAACTCTTAAAACATATCAACACATCAACTAGAAGTCTCCATTTCCATGATTAAGACAAATCATCTTAGTTAATATGTTATAGTCTTCGCAGAAGAAATGCCCAATTTCATCACCGACTACGAACTATAATTTTGAGTTTACAAAGAACTTCTGATTTATATCTTCTATGACTTTGTACATAAATCACATACCATACATCTCATGGACTATATGATAATGTCTGAATGTTCATGTTACCATTATTTTAGATAAGAATAAAGTAACTTTATTAAACACAATATTAAGTCATACGTTATTTCTTACATAATGTCATACATAATATCATACATAGTATCATACAATAGGATTTTGGGGCACTTATCCCAACAATTGTAGAAGTCATTCTGCTATAGTATTCTTTGTTGTGCAAGACGATTATTCCACCATGATCATACATGCTCGGTTCAGCCTGTCGTACCACTCCCGAACTTTCTTAGCATTGGGCATGCCTGGCTTGCGCACAAGCTGGCCTGCGATATAATTCCTAGGGGGTTAGTCTCGAATCTCTTACACAAATAATTGACAGGCCTTAATGTTGCAGATGGGCCCAGGCCCATCAACCTAAAAGGCCCACACAACGTGATAGGATCTGAGATATCTCTAAGTGTGGGTAAGCTCCTTATAGCTAAAGGGATAGATCAATAAGTCACTCACAACTAGGTGTGCCATGATTCCAACCTTAGGCCTAAATGAACCGTAATGGATTGATGGCAAACCTTTAATGTAGTCAAAACTCATTATAGGCAATTGCACAGATTGTGAGTTGATGGGATGAATTTCGAAAAATTTTGGCCCGAATAGAGCCTCCACTTTCCCATTAATCACCAACCACGAAAAAGGGACAAAAGAACCAAGTGAAAGTGTGTGCAAACAATATTAAACAAGGCTTTATCAAGATTAAGAAATGGAACACATTTGAATCAAACTCTCTATCCTAGTGGAGTCACCACTGTGGGCGTAAGTGCTTGTGACGTTGCTTTTGGGTTTCCCCAAATCTGGGGGAAGTACGCCTTGGCCTAGGGTGGACCATGACAGAGTATGTAAATGGGGTCGCCATCTAGTTTAGGTCTAGGAACCATAAATTTAGAACCCTTCGTGGAAAGACTGATCATTACTAGAGTACGTATCCGGAGTTTAGGTATGGGGATGGGAAGGTGTTAGGTACCGAACCCCACCTAACCCATGGGTTGGCTCCCACTCATTATGTTCCAAATCTTAATCTTATTAAAGGCATATTTAACACGTTATTCTAACTTACGCACACTCTAGCATGCATTTAAAGCAAACAATATAGCATAATCATCCCCAAACCTAGCATTCATTTATAATGGCATAAGCATATATCTCCAAGGGTAGAAACATCTAAGCCTGTTATAGCATCTAAACATCAAAGGATGAGATTCAATCAAGCATAGCATGTTCATCACCCCTATCACATTCTCCAACCAAATGTATGTTCATAGTATTGTGCATCACTTTCCTCACTACATCATAGCACTTATGCATCAATGCGTGATCATATTCAAATGCATGTTCATGATATTCAAGCAAAATAAAACCCTAATAAACATAAAAAGATAAAACAAAGCAAAGTGAAACAAAACAGGGTAAACAGATGTATACAGATATGAAAAATAGGTTAAATAGAGGTTGAACATTAGGGTTTTTAGGCAAGAGTATGCGTGTGTATACATAGGGCATGCATACGTAGCCCATCTGTATGCGTACGCATATTATGAGTATGCAAACGCATTTAAGCAGCATGTGCATGCATACATTTCCTAAGAACCCTAATGTAAAAACTACAGAACAAAAACACAAAAACAAAGAATCTAACAATCTAATATGCTCAAAATAAAAACAAAAAGCAAACCTAAACTAAACAAACATATAAAAGCAAACAAAAAACATATATAAACACAAGATTAAAAGAAAAATAAAGAAAAGTGAAGAGCCAAAGTTAGAAACTTTACCTTAACACTAGAACTCTTTAGAGATTGATTTTAACAGTTCCTTTCAGTCAATCTATTCACAACCAAATCAAAGATGAGTTAGTCAACTTAGAACTCAAAGATCAAGACCAAAAAAGGTCCCAATTAAGCAAAATTTGATTTGAGGATGTTTTGTGAAAAATGCCAGCTTTGATTCACTATTTTCTAGTGAATCTTATGTGTTTTATCACTAAAATTCTTCCTCTTTAAAAAAGTACATTTTATGGCTTTATATAATTGAAAAATAAGGGTTTGGAGTGGCTTCCAAACAATGTGAGATCCATTCCAAACCTAGTTTAAATGCAAAAAACTTGTCCTACGTTGTTTCTGAAACCCTAGCATGTGCATGCATGCACGTGTATGCGTTTGCATGCATGAAGCATGTGAACGCAGAGCTTGAGCATGCGTGCGCACAAGTGTATGCGTACACATGCCCTAGGGTTTCCATGGTCTTTCATTTCCAAAAATAGTTTATTTAGTCCAAAAATAAGTTATATTTTCCATAAACACTTTCTTCAAGTCAATTTTCATATGATTGGGCCCTACACTAATCTTGGGCTTTAGAATTCTAACATCATTGGGAAACGGGGGCCCAAGTCATAAAGGATACAAAATGCGGTGTCTACATCATATACTGTTTGTTTTATTTCCATGAGAAACAAAATTTTGGGAGCTTTTTCCCTTACCAAGTGAGACAGTACAGTGCCTGCACAGAGGTTCCCAAGCCCCCAGCAATTCCAACTTAAGATATTCATTGTGCTTAGCGGGGCTTAGCCTTTGCTATTGTGCTTGTTGAAGAATCATTCCGAACCTTTGAACATTTCTTGTCTCCATTAGTCTTCACCTATTTTCTACGTTTGTTTCCCACCCCATTGGTAGCATGCTTCGTTTCTGCCTTAAGGTTTGTTTCCCACCCCACTGGTCGCTAACCTTGCGATGCACGAGATAGTTACATAAATATCTAACTAATCAACCTCACATTAAAAGAAAAAGCTAATTAAATAAATAGTTAGTAAATCAACCTCACATTAAAAGAAAAAAGCTAAAAGAATTAAGGAAAGGCTGATTTGCCCACCAAGAAAAAGCTAAAAAGGAAAGAAAAAAAAAAAAAAAAAGACATTGAAAAAGAAAGAAAGAAAAAAAAAATTTTTTTTTTTAGAAAATAATGTTGAAAACTAAAGCAACATTAAGATAATGGGAAATATATTTGCAAAGGATTGCAACCTTTGTATGTTTACTTGGCTCAAGGTCAAAATCCAAATTCAATTTTGAAATTATGAAAACACACTTCATATTAATTGTAAATCAGTCTCACTACATAAATTCACTTTTCGCTCTAATGTATTTTGTAGATCAAATACTGTTAAAAGAATTCCAATATACACTATTGCCACATCTATATTTGTTGTAGGCATTTAATTTACATAGAAGCCAATAGCAACCGCACGGTTGCTCAATGCTATGACAATCTATATCCAAACATTCTCCTTCTAGAATCTCATCTCTTTTCATTAAACCTGCACATCAAGTTTTGTGAACATGCGTCCCCCTCATCTTCATGGAAGAACAAAAGAAAATGAAGTTGATAGCTTTATATTTATTGGCTGCTTTGCAAAGGAACACCACTCCTTCAACTGATGACGTAAGTGTAGCCTACACATAATAATCACCAAAGGCAATGGTGAAATTGACGAAAACATCAATTACAGATCTGAAAATAACATGTATACATAGACCATATAAGAGGTTAATACTCACTGATAATTGTCCACAAAATTGCATGAAAAAAAAAAAGCAACAACAAAATACGCTTTACAAATTAATGCCACCCAAAGGTTCTCTTAGGCAACCCCTTTATGTTGACCATAGACTAACCCAACTTCTTAAATCAAAACCAATCCACCACAACATCAAAAACCCAAGTCATATTTAAAATCCAAATTTTCAAAAAGGAAAACAAAAACCTTACTAATGGATGTATATAGAGGGTTGTATATAGAAATGGACCCAAATTAGGGTTTCAACCACTATAAAACCAATTCTAATTCAAAACCAAATCTACCACAATTACATACAATGCATTTAGCAAGTCATTGTGGTGTAATGCATGGACTTGTTTAATAAAATATGTCAAAGTATTTGTGTGGAATTGGGGGAAGGATAAATAAATTGAAAGCAATGGGATAATGTTATTATATTATTTTCTTGGACACCTGCCATGCTTGGTTAGTTAACAATCAATGACATTTTTTGTTTTAATGTAGGATGAGAGCATGGGTGGTGTTTCAGTGTGTTAGCAATGCCTATGACAACTACAACCAAGAGACACAAACCATGAAGTTGACTTAAAATAATGCGAGTATAAGTATTTCCCAATTCAATATAATTGAAGAAAGAAAACCTTGGATTTGAAGTGCAAAGAAAGAAAACCTGGATTTGAAGTGCAATTGTTGGTCATGGAGGACTCATACTCAGGCTTGCAGGAATTAGTGCAACCAAATCATGCTTTGATCAGGTTTTCAGGTGTTGGGGTTTATGCCCTAAAATCCAATTTATTGGCATGTCATAAATAATTAAATTGTTTAATTATATAAGACTATTTATAAATGAACTAATGGGACATTATCATAGTCCATGAGATGCATAGTATGCGATTTATGTGAAAAGTCACAGAAGATATAAATTGCAAGTTCTTTGTAAACTCAGAATTTAGTTTGTAGTCGGTGATGAAATTGGGCGTTTCATCTGCGAAGGCTATAACATATCAACTAAGATGATTTGTCTTGATCATGGAAATGGAAGATTTCTAGTTGGTATGTTGATATGTTTTAAGAGTTAAGATATATTGAACTGGACCGCTGTGAGATTTATTATTCTCCTAATGACTGTCAATTGAATAATAAATCTCACGACTTCTATTTACATCAACTCTAAATCTTGAGAGAATAATGGACCTGACCATGAAATGTAGGTTGCTTTGATATATCAGGAGTGGGATCTATAAGTTACGGTCAAAACCTCAGTATGTTGGGCAGCTGCATTTAGTATTGATGGAACATATATTCTCAAGATGGAATTCATAATCGCTTAACGGAGATATAAAATATTCCCTTGAGATAATTTTAATGGGTTTGGTTATTCAGAGTGTTGGGCCCAACCACTTTAGTAAGGAGTTACTAAAGTATATATTTATGGAATTAGATTTTATAAATATATGATGAATAACATTAAGGATTAAACCGGGTACTTAAGGATAGTAATTTTCATAGTGGCAGTCTATATTCATGACTTTGTATTACTACGAATATTTTAATGAAGGGCTTGCATGTATAATAAAGTCTTGGGATATAATTTATTAATAAGGCCTAGAGTGCAATTATATTCATATAGTGGTATTGAATATAATTAATGGTAACTTTGGACTTGTCAAGAGTTGACAGAAAAGCCCAAGGCCCATTGGAGCTAGAGTCTTATTTGTTCCCTTTTGGTCCCACTCCAAGCCACACACTAGAGCCCAATTGGAATGGCCCAAAAGGCTAGCCCAATTAGATAATCAGTTGTATATAAGGAGAGAAACATACAGAATTTAATTAGTTATTTTCATAAGTCTTTTTCATGTGTCTTTTCATAAGTGTTTTTTTTTTTCATCAAGATTACACAAGGAATGAAATGGTTTGTATGTGAGTGTTGGACACTCCCTTATTCTCTCCTTAGAAACTGATTGAGAGACCACACATCTTGGGCATTAAGTGGAATTGGAGTGAAGATTAAAAGTTTTTCCAAGAACTTCTGATCTTTGGTTTTGAATTTCACTGCACCAAGGTACGCTTTCTTATTTTTAAATTCTGAAACTTTCAAAGTGCATGTTATCAATTGCGAATGAAGTAGATCCGTTAATTTTCTGCTACGTATGTTTTGTATGTGATACGACCATGTATTTTTCTCAACAATTGGTATCAGAGCGGTCTTCAATTCGAATCTGTATAACATGTTTTGTGAGTTTTGGAATTAGAGATTATAGTTTCATGATGTTAGAAAGTTATATATGCATTTAATTTTCTGCATGGCTGTTAAAACTATGATTTGATAAAAACTGATATTGATGTTATGATGTTGTTTAAATCTGAATTTAAGTATGTTAAATTCATCTTTAAGGCTATAGCATCAATGGAATTCAGTTTTGATATCAAATTCTGCATAATATGTTCATATGGTAGTTGTTTGTTCATGAAAAATCGTTGAAAACTGTTTGCAACTGCTTTGGAAAAACTGAAAACACGCATTTTTCGCGGGTTAGCTTCCCGCCAAGTTACCCGCAAAAAATGATTCTTAAGACAAAAACTTTTTGTGGATAAGCTTTAGTCGCGAACCAGTCGCGAGACAGTAGCGAAAGTTTCTGTATGATTTTTTGTGTTTTTAATTTTTTGCTTAAATCTTTTTTGCGAAAGAGCTTAGTCGCGAGATTCTCGCAAAAATACATTTGAAGGGAGTTTTGAATATTTTCTAAATGTTTTCAAATGTATAAAGTGTAAGGAAATGTGTGATGAGATTACACATGGTTCTAACTAAAAGACCTAATGAGATCAAAGATATTAGTTAAATAGAACTCTTAGTCCTAAATAGTTTAGTGCTTGTCTTTTAAGAAACATTCTAATGAGATTGGAATTGTTGTATGATTAAAAGTCCTTAATTTATTTTAATTAGAAGTTTTAATGAGATTAAAACTTAATTAAAAGGTATATATATTTTCTAATAAGATTAGAACTTTTTATTTAGTAAATTAAGGATAGAGTTCTATATAACTAATTTTTGATTCATTAGTGTTTAAGGAATCCTAAATAGTTTAGGACTTCCATTTTAGTTAGTGATTCTAATAAAATTAGAGTTTTCAACAAGTGCAAGGTTATAAGTTGTGATTGGATCACAATTATTTAAGAAAAACCCAAACAACGAGTGGGAGTGCTGAAATAACCCTTTTTTAAGTTTATTGTAATGTGAATAAATACCTTGTCTTGATTTCGAGTCTTGCATTCCATGCGGAGGGTATTTACTTCACGGATTACAAGGTTAAACTTCTTTGTGATTGCGCGACTGTTCGTTACATTTTTGTGACGTAACTTAGTAACATTACATTGAATTTAAACAATTAAACACATTAGATGTGTAGGGTTAAAATTGTGATTAGATCACAATGATTTCATGACAATCCACTTGTTTTAAAATTTCTAGTGGGAGAGAGATACAAGAGTTGGATCTCACGGCCTCCATTGTCGGTTCATAGTGGTGTGGGGTAAACATCTTGTCTTGGCCTCGAGCCTTGCGTTCCATGCGGAGGATGTTTATTTCATGGTACTACAAGATTGAATTTCCTGGTTTATAGTGGTTTGATCAAACACCTTGTCTTAGCTTCGAGCTTTGCATTCCATGCGGAGGGTGTTTTTATCATGGTACTACAAAATAAGCCTGTTAAAGGGATGAATGTGGCTACACATGATTCTAGACAATGGTGTACACTAGTCTAAGTTTAATAGTATCTTCTATGCTGAGTTCTTGCTATTATTACTTAGAGGCCAAAGGAAGAGCGGCAAATCATTTTTGTTTGGTAAGAGTTACCATGATAGCATTAATAATGAGAATAATTCTTGTCTAATCATAGTGATTGGTTTGACCTCGCTTCCGAGGAATATTAATTGCGGGATTAGGTTGTCGTTGCACCTAGTATAGTATTTTTTGGGTTTCATACTATATGGTTATAGATGCAAAATATAATGTCTCTGTAATTATGTTCATAGTCTCAAAATAAAGTTGTCATAAATGTTGTTCTCTAGCTACTATTTTAAGTGAATCACATTAACTAAGAAATAATTTTGGACATGGTACTTAAAGGAGCTGAAGTACATAAATATGCTTAGATTTAGCATTGTCATAATTTCCTATGCATGATGCATTGATGGAAGATAACTTATGATTTGATCATAGTCTCCATTGAAATGCTAAAATGTTACATTGGCTTCTATCTCAAGTGTGCTACAGCATGAGATGCAAGAGTTAGTACTAGACTTAAGACTTTATATTAAGTCTAAATGAGATGTTTGGTATGAATCATATTGAGTGCTAAGAAAAGCTTCAAATTCTGTATCATTTCATGAAAATATTTTATTTTTAAAAATTAATTGGAATTCTTGGATGTAGAGATTAAATGTTAATCTCATATGGATATGATCCACAAGTCCTTGTTAGAATCATTTGATCAATTCAGATTTTTTTCAAAATAAATTTATTTTTATGTTATCTGAATTGATGAGTGAGTTCTACGCAACGGAAGACATCATAAAAGCTAAAGCTAGGATCAATATGATTTAATTCAAATTCTTAGCCTGAATTGAAAGGTAAGGGTGATAAGAAGATGACTTATAATACCAAACAGTTGGACAAGCAAGTTGTCCTAGTAGTTGCCAAAAGGAAATTAGATTCAAAAGAATGACCAAAAGGAAAATGTTTCTGTTTTGGCAAAGCTAAGCATTGTCTATGATTATTTTCTAGATGGAAATTTACATGTTTTACTTTTAAAGAGAAAGTTTCCATCCTTTGGTATTGTATGTATTTGGCACTTATGCCTAGATCTTATTAATCTAAATGATATTCAAGATTGGTGAAAGATGGGCTTTTAGAACCATTATTTTGTTATATTCCCAGTCTATGAATTCTATTTAGAGGATAATAAGATCTAGGGCTCCTTTATTGTAAAGGAATAAAGTTTCAATGACTTCTTTAAGTCAGTGCATACATGTAGGAGGAATAAGACTCTTTTAGAAATAGTAAAGTGCATGATAAGTATTTTCATTTACTTATTTCTATTGGAGATATACTCTAGTAATTACTATACATTTTCTAAAGTTGATTTCAAAAGTTTGTTCCTAAGACATTTGTCAAATCGTGGATTGGGTGAAAACCTAGTATATGATACTTCCACTTTTGGAGATGTCCAGCACTTGTGCTAGAAAGGAAGTCTAACAAATTGAAATCAAAAGGTAGAAAAATGTGTGTTTATGATGGGTATCCAAAAGGAGTTGCAAAAGATTGTTTTGGTAGTCATAAACAAAACAAGATGTTTGTATAGTACAAATACAAAGTTCTTGATGATGACTATGTGAATAATCTTAAAGCAAAACGTATTGTTGTTCTAAAAAAAAAAGATGTCAGAATTTGTTGAAAGACAACTATTAAATACATTTAGAAATGAGATGGTTGTATTAGATGCTCCACAAGGTATTATTCTAGATATATAGCTAGTACATCGGTACAATATCGTAGTGGGAGGATCATTAATGACTAAGTAAATTCATACTTTTGGGATAAACTTTTGAAGTCATTCCACAAGGATATGAATTTGATCCTCGGTCCTACGTAGAGGTATAGATGATATGAATATGGATTACTTGATCAAGGTTATGTGAATAGAATTAGATTCTATTTAAAGTCTAGAACTTGTAGAGGCGCCTAATGGCATTAGGCCTATTGTTTTCAAATGGGTCTACAAGTAAATGAGATTGATAGAGTTGAAAGTGCAAATCTTCAAAGTCAAGGCTAGTGGCGAAAAGATTTATTCAGAAAGAAATAGTTCGATTATGAAAAGATTTTTTCACCAATAGTCAAGATTGACTCTATCTAGATTCTCTTATCCATTATATTACATTTGGATGAAATATGGCAGTGGATATCAAGAAAGCTTCTTTTAGTAGCAATCTTGAGGAAGACATCTATATGATGTAACTAGACTTGTACATAGCAAAGAAACAGTAGTGTTTAGTATGCAAGTTCCTTAAATTCCATTTATGGACTAAAGCAAGCATCTGAATCATAAAATATCATCATTGATCAAGCAATCAATTTTTTTGATTTTGATCAAGTATTAAAAGGCCTTATGTGTGTGAAAGCTATATAGAATAATAAATTTCTTAATGTATGTTGATGACATTTTAATCATTTAGAATGATGTAGAGATATTGTCATCAATAAAGTTTTTGTTGTCTAATCCAGTTTGATATAAAGTACTTGGGAAAGATTAGTCATATCCTAAGAATTTAAACTTTGTTACAATTCAGAAATTAGGATATTGAGTCTATCTCAAACTGCTTAAATAGATTAAGATTCTAGCCAAGTATAGCATGTAATACTCCAAGAAAGGATTCTTTCCTTTTAAGTTTGAAGTTCCTTTGTATAGGACTATAGTCCTAAGACATATAAAAGGAAGAGCATATTAAGATGGTTCCTAATATCATATCAATAGGAAGTCTTTATGCTATGCTATATAGGCTAAATATCTATTTTGCGGTGGGCATAGTAAGCAAATATCATATGATTCAAAGATCACTTAATTTAGTGGGAGTAAAGCATATACTCAAATATCTTAGGAGAATGAGGGATTATATGCTTGTCCACAAAAATGATATTTTGATGGTTACTGGATGTACAAATGCTGACTTGTAATTTGATTGTGATTCATGAAGTTGGACTTCAAGATATGTGTTCATCTTAAGTGGTGAAGAAACACATTAAGCGTAAGTATTATCTCATTAGAGATATGAATGCGTGAGTAGTAGTAGAAAAGATAATTTATGCAATAAATCTGACTGAAACTTGTTTCTAAACCTTGCCTTAGAGTGACTATAAATTACTCTAAAGGGAGATAAGTGTCGGATATATGGTAAATTGTCTTTGAGGGCAAGTGGGAGATTGTTGGGGTTTATGCCCTAAAATCCAATTTATTGGCATGTCATAAATAATTAAATTGTTTAATTATATGAGACTATTTATAAATGAACTAATGGGACATTATCATAGTCCATGAGATGCATAGTATGCGATTTATGTGAAAAGTTATAGAAGATATAAATTGCAAGTTCTTTGTAAACTCAGAAATTAGTTCGTAGTCGGTGATGAAATTGGGCGTTTCATCTGCGAAGGCTATAACATATCAACTAAGATGATTTGTCTTGATAATGGAAATGGAAGATTTCTAGGTGGTATGTTGATATGTTTTAAGAGTTAAGACATATTGGACTGGATTGCTGTGAGATTTATTATTCTCCTAACGACTGTCAATTGAATAATAAATCTCACGACTTCTATTTACATCAACTCTAAATCCTGAGAGAATAATGGACCTGATCATGAAATGTAGGTTGCTTTGATATATTAGGAGTGAGATCTATAAGTTACAGTCAAAACCTCAGTATGTTAGGCAGCCGCATTTAGTGTTGATGGAACATATATTCTCAAGATGGAATTCATAATCTCTTAACGGAGATATAAAATATTCCCTTGAGATAAGTTTAATGGGTTTAGTTATTCAGAGTGTTGGGCCCAATTACTTTAGTAAAGAGTTACTAAAGTATATATTTATGGAATTGGATTTCATAAATATATGATGAATAACATTAAGGATTAAACCGGGTACTCAAGGATTAAGATGTAGTAATTTTCAAAGTGACAATCTATATTCATGACTTTGTATTACTTTGAATATTTTAATGAAGGGGTTGCATGTATAATAAAGTCTTGGGATATAATTTATTAATAAGGCCTAGAGTGCAATTATATTCATATAGTGGTATTGAATATAATCAATGGTAACTTTGGACTTGTCAAGAGTTAACAGAAAAGCCCAAGGCCTATTGGAGCTAGAGTCTTATTTGTTCCCTTTTGTTCCCACTCCAAGCCACACACTAGAGCCCAATTGGAATGGCGCAAAAGGCTAGCCCAATTAGATAATCAGTTGTATATAAGGAGAGAAACATACAGAATTTAATTAGTAATTTTCATAAGTCTTTTTCATGTGTATTTTCATAAGTGTTTTTTTTTTCATCAAGATTATACAAGGAATGAAATGGTTTGTATGTGAGTGTTGGACACTCCCTTTTGCTCTCCTTGGAAACTAATTGAGAGACCACACATCTTGGGCATTAAGTGGAATTGGAGTGAAGATTAAAAGTTTTCCTAAGAACTTCTGATCTTTGGTTTTGAATTTCACCGCATCAAGGTACGCTTTTTTGTTCTTAAATTTTGAAACTTTCAAAGTGCATGTTATCAATTGCGAATGAAGTAGATCCGTTAATTTTCTACTGCGTATGTTTTGTATGTGATACGAACATGTATTTTTCCCAACATCAGAGACCTATTTGAAGGCTTCTTAGAAGGGCCAACAGATACAAATTTGAGTAAAGCAACAGTCCCCGATTGGCACAAGATTACTTGCAAAAAAACAGTGAAACCATTCAAACGAAACCCAAATAACTCAACATATCAAAGCATTTAGCCTTTAGAGAGAGAGAGAGAGAGAGAGGGAGAGAGAGAGAGAGAGAGAGTAAGTAACAATTAGATAGCAAGGACCCAAGGTCACACACAAACCCAATAGGCAAACACAAATTGAATATACCAATATGAATATGTATGTGGAGCTTACATAGGACAATCCCGCATACATATAAAAGACGTGTTAAATACATCTATTTCATAAGAAAATTTTAGACAGAACCTAACATTATAAGGTGATATCCAAAGCATAGCATTAGAGTGCTATTACATAGCTTTGCCATTTAGGCTACATATATTCAAATAAAAATAATTTTTTGTAGTGAAGTCATAGGTTGCAGCATCATTTTCAGCCTTTTAAAATGGTTGCTTAAATAAAAGCACAACATTTAAAAGAAAACCAAAATTCCAAAGAACTTATCAGTGAAAATCATTACTCTTAACCAAAATTCTAAACGCTTACGATTCTTTATTAACAAAATTATAACTCACAGTTCTAGTTGGGAGTTGCAATACAAATTCTCACTAACAGTACCTGCTGTAATTCAAAGATAACCCAAAACAATCAACTTATCGTAAATAATAACCTGAAATACTAAACTTAACAGCATAATAACATATAAGGAGAGCAATAAAAATTTCCAGACTTTCTCAACCAATCCAAACATATTCTAATTTTTACCAATCCAAAATAGAGGACTTTTACAAAACAGATGTAAATTTTTTATGAAGCCTTTAATCTACACTAATTCTAATTTCATTGAGAGATATTGTCAAACACTTAAGGTTGGCCTATTTTCACAAAGGATACCAATTCTATGTGTCATGATACAAAGAAAGTGAGTTGTTTATAATTCTCTTTATTGCTTTGATCACCAAGTAGAATTCAATAGGGAATCATTGGCATAGCTTTTAAACAAAAGGGTAATTGCAATGCCTCCGAAGGGTTGTTGGGGTTTGGTTATAGTGGTAAAGCAGCTCTGTTTTGTAGTAATCAATTTTGTTCATAGGGAGAAGAAAACCATTGCATATTGCATAATGCACGAATAGCATACAAATATACATGATGCTATATGATTTTATTTTGATACTTTACGATTTCTACCATGTCAATTAAAAAATAAAAAAAAAGAATAGGGATTAAACCAATCTTGTTTGTTTCCACCAACCCATCTGTTGTTGAAGCCATAAACATAATCATAGCTTAGGGTGATAAGTAAAAGACCAAATTCACATTGTTTGGTTATAGCTTTGAGCCATTCCTGATTTTGGATTTCTTTGAACACTTCATTCAAATTGCGAGCATCTGCAAAAGGGAAACAAATTATCGAAAATCCAACAGGTATGAGCCCCCGGGGAATCTCCAATGCTTGATTCAGACATCTTAGAGAGGGAGATTTTTGGAATAAGAATTTGTGCATGGAAACCAATAACAAATCACTACCCTGATGAGGAAAAGGCAAACCCATAATGTTAGCTACTAGAGACTCCTTAAGGCTGATCTCGGTATGTTTTTGGATTTTTTTTTTTTTTTTTTTTTTTTTGCATCTTTGGTTGTTTTTAATTAAAAGGAGCGAGCCTCAATGAAACAGCCATTAATGGAAGAAAAGGTGCATAAGTACTACTTAGGCATTGTTTTGGTCAGACAAAAAATGAGCCAAGGAAGTCCTTACAATGTGCTCTGCTTGTGGAGAAGTCTCACATTAGAAATTGTAGTGTAATTCAAAGATACCATTAATGGAAAAAACCGATCGTATAGAAAATAGGAATAATAGAAAGAAGACGAAGCGAAGGATTTGAGGGTTTTGCTTCTTGGGTTTATCTAAAATAACAAAATGTAAGCTTAGGGTGGAGAGAAGTAAAAGACCAAATTCCCAATGTTTGGTTATAGCTTTGAGCTATTCTTGATTTTGGATTTCTCTGAACACCTCATTTGAATTGTGAACACCTGCTAGAGGAAAACAAATTATTGGAAATCCCACTGGGGTGAGCTTTTGGAGAGTTTCTAATGCTTAAGTCAGGCATCTTAGAGATGGAGATTTTTGGAATTAGAATTTGTTTTTGGAAACCAATAACAAATCACTACCTTGATGAGGAAAAGACAAACCCAAAATGTTAGCCATTAGAGACTCCTTAAGGCTGATCTCGGCATGTTTTTTGTTCTCTTCTTTTTTTTTTTTCTTTTTTTTTTGTGTGCATCTTTTGGTGTTTGTAATTAAAAGGAGCGAGCCTTAATGGAATAGCCATGGAAGAAAAGGTGCATAAGTACTACTTAGGCATTGTTTTGGTCAAACCAAAAATGAGCTAAGGAAGTTTCATATTAGAAATTGTAGTGTAATTCAGATATACCATCATTGGAAGTGAAGGATTTGAGGGTTTTGCTTCTTGGGTTTATCTAAAATAACAAAATAGAGATTAAAACCACCCCAAAGGACCATATAGACCATAGGTAGAATACATCATAAGGAAATCTAGTGAATTTGTTGAACAAAACTGGATTTTGAATAACATAGCTCTTCAAATTGATCATCCTACTACAATTCCATCTTCATCATTCAACCTTAACCAAAACCAATAACCCAAATACCTAAATCAAAGACAACCAACCCAAAATAAAAAAACTTAATACTCTTGGTGGTAGACTAAAATAAAATTTCAGCTTACAGAGATTTACAAATGATGGGAACTTTACATTAGAATCTTTGTTTTCCCCAAAACAAAATACATCTTTTCTATGCACAACTCATTTTGGCATAAAAGTAAACCACAATCAAGTGAACAAATCAGAAGTTCTCAAAGCTTTAAATCAAGGCAGTTAAAAACTAAAAACATAGTTCAGAAAATTTCATGTCCCAAATCATTTCATTAAGCAAAACATTGAAGTTAACCACACAAATGCAAAAACCTAGTCATAGAATACAAAACCAACAGATCAATATGAAGTAGATAGCATTAATTTCAGCGAAGCTTAATATATACATAGTATGTACACATACACACACAAACAGAACACAAATATACATACAGATCAAATGGACTAAAAAAAAAAATCAACTCAATAGATCAAATGAGTAGTGAAAACCAAACGGTTCATTGAAAAAATTCAACAACAAAAAAATGATCAAATCAGAATCAAGCAAATCAGTAACCAAACAAAATTTACAAAACCCTAGTTAAATTTCTAGTCCACTGAAAATCCATACAAATTTTACTCAAATCAACAAATAGTTTTACAGATCCGAACACCAAAAAAAAAAAAAAAGTCAAAGTACTTAGCATTGTTTTTGTTTAGAGAAAATATCGGAGGAGAAAAGAGAGAGACTGTGAGAGAAGTGAGAGAAGAGAAGATCTAACTATTTTAATCAATTGCTAATTAATCGAATTGAACCCTAGGTTTGATAATGGAAAAAAAAATCAACTTTATGCAATTTTGATTGAAAATCTCTAAAAAGTAAGAAATAGAAGAAGAAAATGAACCCTAATCAACCATCTGATGCAATCTTCCCAGTTTTGATGGCTGTCGTTAGCGCTCAGTGGTGGAGATCAATGATGCCTTCTTCCTATTTCGAACCTGACAGTGTGGGGATGGCTTCTTAGCAAGATTGATTTTCAGTGTTGGGTTTTGGGGAAGGAGAGGGTAGAGAAATAGAAAAGAGAGAGGAACGGCAGGGGTCTGTGTTTTGGAGGAAGAAAAAGGCTGGTTTTGTATTTATCGGGTTTTGGAAAAGATTTTTTTTGCTGTTTTTTTTTTTTATTTTTGGTTTCAGAAAAGTTTTTTTTTTATTTTTATTTTTTAATATTGTGCTGAAGTGAAAAATTGTGAGAGTTTCAGAAGCTTCGATTTTATATATATATATATATATAGATGATATCACGGTTTAAAAAAATACCACCCAATGGATAAGGAAATTAGGCTCCAATCTCACACATACCCGTGAAAACAGTTACCTGTTGCTCCATATTCTTCATAATTGCTGTGTGTTCATTAGTGTTAGCTTGTGAGGTCCCTGGTTCCGAGTTATTTGGTAGTTGCGGCAGTGGATTGGTATCTTGGTTGCCATCATTCTCCTTCGTGTTCCTCCCTTATAGATGGTTTTTTTATATTATTATTATCATTCAGTTTACATTAACCTGCTCTCAGCCAATCACCATACAGACTATCTCTACCATCCCTGAGCTTATTCTTTGTGCAAGCCTTTACTTTGTGTCCTAAATCTACAATTGAAACTGTAAGGACACAGTTTTGGAGGTTTGGCCCACAAACGAGATGGACCCAGCGCAAAAGTCCTTGCAATGAATTTATAGAGAGTGGGCTAGAAAAACTGGCCTTTAAGTGAGATAAAGTGTTACTCAGATGTATTCTAAGTCCAAACTAATAAAAATAGAGCAATGATGTTATATAAAATCGTCCTCGGCTTGATCCGAGAAGGGTAGTAATATAGTTACTTGAATGCTTACAACTTTATGTCTCTTTTTCTCCACCTGTCCTAGGTGCTTGTTAGATGCTCATGTACTAGAAGAATCCCCTAAAATATCATAATAAATGCCTGAGTGTGCATCCTAGTTTTCTCTTTGATTATCCGAAGAGGAAATCCTCCTCGGACAACTCTTCTTTGTTTACATACCGGCCAAATCTTTGTGAGGTTTGTAGCCATGCATTTTCCTCGTAGTTTATTGTCCTCGGATAAATGTGCCTTCTCGGACAAGCCCACGGCCTAACATCTAAAATTGGGCCTTTGGTCCTTACAGAAACATAGCCCCAAAAGGTATTCATACTAAAAGTCAACCCATACTAGATCTCCTTTTAGACTAATGACTGGTGCACCTCTTCGGATTGGTTTATCTAATAGCATCTCAACCTAGACTTGGAGGAAACAAGCTTGGTTAGATGATATGGCCTTCTAGTCAACAACAACAACCCAACCAATCTCACTACTAGTATCTCTACCCGCCTCATCATTTATTAGATCAAACGGAAGTCCCCATACTTGCACCCATATTGGAATGTGTAAGAAATTAACAGAGAACATTGTCATCCCCTTTTCCCATTGCCGGAGTAGTAAGAGGTGGTTAACGAAACTCCATGGGCCATTATTCATAACCCATACTAGTTGGCTTTCCAAAGAGAATTTAAACTGTATAAGCCCCTCTCTCACATTAGTAATCTTCAAATCTTGACCAAATTTCCATACACCCCTTAAAATATCTTTTGCCGACCAAAGGTTGATGGGTTTTGTCGTGTTGAAATGACCAATGAGACTAAGAGAGCATTCCTCAAGAATTTTCTCACGATGTTCTTAATGGACAGTAATGGCCTCACCTTCTTCCTCTGTCAAATTAAATCGTTATAGATGTTCAATGAAATCCAAGTCTGTGATGGACTAGGACAAAACACCTGATTGTCAAGAACACTAGAAGGCATTAAAAGAGGAAAGAAAAACAATAAAAACGAGAGGGAGGTCCAAAGGTTGATGGGTTTTGTCGTGTTGAAATGACCAATGAGACTAAGAGAGCATTCCTCAAGAATTTTCTCACAATGTTCTTAATGGACAGTAATGGCCTCACCTTCTTCCTCTGTCAAATTAAATCGTTATAGATGTTCAATGAAATCCAAGTCTGTGATGGACTAGGACAAAACACCTGATTTTCAAGAACACTAGAAGGCATTAAAAGAGGAAAGAAAAACAAGAAAAACGAGAGGGAGGTAACAGTGGAAAAAGAACAAGATAACAAGAGGGAATTAACAGTGAAAAGAAAACAAGAAAACTAGAAGGAATTAACATTGGAAATGAGCAATAAAACTAGAAGGAACTAACAATGGAAAGAGAACACGAACAACTAGCGGGAATTAACAGGATAGATAACAAGTAACAGTGAACAGAAAACAAGTAATAATAGAAAACCCACACCTAAGAGCATCCACACCAATCCTTCTATAATCTTCTAAAATGCAAAAAGTTACAAAATTTACACAATTTGAGCAAAAATACACCCACATCAGTGGGTGTAAAGATGTGCAAATATGCACCTATGAACAGTAACCGTGTATATATACACAGTTACTGTTCATGTGTAAAATATTTTTTTATGCTTTTTTTCTCTCTCCTCCACCGGATTACTTCTCTTCACAAACCCACTACAACAACCCAGCGCGCCAGCGCACCAGAATAAGAAGAAAGAAGAAGAAATTCCAACTCAAAAATCAACAGTTAATTAACAGAAAACAATTCCAGCGCACCGATCTGCTGCCACTGCTGCCGCTCGGATCTTCCATTGCTATCGTCAGTTGGGGGTGGGAGGCAAAAGGTCATCAATTGGGGGTGGGAGGTGAAGGGTTGGTGGTGGAGGAGAGAGGGAAGGGTGAAGGAAAGAGGGAGGCCGAATCGGTGGAGGCGGCGAGCTGGATCGGCGGCGACGACGGGCTGGGTGAGACGGCTGTGAGGGAGAGAGTGACGGCTGTGAGGGAGAGACGGGCTGAGTGAGACGGCTGTGAGGGAGAGAGTGAGGGAAGGAGATGAACTGGTGAGGGAGATGAACAGGTGAGAGAGCTGGAAAAAAAAAAAAAACAGAGGAACCGGTGAGTGAGGGAGAGAGTGAGGGAAGGAGATGAATTGGTGAGGGAGATGAACGGGTGAGAGAGCTAGAAAAAAAAAACAGAGGAACCAGTGAGAGAGTGAGAGAATGGTATTAATATATAATAATAATAATAATAATAATAATAATAATAATAATAATAATAATAATAATAATAATAATAATAATAATAATAATAATAAATAATATTATTTAATTAGAATAGATGTGTAAAATAGATAAACTGATGTGAGTATTTTGTAAAAGTGATGGTGTAAAATAGAAAAAGTAGGTTTTTTGTGCAAAATAGACGGAATCTTTTGCACGAGCTGATGTGGTTGCTCTAACCGTATGGAAAACTACTAGGCAGTAGAGGAAATCTCACCTTCAGTGAAAGGAAATGCTCCTAATAAGAGGAGAGAAAAATGTAGACCTAATAAACACTTATTTAATAGAATATTATGATATTCTTTATAATAATAATAAAAACTAATCAATTTTGAAAAAATAAAACTTCAAACATTTTTTTATAAATTCTTTTATAAAATAAAAAACTAAATTTTAAGACTACTGTAAAGAGGCATTCATTATCAGGAGCTTGTGTTTTACTAATAGTTTAATTTGTAAAAATGTTTAAATCCAAAAATATTTGGAGTTTTGGGTTCTAAATACTAAAGAAAGATACTGTGTCTTAACATGTGCAATACACAAGACTCTCTTTGTTGGTTGAGTTAAGTGAGTCATAATGCACATGACAAAGACAATTATCATCTTCTTAATGGTGGTTAGAGATCCCAAGATTTTAAATATATTGTGAGCTAAATTTTGTTCGTTTGGTTTGGACATGTTTTCCCTGGTGATTATTCAAAAACTTAGAGCAAAAATTAAAAATCACTCACATAATTCACTTCACATGGGACCCACTACAATCTAAAAGTATTGAGATGGTATTTTAATTTTTTTTCTCTTTAAGAAAATAATAATGTTATGGACATAATTGTTTTATAATATTTTTAACAATTGATGAAGTAAAATTTTTTTTTTTTGGGCTTAATGACAAAAGCGGGTTATTGGTGTAGATTCAATAACCCCACATCTTGTGATGATAATGAATAATACCACATGTATCAATTGAGTAATAATAGGATATGCCAAAACTTGAACCCAAAACTCATACAAGCACATGTAATGGGGTAAGAAGCAGGGGCAGAGGCACATATAGTCTTGCGGAGGCCATGGCCGCCCAAAACTTTTGAAACCCTCTTATAGTATGGTATTGTCGACACATTGCCGGTGCTCGACTACCCATCACGACGATGCTCATGCACCTTTCTCTTGGTGCGAGAAAATATGGGTATGGAGGTGTGTTGTACATTGGGTGTGTAACTGGAATCTGAGTCGATTTTAAGGAAATTACCAAGGGTAAGTGAAGTTGCCACCAATCATTGGTTTTTTCTAAGGAGTGATTAGTCACCTGACTCTATTTGATTTTATTAAAGATCCTAGGCTAAGAAAAAGTTCATTTTTCCTAATCTAATGTGGATGGGTAAAAAATCTTGATTCTTGAGTTCAGAAGTCTGCTTATGTGTGGGGAAGGTGTTAGGCACCTCACAACGCCTGTCCGTGACAGTCCTTTATATTGGTAAAATCATAATTTTTGGACATTGGCAATTGAAAACGAGCCAATGGCATTAGCTTTCGGGGATTTAAACGTATTCGGCTTTGAGGCTTGGTTTGGAATGGATGTGGTATTGGTCAATGTTTTTCAAGTGTGTTTGGAATCATTGCCAAATTCCCATGGCGAAAATCCAGTAGCATTTTGCCTTATTTCCGTGGCGGAAATCCATTAGTGCTTCGCCTCAGATGCGTCACAGCACATAAAACGCAATGAGAATACGACACTTTTCTCACCAAACTTTTGATGTGTGAATACGGCAATGGGAATGCCCCATTTTCATGGAGAAAATTCGGCAGAGTTTCGCGTTTGGTGCGTTATGGCGCAACGATAAGGATTTGTGCTTGTGTATACGGCATGTGCCATTGTGCTCGTGCTGTGACAAACTGGAGCCCCCTCAAAGCATTTAAACACGTTGATATGTGATGCATACACGGGGAAACTGATGTCATCTGGTGACATGGATCGGGACGATCACACTGCGGTGACTATGCAAACAGTATGACATGAATATTCGACTACAGCAATCGCCTTGAGCACATTCTCATCCCACAAGGTCAAGAGCACTCATGGCCAGAGAAGGTCACTCATGTAACCATGACAGTCCATCATACAAAGTGCACAATCACCCACACACACGCAGACATATATATATATATATATATATATACATACATCATGCACAATGTTATCACATAGAGCAGGAAAGTAGTACAGACATAGCTAATATTTGAAGGGTATAGCCCAGCAAAGTACAAGAAATGTAAAACATACATTGCCATACCCAGGGAACGCGGCCCAAGCAAAGGGATAGAATAGGAAAGGGTACAAGGAGAGGGGGAATCCTAACACATGCTCTAGAGAAGAGGCTTAGAGAGAGGGAGAAAGAGAAAACCACTCAGGAAGGGCTAGGCTCCCAAATCTATTGAACATTGCCCCTTGTGGGCTCACCTTTTCTTGCTTGCATCCTTTCCTTTTTTCTTGCGCCTAGGAGGAAGCAATAAAACAGGATCTATTTCACTCATGATTGATAACATGCACTATGTAAATTTCAGAATTTAAGAACGAAATTGCACACCTTGGTGCGGTGAAATTCAAAAAAAAAGATTCGAGGTAGTTGGGAACACTTTTAATCTTCACTTCAATTCCACTTTATGCCCAAGAAGTGTGGTCTCTCAATCAGTTTCTAAGGGAGAATAATTGAGTGGCTTCACTCTCACATACACACCACTTCACAATGATGTCTCTTTTTCTCTTCTAAAATTTTTTTTATGTTTCTCCCTTTTATAACTAACTGATTATCTAATTAGGCCGGCCTATTGGGCCTTTCCAATTGGGCTTTAGTGTGTGGCTTGGAGTGGGACCAAAAGGACCAATAAGACACTAGCTCTAATGAGCCTTGGGCTTTTCTATCAACTCTTGACAAGCCCAAAATTACCATTAATTATATTTAATACCACTATATAAATATAATTGCACTCTAGGTCTTATTAATAAATTATATTCCAAGACTTTATTATACATGCAACTCCTTCATAAAATATTCGTAGTAATACAAAGTCATGAATATAGACTGTCACTTTGTTAATTACTACATCTTAATCATTGAGTACCCGGTTTAATTCTTTTAAGTTATTCATCATATATTTATGAAATCCAATTCCATAAATATATACTTTAGTATATTCTTACTAAAGTGGTTAGGCCTAACACTCTGAATAACCAAACTCTTTAAACTTATCTCAAGGGGATATTTTATATATCTGTTAAGAGATTATGAATTCCATCTTGAAAATATATGTTCCATCAACACTAAATGTGGCTGCCCAACATACTGAGGTTTTGATCGTGACTTTAGATCTCACTCCTGATATATCAAAGCAACCTACACTTCATGATCAGGTTCATTATTCTCTCAGGATTAAAAGTTCATGCAAGTAGAAGTCGTGAGATTTATTATTCATTTGACAGTCGTTAGGAGAATAATAAATCTCATAGCGGTCTAGTTCAATATGTCTTAACTCTTAAAACATGTCAACATATCAACTAGAAGTCTCCACTTCCATGATCAAGACAAATCATCTTAGTTGATATGTTATAGTCTTCGCAGATGAAATGCCCAATTTTATCACCAATTACAAACTATAATTCTGAGTTTACAAAGAACTTGTGATTTATATCTTCTGTGACTAAATCACATATTATGCATTTCATGAACTATATGATAATGTCCAAATATTCATGTTACCATTATTTTAGATAATAATAAAATAACTTTATTAATCATAACATTAAGTCATACATAATGTCATACATAGAATCATACAATAGGATTTAAGGGTATATATCCTAACAATCTCCGATTTGCCTTAAAGACTATTGTGCACTAATCTAACTCCTATTCCCTCCAAATGTGACTCAAAAGTCCTTTATGGCAAGGTTTTGGTAAAGGGATCCGCTCGATTACTTACACTATCAATCTTTGCTACTATTACATCTCCTCGAGCAACAAAGTCTCGAATAATGTGGTACTTTCTATCAATGTGCTTTCCTTTCTTGTGATTTCTTGGATCCTTGGATTGTGCAACCGTTCCACTATTGTCGCAAAACAATGTGATGGGAACTTGCTCCATTCTCACAACACCAAGATCAGAAAGGAATTTCTTGAGTCAAACAGCTTCCTTTGTTGCCTCACAAGCAGCAACATATTTAGCTTCCATGGTGGAGTCTGCAATACAAGATTGCTTAATACTCCTCCAACTTATGGCTCCACCTCCCAAGGTGAACACACAACCTAAAGTAGACTTTCTGAAATCAAGATCTGATTGAAAATCTGAATCTGTATAATCAATGGGAATCAAATCCTCACTATGGTAAACAAGCGTATAATCTCTTGTTCTCTGTAGATACTTAAGAATATGCTTTACAGCTTGCCAATGTTTAAGTCCTGGATTTGATTGATATTGGCTGACCATGTCAACTAAATAACAAATATCTGGTCTAGTACATAGCATGGCATACATGAGACTTCCGACTGCAGAAGAATAAGGAACTTGTCTCATCATATTTTCTTCCTTAAGTGTCTTAGGCCTTTGGTTATCAGACAAAAGAACTCCATGTCTAAAAGGAAGTAATCCTTTCTTGGAGTTTTGCACGCTAAACCGTTCTAGAACCTTATCTATATACCCAGTTTGTGATAAACCTAACATCTTATTCTTGCGATCTCACCAAAGCTTGATCCCTAGAATAAAAGTTAGCTTCACCTAAGTCCTTCATTTCAAATTGGCTTGACAACCAAACCTTTATCGATGACATTACCCTTACATCATTTCCAATGAGTAGAATGTCATCAACATAAAGCACTAGGAACATTACTACTTTATCTTGATGTCTTTTGTACACACATGGTTCATCAAGATTTTGTTCAAAACTAAATAATTTGATTGCTTGATCAAATCTGATGTTCCATGACCTAGATGCTTGCTTAATTCCATAAATGGACCTTTTCAGCTTGCATACCATATGCTATTGGTTCTTTGCTATGAAACCTTCGGGTTGCATCATATAGATTTCTTCTTCAAGATTGCCATTAAGAAATGCAGTATTGATATCCATTTGCCAAATCTCATAATCATAATGAGCAGCAATGGAAAAGAGAATTCTGATAGATTTAAGCATGGCTACTAGCGAAAAAGTTTCATCATAATCAATACCTTCTTTTTGTGTATACCCTTTTGCCACTAGTCTTGCTTTAAAGGTTTCAACCTTTTCCATTTATCCCTCTCTTTCTCTTGTAAACCTATTTGCAACCAACAGGTTTAATGCCATTAGGCGCCTTTACAAAATCCCAAACATGATTGGTATACATTGAATCTAATTCAGATTTCATAGCTTGAACTCAATGATGTGCATCTATATCATTCATTGCTTCCTCATAAGTGTAGGGATCCAGTTCAGTCTCTTCTGGGATAGCTTCATAAGTTTCTCCCAAATGTATAAATCTTATAGGAGGCTGAACGATTCTCCCACTACGACGAGGCACCTGTGTACTAGTCATCTCATGAGTAATGTCTTGTGGTGTATCCAATACAGCCATATCATTCCTAGTTACATCCATTGGTTGTTCAATTACAAGTTCATCTAATTTAGCCAATACAACTTTACTTCTAGGATTAAAATTATTCACTTAATCATCTTCCAAAAATTTGGCATGGGTGCTAACAAACACTTTGTTATCTTTATGATTATAGAATAAATAACCCTTGGTTTCCTTTGAATACCCTAAAAACATGCATACTTCCATTTTAGCTTCCAACTTATCAAACTTTCCTTTCAATACATGTGCTAGACATCCCCAAATGTGGAGATATTTCACGCTAGGCTTGTGCCCACTCCACAATTCCTTAGGTGTGTTGGGAATAGATTTTGATGGAACTAAATTCAAAATATGCATAACAGTTTTTAGTGCATATCCCCAAAAGGAAATTGGTAAAGTTGAATAACTCATCATGGACCAATCCATTTCCAAAAGAGTCCTATTCCTTCTTTCTGCTACACCATTTTGTTGGGGAGTTCCAGGTGCAGTCAATTGGGAGACAATCCCATTTTGAATTAGATAATCCTTGAAATCCCTAAGAAGGTATTCGCCACCTCGATTAGATCGAATGGCCTTTATGTGTTTACCCAATTGATTTTCAACTTCAGCCCTAAACTCTTTGAACTTTTCAAAGACTTCGGACTTCCGTCTCATTAGGTACACATAACCATATCTTGAGTAATCATCCGTAAAAGTGATGAAGTACTCATAACCTCCTTTTGCTTGGGTTGACATAGGACCACATACATCAGTATGAACTAATTCAAGCAACTCTTGGGCTCTTCTACCTTTTGCATTAAAAGGTCGTTTGGTCATTTTACCTTCCAAACAAGATTCACAAATTAGAAATCCATCAAAGTCCATGGGCTATAAAAGTCCATCTTTGAATCCTATTTGAATTAATATGACCTAAACGCAAGTGCCATAGATATGCATCATTAGTAGAAGGAAACTTTCTCTTTAATGATTTTACATGAGAGCTACTATCTAATTCAGAATAGTATAATTTATGCTTGTCAGGATTTAAAATATAAAGACCATCCACAATATTGCCAGAACAGACGAACACTTTATCCTTCTTTATTACAACATTGTCTTTTGGGATAACATAATATCCATGTTTACCTAAATAAGTTGCAGAAATTAAATTCCTACGAACATTAGGTACATACAAACAGTCTTCCAATATTAAAACCCTAGACTCAAAACATAAATTAAATACTCCAACAGCTACAACTGGTATTCTGATCCCATCAGCTAAAGTAAGAAACAGTTCCCCTTCATTCAGCTTTCTTGACTCCTGGAACCCCTGCAAAGTATTGCAGATATGATTAGTATAATCTGAATCCACACACCAGGAAACCGTGGGATTCTGTACCAAATATATTTCAAGAAGGAATGTACATTTCATACCTTTATTCTTGGCAGCCTTGAATATTGGACAATTCCTCTTCCAATGTCCTTTCTCACCACAATGGAAACACTTTCCTTTGTTTTTCTTTCCTTTGTTGGCAACTCCTAAGGCAAGTTGTTTACCATCTCTCTTGGTGAAGTCCTTCTTCTTCTTCTTCTTTTTACCTTTGTCTTTCGACTTAGGTTGAGAAGTAGAAGCTTCAGCCATATTGGCATCAACACTAGAAGTACTGACGATGGCTTCCACCACTACCAATTCATTCATCAATTCAGAAAATGTATAAACCTTTTTGTTCATATTAAAGTTAAGTCAGAATTCCTTGAATGATTCTAGTAGTGACTGGGGTATCATATCCACTTGGGATTCTCCATCAATATCGGCACCTAAAACTTCCAATGTATTCAGATTAGAGATTATCCTAAGACAATGCTCCCCTACTGAAGTATCTTCAGCCATTTTAGTATTATAAATTTGCCTCATAGTTTGTTGCCTTGCAGAACGGCATTGCTCACCAAACATCTCCTTCAGACTTAGCATAATGTTCGAAGCCAATTCTACATCCTGCATTTGATGTTGTAGAACATTTGAAATAGATGCTAGGATATAGTACTTGGCCATCTCATTAGATTTCTGCCAATGATCATGTCGTTGTTTTTTCTCAAGAGGAGCATCTAATGATGGAAAGCTAGGACATGGTTGAGTAAGCACATATTTGTGCTCTTCAGCAGTAAGAACAATGTTCAAGTTTCTTTTTCAGTCAACATAGTTGGATCCAGTCAGTTTGTTTTGATTAAGAATAGCAACAAGTGGGCTAAATGATGCCATGAGTTAAATCTGAAAATAACAAACATGAATATAATAAATAAACTAGACATTATCAATTTAGCATATAAGCATATAATATGGAACCTTAATAAAACCATAAAATAATATATGCAACGACAACCCAATCCATGTCTATAATTCCTTGGTAGCAAGTATATTATAAACACATTAATTGGTTGAGAAATAATCTCATTATTAATGCTATCATGGTAACTCTTACCAGACAAAAATAATTTGCCGTTTTGCCTTTAGCCTCTAAGTAATAATGACATAGCTCCTTTGGGAGATTAACATTACACTTAGTCTAGTGTACACCATTATCTAGAATTATGTGTAACCACATTTCATCTCCCTTTATAGTGTTTAAACTTGTAGTACCATGAAACAAAACACCTCCTTTGGGATTGCGAGGCATATACGCTAAGACGAAGTGCTTGTTCACACTACTATAAACGGGTGAGTTTAATCTTGTAGTACTATGAAGTAAACTCCCTCATTTGGGATCGCGAGGCATATACGCCAAGACGAGGTGTTTACCCACACTACTATGAACCGATAATGGAGGCCGTGAGACGCAACCCTTGTATCTCTCTTCCACTAGATATTTTAAATTAAAGGTTTTTAAAATTAAGAACCATAATAACGCTAGACACCTTGAAAACATAATCCTAATCTCATTAGGAATAAATTTCATTAAACAAATATTTCAATCCTAGCGTTAATATATTAATATAAAACCAAACCCATATATGTATATATAGTATATTACATAAATATATATATATATATATAAATAATATATAATATAATATATATATATATATATATATATAATATACCATACGGATTGAAATGCATTTGAACCTATATTATGGTTCATATGATTCAATCCGTATATATAAAAGGATGATAAGGATTCATTAACAATCATCACACCCTAATATATTTATATATATTTAAACCTTTAAATCCATGCAATGCCTTATAATAATTCTTTATATATAGCCATGCATTGCAACCAATACATATACAATATAATATATATAGATATAAGCCTTAGCATGAATCCAAAAGGTGCAATGAATATCCAAGCCATGCAATGAAGGATCCAAGTGCCTTTGGTGGATACGGATTGTCAATTCACTCAATCTATATGAACAATTGTCAATTCATGCATGTATGTTTATACAATCCGCATATATGGCCAAGCAATGCAACTATTTGATTCACGCAAGACAATCTTGGCGGTTATATTCAATAACTAATATAATAGAAACGAATTATATTAGTTATACTCAACCATGTTCAACGGCTATAACCGTTTACATAACAATGTTATATATATAACCGTTTGCTCACAATCTTCAAATATATGAATCCATATATAAAGTATATACATATTCTTGTAATGCCGAGTTCATATATCCATAATAACCACAGTCATACATAAACTTGAATAACTATATCCGAAATATATAAACTTCAAAATTCTTTGGATATATCGGTCAAAACATTTTTCTTGTTTTCTATAATCCAATCACATGTTATACAATCACGAGATGAAAACCTGGCTCTGATACCAATTGTTTGTAAATCTGGTTTTGTATCTCATACAAAACACACAGCGGAAGCAACAAAACAGGATCTATTTCACTCATGATTGATAACATGCACTATGTAAATTTCAGAATTTAAGAACGAAATTGCATACCTTGGTGCGGTGAAATTCAAAACAAAAGATTCGAAGTAGTTGGGAACACTTTTAATCTTCACTCCAATTCCACTTTATGTCCAAGAAGTGTGATCTCTCAATCAGTTTCTAAGGGAGAATAATTGAGTGGCTTCACTCTCACATACACATCACTTCACAATGATGTCTCTTTTTCTCTTCTAAAAAATTCTGTATGTTTCTCCCTTTTATAGCTAACTGATTATCTAATTGGGCCGGCCTATTGGGCCTTTCCATTTGGGTTTTAGTGTGTGGCTTGGAGTGGGACCAAAAGGACCAAAAAGACACTAGCTCCAATGGGCCTTGGGCTTTTCTATCAATTCTTGACAAGCCCAAAGTTACCATTAATTATATCTAATACCACTATATAAATATAATTGCACTTTAGTTCTTATTAATAAATTATATCCCAAGACTTTATTATACATGCAACCCCTTCATAAAATATTCGTAGCAATACAAAGTCATGAATATAGACTGCCACTTTGTTAATTACTACATCTTAATCCTTGAGTACCCGATTTAATCTTTTTAAGTTATTCATCATATATTTATGAAATCCAATTCCATAAATATATACTTTAGTATATTCTTACTAAATTGGTTAGGCCTAACACTCTGAATAACCAAAACCATTAAACTTATCTCAAGGGAATATTTTATATCTTCATTTAGAGATTATGAATTCCATCTTGAGAATATATGTTCCATCAACACTAAATGTGGTTGCCCAACATACTGAGGTTTTGATCGTGACTTTAGATCTCACTCTTGATATATCAAAGCAACCTACACTTCATGATCAAGTTCATTATTCTCTCAGGATTAAGAGTTCATGCAAATAGAAGTCGTGAGATTTATTATTCATTTGACAGTCGTTAGGAGAATAATAAATCTCACAGTGGTCCAGTTCAATATGTCTTAATTCTTAAAACATATCAACATATCAACTAGAAGTCTCCACTTCCATGATCAAGACAAATCATCTTAGTTGATATGTTATAGTCTTCGCAGATGAAATGCCCGATTTCATCACCGACTACGAATTATAATTTTGAGTTTACAAAGAACTTGTGATTTATGTCTTCTGTGACTAAATCACATAAATCACATACTATGCATCTCATGGACTATATGATAATGTCCAAATATTCATGTTACCATTATTTTAGATAATAATAAAATAACTTTATTAATCATAACATTAAGTCATACATAATGTCATACATAGAATCATACAATAGGATGTAAGGGTATATATCCTAACAGTGTGTACATGCAAAGACAAAAGAAACAAGCTAGCAGAAAAGAAAAGGAAGAAACAAGGGAAATAGGGAGAGCATACAAAGAACACACTAACAAAGAGAGCCAAATGGGGGAAAACAAGCACGTTATCAAACAAAATAGGGTGTCCTAGGAGGAAAATGTAGGTTCGGATCGAGTATCCATAGTTCCCATTGGATTTGAGTATGGATGACATAAGCAAGTAAAGACTTATGCATGAACATGTAGGCAAGCATGCGAAAAGAAAGCATAGAAGCAAAGAAAGCCAAATGGATGGCACAAAGAAAGTATGGCAAGCAACATCGCACAGGGTGAAAAAAGGGTATGCATCGAGCAAATCGGCATCATGGGGATACGTCTCACAAGTGGTTACATCCAAACAAGCCCTAAAAAGGACGGATGTAACCACATAAGCAAGTAGCCCCCAAAAACCGACAACCATGAGCCCACAAAGGGAAAAAAGCATAGCAAAGCCTAGATCTAGACAGGCAAACATGGAGATAAAGCGTAGAATCAAGCAAGCAAACAAAGACATGCATAAAGGAAATTATCCAAACCCTTTAATATAGGCCTAGGTGTATGAATGTAGGCCTAGACCACAAGATCTAGTTCTACACCCTACCAAAAGGGCCAAAACACAAGAAAAAGGAGATATCAAGAGATAGAAAGGCTTTAGAAGCACACGGCATAGCAACCAACATGTAGATCTAGAAACATGAACAAGGCGAGGGGCACAAACAAATATACTAAATGCTATAAAGCCCTTAAGGATAGTATATGATTAAATCATCCAAAGGTAAGTGTGAAGCTATAAGCAGGAACATCACACAAGTTGCAAAGCAAATATCTTAAAAGAAGAGAAGAAAAAAGTGTGATATAAAGGTGATTAAAAGTCCTTGGAAGTTGTTTGAATGACTTCGAACAACTTCCAAAGGGTTCGAGAGCCTCTTTGTAATTTTTGAAAGGGTGGAGCGCTTTATTGCAACTTTGGAAAGATTTAGGGCCAAACTGTAGTTTTGGAAATTTTTAGGCCGAAGTGCAATTTTGAGGAAAACCAGGGTCAAACACATGATTTTTCAAAATTTTGGAATAAAACATGATTTTGGGAAATTTTGGGATTTAAATGTAAATATGGGAAAATAGGTATTAAGATATGAATATAAGAAAAAGGATCAAAATAAAATATATGAGTATGGACACATAGAAAAATAAGATGACATTTCATTGAATAAAAGAAAACATGCATGGGCTCTTTTATTGAAAAGATAGGCTAAAAGGGTGTCAAAATATGAGATGGGCTTGAATCCAAGGTGCAAAAATTGAGCTAAAATGTTGTGTAACAAACCAAAACAACTTGTATTGAACCTAAGGGCTGCTAGATTAGTCTGTGAGATGGTCCTAAGGCCACTCACGAATTGGGCCTGAGGCCTATATCAAAACAGTCCAAGATTTGGACCTGGTAGGGTCCAATTAAAGGGGTCAGGCCAAGCCCAACCCCAAACCTTTTATTTCCTTCCCAAACCCTAGCCATTTCTGATGATGCATAATAAAATCAGTAGACTGAATGTTTCAGGCTTCAATGACAAGAAAATAATCTGGAAAAACCTGAAGAGATGAACAAACTATCAAAGGTGATTTGGGAGGACCGGCCAAAAACTCTCCGATGATAAAGTTGGTGTATCTCTCAACTTTCAAAATTTCAAATTACTTGGAAAATGATTTTCATACCTTTTTGTTGGCAATGATTGTTTCTATAGTGCACATTATGAGTAGTTACTTGCTCAATAACTTCTCCTATGTTTAGTGGAAGTCGAAAAGTTTGGAGTTAACTTCCATAACTGCTATGGAAGTTATATTATTTGGTCATACATTCCATAACTGTCATTGGAGGTGGTTTCATGATAATAACCTTCAATTTCGCACTTGCATTCTAAAACAAGGATATGGACCTCGTCCAAAGATTACATACGGTAATCACGCCTGGAGTCCTTGTAGGCCGTCCAAGGGTCTTCACGGATGGACGACCCTGTTATGGACAAGATTTATGGGCTGAGTCATCTTCTGCTCCTTCCTTGGACGACCTCTATGGACGAGTGTGGAGTTAGATTAATTTGATACACCATCAGTTGCCCCCTTGTTCATGGGTCGTCCAGGGAAGTGTATTGTCTAATGCCATTCCTTTGGACGTGTGTATTTATGCCAGGAATTGAGTTCGCCATGTGTCACGATCTTACTGGTGAATGTTCGCGTCGACTCACTTTTCGAGGAGTGTGCCACGTGTCAGCTTTTGGTTGGTTGTGTCGTCTCAGGTACTAATGTCTTCCATCTATAAATAGTGAATTCCTGCGCTACCCTCGTCTAGAAGTTTCCTGCGTCCATAGTCTTCGTTTAGATCCAGGTACTTTCCTTACTCTCGTCCTCAGGTTTTAAGTTCTAAAAAAAATGACTAAGATTGTCCTTTCCTCGTCTAGCAATAGCGTCGAAAAAGCCATAGAAGAGTAGCATGAACCTAGTAGTTTTAGTGGTTCCAGTGATAGCAGTAGTAGTGGTAGCAATAGTAGTAGTGGGGGAAACACCACAGATGAGTATATGTCGGGTGTCCCTAGAGTTCCTTTGGAGGTTCTTCAGGAAGAACTTAGGACGAGAACTGAGTTTGGGTTAAGGGCTAGCACAAGTGCTCCCTCGTTCACTGTCCAGGACGAGGTTGAGATTGTTTACGGTTGTGCTATAGGCATTGCCTCCAGGACAGACGAGAAAAGGTTAGAATCCCTTAAGGCTTGGTACCAAATCCCTGATAGCCTAAACCCTAGGTTACTTGTACGTGGTGAGTGGTGTTGCCAACCCCATTTTGGTGTTGGTATTTACAAGGCTTACCTTCTAGGAGGTTTGAGGTTGCCTCTTAATGCCTTTGCTAGAGAGTTGCTCACTAGGTTAGGCTTAGGTATCTGTCAATTCAATCCCAATGCATGGAGGCTGATTGTCTCTATGCAAGTTTTGTGGAGGGTGGCGTTTAAGGGGGACCGTCCTCTTTCTGTGGACGAGTTCCTTTATTGCTGCAAACCCTCTGAAATTAATCAATCCCTTGGCTTCTATCAATTCACAGCCAGAGAGAGAGATTGTAGATTGATAAAGTCTCTAGTTACCTCAGATAGGAACTGGAAGGATGAATTCTTCTTCGTCTTTGGTTTCTGGGTTGAGAACCCAGTTGAGGTTGACAGGGATCCGTTTGGTCCCTATATAAGAGAGTTAGGGAACCTTCGTCCTGAAGGTATGCTTAAGGCTGTTTATCTTAACATTTTTCCTTTGTTATTATTTTTTATCGTTCTTATCTAACATTTTCTCTCTCTTTTTTTTTTTTTTTTGTAGGTGTTAGTTGACCTCATTTGGACAGGTTCTATCTTGAACGAGTTCAAAAGGCTTGTCTATACACGGACATGACTTTCCATTTTTTGGTCAGCCTTAGACGCCTTGCTGCCAGGGGGTTAGGCCCTGAGTCGTCTGCTGAGGACATTGCCCACGAGCTCACTGTGAGTAGACGTAAGTTTTCTTTTCATTCATTTTTTATTATTATTATTATTATATATTTATATTTATATTTTTAGGGATGGCCACAATGAAAGAGAACAAAGGCAAGGATGTGATGGACGAGGTGGTTATGTAGGGGGTTCAATCCCAGCCTCGTCCATCAGTTGGTGACAAGAGGAAAAGTTTGTCAAAAGGGGTTGACTTGGAGAACTTTCCAAGTCGACGTAGGGGGAAACAAGCTAAGCATGGGTTGTCCAAGCCTAGGGTTCTTAAGCCCAGCCTTCCTGTCCTCCCTACTCAGCAGCCCTCAGTCCATATCCATGATGTTGATTCTGAGCCTCTTGATCCTCCGTCCATGGATGTCCCGTCCACTACCTAGGTGCTTGGCTCGTCCCAGCCCTCTCGAAGAGTCCCCCACAACCTTATAGAAAATGAAGATTTGGCTTGGGACAGGTTTGAGAAAGCTGTGACTGACCAGGACGTGGCAGCATTCTATGACATGTCTTTGAAGGAGTTTGAGCACTCTGGTGTTCATGACTTCTTCAAGGTACACTCCCTTTCTTTTTATCTCGTCTTAACAAAAATATAATCATGCACTTTATCTAACAATTCTTATGCAGGAAATGTCTAAGTTTATCACAGCACCTAGACAAGCGACGGAAATGGACAAGACGAGGATCTTGCTAGAGAACAGGATATAGAAGGTTAAGGACAAGAGTAAAAGGTGGGCTGAGGTGCCAGACGAGGCAAAGGAGTTGCAGAACCATATTGAAGAGTTGAAGACTGATGTCATAAAGAAGGACACTCGTCTTGATCACCTCCAAAAGAGGAATGACGATTTGAGTACCCTTCTTGAGAAAGTTAAGGGAGATGCAGTTGTAGAGTTTAAGGCGTCCAAATAGTACACTGATTTGTTGGACACCAACTATGCAGCTGGGTTTGAAGACTTCAGGATGGACGCCAAGGAGAATTTCCCTGAGCTTGACTTCAGTTCTATTAAGCTCAACCTTGGTGGTGCTACTACAAGTTCCCTCCTCCAGACGAGCTCAGACGTTAACATTGAGGACGATGCCACCAGCCAGCCAATCCAGGACGACCCTAGTATTGATCCTCCCCAGTGAAGACAACTTTTTATATTTTAATTGTTAGGATTGGTGCCCTTAAATCCTATTGTATGATGCCATGTATGATACTATGTATGACTTTGTGTATTAAATAATGTATGACTTAATATTATGATTAATAAAGTTGTTTTGTTATTATCTAAAATAATGGTAACATGAATATTCGGACATTATCAAATAGTCCATGAGATGCATAGTATATGATTTATGTGATTTAGTCACAGAAGATATAGATCACAAGTTCTTTGTAAACTCAGAATTTTGGTTCGTAGTCGGTGATGAAATTGGGCATTTCATCTGCGAAGACTATAACATATTAACTAAGATGATTTGTCTTAATCATGGAAGTGGGGACTTCTAGTTGATATGTTGATATGTTTTAAGAGTTAAGACATATTGAACTAGATCACTATGAGATTTATTATTCTCTTAAAGACTGTCAATTGAATAACAAATCTCACGACTTCTATTTACATGGACTCTTAATCCTGAGAGAATAATAGACCTGATCATGAAATATAGGTTACTTTGATATATCAGGAGTGAGATATAAAGTAACAGTCAAAACCTCAGTATGTTGGGTAGCCACATTTAGTGTTGATGGAACATATATTCTCAAGATGGAATTCATAGTCTCTTAACGAAGACATAAAATATTCCCTTGAGATAAGTTTAATGGGTTTAGTTATTCAAAGAGTTAGGCCTAACTACTTTAGTAAGACTAAAGTATATATTTATGAAATTAGATTTTATAAATATATGATGAATAACTTAAAAGGATTAAACCGGGTATTCAAGGATTAAGATGTAGTAATTTACAAAGTGGCAGCCTATATTCATGACTTTGTATTACTACGAATATTTTATGAAGGGGTTGCATGTATAATAAATTCTTGGGATATAATTTATTAATAAGGCCTAGAGTGCCAATTATATTTATATTGTGGTATTAAATATAATTAATAGTAATTTTGGACTTGTCAAGAGTTGACAGAAAAGCCCAAGGCCCATTGGAGCTAGTGTCTTATTTGTTCTCTTTTGGTCCCACTTCAAGCCGCACACTAAAGCCTAATTGGGAAGGCCCAAAAGGCTAGTTCAATTAGATAATCAGTTATGTGGAGAGAAACAAACAGAATTTATATTAGAATGAATTCGTTTATATGTTCATATAAGTAAGAGAGAGACTCGTTCATATTCTCTTTAGAACAAACACATAGAACTGATTGAGAGACCACACATCTTGGGCATCAAGTGAAATTAGAGTGAAGATCAAAAGTGTTTCCAAGTGCTTTTCTTCATTTGGCTTTGAAATTCATCATACCAAGGTACACTCTCTTGTTCATATATTTTGAAATTTACACAGCATATGTTATCAATTGCGAATGAAGTAGATCCGTTTTGTTTTTTCGGCTGCGTATGTTTTGTATGCGATACAAACATGTTATTTTCCTATATTAATTCTATCCCTTTTTTTTTATTTGATCCATTGTTTTGGGCCATTAGATGTAACTGAAGTACACTTATTTCGTCCATAGTTTTAGGACGACCTTTTAAACAATTTGCCTTGTTTATTTCAACTTTGCATAAGGGTTTTAGACGTAGGTTGTCCACCCTTTTTGATTAATGAATGCATGTTTGCTTTATCTTTTATTTACTAAATCATTGCATGGACGAACTTGAATAATCTTAATTTTGGCTCGTCCATGATTAGTACCTGTTCACGCTTAGCTCCCTTTTTCATTCTTTGAATTTAGCATAACTCGTCTATGAATAGTGTTATCTTTGTTGGTTTCAATCAACTCAGCATTATTCCTCGTCCATTTGTTGGACGATTCTTTGCCTGTTTGGATAAGTTGCTGATTCACTCAACTCAGCACTATTCCTCGTCCACTTGTTGGACAATTCTTTGCCTGTTTGGATAAGTTGCTAATTTTTGTCCACTTAAAAACAATTCAACATTTTTCACTTATCCAAAGATTGGGCTGTTTTAGTCAATTTCTAGTGGATTTTATGCGTGCATTTCTTCGTCCATAGCTAGGTTGAGAATTCCCTCGTCCATGTCTGGGTTAAGCATTCCCTCGTCCATGGCTTGGTTGACACGTTGTGGCTTCAACTCGTCTCTCGGTTCAGACGAATGTGCCTTATTTTTGTTTTATCCTTATTTTAAGGAAAGCTTACAGACGGTACATCCTTGTGTCCAAGGATTTTATTTGTCTTTGGTTTGTTTTTTGTGAATTATTTCGAACTAAATCACAAGAATGGATTTCTATAATCATACATATACTTAGAAATACATCATATGTAGACTTGGAAATCCACGCTTTGTAAGTATTCGTCCACATGCATGGCACGTGCTTAAGAGCTAGTGCCTTTAGGGAATTAAAAATGCTTAAATATGAATTCATCCATAAGTAACACACTTATACATCTAAAACACAGTAGTAATAAGCAAATACTAGAAAATAACACAATTACTTCAAACGTCCATGACGTTCGTCCTATGGCGATGCTCGTCCATGGTCGTTCCTTATTGATGGTATCTTCTCAAATGTTCAACATTTCAAGGGTGTTCTAGCTTCCAAATAGTGGGATCCTTGCCTTTTGCAGTTGATAACCCTGTAAGGTCCTTCCCAATTTGGTCCCAGCTTCCCGTGGCCAGGGTTTTTTATGGCCAAAAAAACCCTTTTTAGGACAAGATCCCCAATGTTGAAGCGTCTGGGCTTTACCATGGCATCATACTACTTAGCCATAAGGTTTTTATACCTTGCTGTTCTCTACTCCACGTCCATCCTTACTTCGTCAATTAGATTAAGGTTAAGACGAAGCTGTTCCCTGTTGTCTTCATCTTGATACTTCATCACTCTATGGCTAGCCATGCGCACTTCCGCAGGTATGACTGCTTCGCTCCCATAAGCTAGTTTGAAAGGAATTTCCCCTGTGGGGGTCCTCGCTGTTGTTCAATAAGCCCAAAGAACGCCTGGTAGCTCGTTTGGCCATACTCCCTTTACCCCCTCAAGCCGAGTCTTGACAATTTTTAGCAAGGATCGGTTTGGTACTTCTGCTTGTCCATTTACTTGAGGGTAGGAGGGGGAGGAATAATAATTCTGAATTCCAAAGTGTTTGCAGAAGTCCCTAAAGAGTGTGTTATCAAATTGTCGTCCATTGTCGATACCAATACCTTGGGCACCCCAAACTGGCATACAATACTTTTCCAGATGAAGTTCTTAACATTTTGCTGTGTGATCTTTGCTAGTGGTTCTGCTTCTACCCACTTAGTGAAGTAGTCAATACCTACCACTAAAAACTTCATCTGCCTGGTTCCGAGTGGAAAGTCACCTAAGATGTCTAATCCCCATTGTGCAAAAGGCCACGGGGCCATCATAGGAGTGAGATACTCTGAGGGTTGTCTGGGGACATTGCTGAATCGTTGACATTGGTCACATACCTTGACATAAGCCTTTGCATCTGCTTGAATGGTTGGCTAGTAATACCCTACACAGACGACTTTATGCACTAGTGCTTTCACTCCCGAGTGGTTTCCACATGCTCCTTCATGAATTTCCCTCATTACATAGTTTGCTTTGTCTGGAGCTAAGCACCTCAGTTAAGGTTAAGAAAAACCTCTTTTGTATAATACCTTATTTATGAGGACGTACCTGGCCTACCTGATTTTTAGTTTCTTGGCCTTATCCTTTCCCTCTGGTAACCTTCCATCCTTTAAGTAAACTACTATTGGGGTCGTCCAATTTTCTTCATCTTCTATCTACTGTATCTCTGGAAGATCTATACTTGACATATATTGAACTTTGTCAAATTCATCCAACGGTCCACCTGTCGAGGCTTCTTTTGTTAAAGCGTCTGCCTTCATGTTCTCTTCTCTTGGGATTTGAATGAAAGTAACTTCTATAAATTTCTTCACAAGGCCTCTCACCATATTGAGAAATTTTTTCATGCGTTCCTCTTTTGCTTCACATGTTCCATTCACTTGACCTATAACCAACTGAGAATCTCCATGGATGAGTAATGACTTCACTCCCAAGGACTTTGCCAACTCTAACCCCTTAAGAAGGGCTTCATATTCTACTTCATTATTGGTCAGTGTATATTATAGGCGAACTTTATACTTTAGCTCATCTCCTTTGGGGATTGCAAAATAACTCCTATTCCTCCTGTATGCAGAGTAGAGTACCCATCCATGTGAATGACTTATCTCTAGGCTTTGTCCAGCTCGTCTATCTCTCCCAAGCTTGGAGTGAACTCTGCAATAAAATCTGCCAACACTTGTGCTTTTATCGCGCACCTTGGTTGGTATCTGACATCAAATTCGCTAAGTTCAATAGCCCATTGGACTAATCGTCCTGCGGTCTCCAACTTGTTCATTGCCTTCTTCAGTGGATGATCCGTCAAGAAATTGATGACGTGTGCTTGAAAATAATGCCTCAATTTCCTCGAAGCTGTAACCAAAGCAAAGACCAATTTTTCCTTCATTGGATATCGTCCTTTTAACCCTCTCAGTGCTCGGCTTGTATAGTAGACTGGTTTCTGTACCTTTTCTTCCTCTTTGATTAACGCTGAACTTACTGCATATGGGGACACCGCCAAATACATATATAATTCTTCACCAGGCACGGATGGGCTTAGTAGTGGAGCTATGGTTAGGTAGGTTTTGAGATCTTGGAAAGCATTTTGACACTCGTCCATCCACTCGAATGCCTTTTTAAGAACCTTGAAAAATGGCAAACACTTATCAGTTGCTTTAGAAACAAATCTGTTGAGAGCAGTAACTTGTCCAGTTAGGGATTGGACTTCTTTGATATTCCCTGGTGGCTTCATATCCAAGATCGCCTGAATTTTGTTGGGGTTCACTTCAATCCCTCTATGTGAAACCATGAATCCAAGGAATTTTCTCGACGAAACTCCAAAAGCGCACTTGTTGGGATTCAACTTCATATTGTATTGCCTTAGCGTGTTAAAGGTTTCTTGGAGGTCATCCAAGTGGTTTTTCTTGTCCAAGATTTTCACCAACATACCGTCCATATAAACCTCCACATTCCGTCCAATTTGTGGTCGGAACATGTGATTAACCAACCTTTGATAAGTTGCCCATGTGTTCTTTAAACCAAAGGGCATCACCTTATAACAAAACAAACTCTGACTAGTGATGAAGGACGTTTTTTCTTGATTTGCCTTATCCATCTTTATCTAGTTATACCTTGAGAAGGCGTCCATGAAGCTTAACAACTGATGACCCGCTGTTGAATCTACCAACTGGTCAATGCACGGCAAAGGGTAACTGTCCTTGGGGCAAGCTTTATTCAAATCAGTGAAATCTACACACATTCTCCACTTGCCATTTGCCTTCCTAACCATCACCACATTGGCTAACCAATCTGGGTAATAGACTTGCCGAATAAATTGCACTATTTTCAACTTCTGGACTTCTTCCTTAATAGTCTCGTCCCGCTCTAGAGGGAAGACCCTTTTCGTCTGACAGACGGGCTTGTAAGACGGGTATACGTTCAACCGATGAGTGATAAAATTTGGGTCAATCCCAAGTATGTCTTCATGACTCCATGAAAAAACATCAAAACTCTTCCTTAATAAGTGGACAAGGTCTTGCTTTGTCTCTTTCCTCATGCTTGTCCCAATTCTAGTAAACTTCTGGGGATCATCCTCATCCAAAGGAATGTCTTCCAGTGTTTTGGTGGGCTCTGCCACAACTCTTCTTTCTTCAATACTCATCATCTGAATCTGCTCGTCCATGGCCAGCATGGCTAGGTAACATTCTCTTGCTGCTAGCTGATCTCCTTGCACTTGCCCTACCCCGTATTCTGTAGGGAACTTGACTGACAGGTGGTAAGTAAACGTTACAGCCTTCCAACTATTCAAAGTTGGTCTTCCAATGATGGCATTGTATGATGACAAACAGTCCACTACGAGGAAATTTACTTCCTTAGTTATCTGTTGTGGATGTGCCCCCACCACCACAGGCAATGTAACCACTCCCACGAGTTGTACCTTTATTCCCCCGAACCCTACCAAAGGTGAGTTCACTGGATTAAGTATATCTCGTCCAAGCTTCATTTGCTGGAAAGCAGGGTAATACAAGATTTCTGCCGAACTTCTGTTGTCCACTAATACTTTTTTGGTTGTATAACCTGCAATAAGCAAAGTAATGATGATCGCGTCGTCATGGGGGTGGTGAATTCTCTCAGCATCCTCGTTCGTGAACGTAATATCCTGTTCCTCAGTTTTCCTCGTCTTTGGAGATCGTCCTAAGAGCTGGACGTTCTGCACCACCTTTAAATACGTCTTTCTTGACTTGGAAGATCGTCCTGTTGAGGTTCCCTCTATGATAACTCTTATTTCCCCCAGTAGGTGTTGCGGTACCTCTTCCAGTTTTCCCTTCAGCCTCTCATCTTTGTGATCCTGTCCAAGGAAATTCCTCAATTTTCCTTGCCTGATGAGATTTTCTATCTGCTGCTTCAGATCAAAGCACTCGTCCGTGTTATGCCCATGGTCCCTGTGGAAACGGCAATACTTGTTCCTATTTCGCTTGTTGGGATCTCCCTTCATTTTTTCTGGCCACTTCAAAGAAGGATTGTCCTTGATTTGCATGAGAACTTGCTCCAGTGGTACGTTCAACGGCATGTATTGTTGTCTCGGTCTTTCTTATCCTCTATTCATCCCTTCTTTGGACGAGGACCTTGCTCGGAGTGACGCATGGGGTTTGCTTCCATTTTCTCAGCTCTCTTCCTCTTCTTAGCAATGATTGCATCCTCTGCATTCATAAAGTTCTAGGCCAAATGGACGAGTTCAGCCATAGTCTGAGGCTCTTGCTCATAAAGCTTGTGGATGAATAAGTCAGAGTTAACCACATTATGGAAGGCCGCCAATAGTAGCTTGTCATCCATCTCATCCACCGTCAGGGCTTCCCTGTTGAAATGAGTGATGAAGGATCGCAAGTTTTCATTCTCTCCTTGTTCTATGGTTAACAGCCTAGACAAGGAACATTTGTGCCTTTGCCCTCCGATGAAATTATTGACAAAAAGCTTACTCAATTCTTCAAAAGAACATACTGTATTCAGGGGTATTTTGCTGAACCATACTCGTGCTAGTCCTTTAAGGGTAGTAGGTAAGGCCTTGCACATGATCTCGTCTAGAACCCCCTGAAGATGCATCGTAGTCTTGAAGGTTGCGATGTGATCACATGGGTCACACATCCCATCGTATGAGTCTAAGGAAGGCATTTTGAACTTAGTAGGTAGGGGATGACTATTGATGAAAGCCGTAAAAGGGGAGTCTGTTCGATGAACCAAATCCTCAACGGGATTTGCCCTTCTTATGTTTTCCTTCATCTCATCCATAGCCTTTCGCATCTAGTCCATTTCCTTTTCCAAGTGTGGCACCCTTCGTGAAGCGATACCCTTTGACTGGCTTTTGGGCTCGACGTTCCCTCTACCTTTTTTACTCTGGGCTTGTCCTTCCTCGAACCTTTCGTGGCGCTGTCTCCGCAAACCAATCTCTCTGGTTAACTCTTGATTTTGACGGGTTAATTCTACCATAGCGGCTGCCATGGATTGTATATGTTGGATGGAAGGCGGTTGAGTGACGGGCGCTGACCGTCGATCACGGTTGGGATTGCTAGAGGCATCCCTACTTTCTTGGTGGCCTAGGCTGGTAGCCCTTAATCTTGTCCGAACCATACAGCCTTTTGTCGAAGGAAGATAAATTGTAGAACACAAGCTCTCCCCACAGATGGCGCCAACTGATGATGCACGATAAAATCAGTAAACTGAATGCTTCGGGCTTCAATGGCAAGAAGATAAACTGGAAAAACTTGAAGAGATGAACAAACTATCAAAGGTGACTGGGGAGGACTGGCCAAAGACCCTTCGATGATAAAGTTAGTGTATCTCTCAACTTTCAAAATTCCAAATTACTTGGAAAATGATTTTCATACCTTTTTGTTGACAATGATTGTTTATATAGTGCACATGTGAGCAGTTACTTGCTCAATAACTTCTCCTATGTTAGAGGAAGTCGAAAAGTTCGTAGTTAACTTCCATAACTGCTATGGAAGTTATATTATTTGGTCATACATTCCATAACTGTCATTGGAGGTGGTTTCGTGATAATAACCTTCAATTTCGCACTTGCATTCTAAAACAAAGATTTGGACCTCGTCTAGAGATTGCATAGGATAATCACGCCTAGAGTCCTTGTAGGCCGTCTAAAGGTCTTCATGAACGGACGACCCTGTTATGGACGAGGTTTCTGGGCTAAGTCATCCTCTGCTTCTTCCTTGGATGACCTCTACGGATGAGTGTGGAGTTGGATTAATTTGATACAACATCAGTTTCTATTAGCTCCTCTAGGACCTTCTTTTAGCCTCTAGCCTCTGCTCTCTCAAACGGACCTCCATGGCGAAACTCTCAAGCTCCCTCTTTGAACAACAATGCCACCACAGATGGTGGTCTAACCCTAAGTCTCCACAATAAATCTCACCAAGCCCTCTATCTCTCAGTCTAAACCCGAGCTCTCTCCCTTATCTCTGAATCTTTCATGGCCGAAGCTCAAGCTTCCACCATCTCCGATCCTTATAACCACCACAGACGGTGGTTTCACATCTCAAATACTATCTCAACCTAGATACTCCTCTAACAAGCTTGAGCTTTCCATCTAAACGCAAGCTCTCTCTCTAAAACTCACCGATCTAAAGATGGCAGAGCTTCCTTGCTATGTCGAGACAAACGGCCGTCACTACCATGAGGGTGGCTTCTCAATCTTTCTATAGGTCGTCCCACTATGAAATTATAAATAAAACCCAACTCTCTTCTAAACCCAAACCAAGGTTTCACCGAGACTCCTCTACTCTCAAACCCAACAACCACTCTCCGATCTACAAGCTAAAAGCGCCTTGAATGGCATGTGAACCACAAAAAGTGGGTGTGGAGGTGAAGAGTCTCACAAATCTGCCAAGAACTATGACCCTGGTGGCACATGAACCTTCACGCGGTGGCACATGAACAAGTGTGTGTGCAAAATCAAAGAGTAAAAGCTTAATTTATGTGTTTGTGTGCTCAGTGTTGTGAGGCTTTGTGAGCATGCAAAGTGTGCAAAGCATGATATTATAGATAAGAAACACAAAGTGTAGAGGTGTGTGTGTGTTAGACAAACAGATGCTATGAAAGGAAAGAAACGGGGAAAAGGAAGAAGGTTTTGGGTTTACCAGTTGATGTAACTCCTTCCTTTTTCTCTTTCTTTTTGTTCTCTTTGCTTTGATGCTTATTGGTTGTTGTTTTTGTGGTTCTGATCTTGTGCATAAGGATGCCCATTGGGGTTTTAGGGTTTGTCAACTAAGAAAACAATAAACAAGTTAGATTCAAACTAATGCAAAACCTAGAAAAATGAGTGAAGAAATGAGAGAGAAGAGGCTCATGATTGTGTAAATTCTTGGCTGCTTCTGTCACTTCTAATTCTCCATGCTTTCTCTAGGATTTTTGGAGGAAAAAGAGAGAGAATCAGAGAGGGTAAAGTGGTTTCTCTCTCTACCCGTGGGTCTCCAAGGGATATCTTAATGAGTGAGCTCTGTCTTCTCTTGGTAAGGAATGTGTGGGAGTGTATATAAAAGTAATGCGTTGGACTGAAGCAAGAATATTGTGATGTCATGAATTGTGCACTGGCTAACCATGAACTGGCAGCAAATATGTCCAAAATTCGCTACTTGAGGGAATACTCTAGAACCAAATACAAGCCATTTCTCATCAATCCACCATTCAGTTTTTATACTCACCAACAATCAACGGACCTTAAACACACTCAATAAAATGTTAGGATAGTTAGACAATTTCATCAAGATCATGGGACCAAATTAAAATAAATGTGAAATTTTCGTACCCAAATAAAATTAGTGACAACCATTTCTTGATAAATCTTATTAACTTCCTACGTCAAATGATAATTATGAGTATGTGCCAATATTAGTTACTATCCCAACTACAGCTCACCAAAGCAATCCTACAAACTTTAGTAAGACGTCCGATATGGTCTCTCAATTAGTTTCCAAGGGAGAATAATTGAGTGGCTTCACTCACACATAAACACCACTTCACAATGATGTATCTTTTTCTCTTATAAAAAATTCTATATGTTTCTTCCTTTATAACTAATCAATTATCTAATTAGGCCGTCCTATTGGGCCTTTCCAATTGGGCTTTAGTGTGTGGCTTGGAGTGGGACCAAAAGAGACCAATAAGACACTAGCTCCAATGAGCCTTGGGCTTTTCTATCAACTCTTGACAAGTCCAAAGTTACCATTAATTATATTTAATACCACTATATTAATATAATTGCACTCTAGGCCTAATTAATAAATTATATCCCAAGACTTTATTATGTATGCAACCCTTTCATTAAATATTCGTAGTAATACAAAGTCATGAATATAGACTGCCACTTTGAAATTACTAAATCTTAATCCTTGAGTATCCGATTTAATCCTTTAAGTTATTCATCATATATTTATGAAATCCAATTTCATAAATATATACTTTAGTATATCCTTACTAAAGTGGTTAGGCCTAACACTCTGAATATCCAAACCCATTAAACTTATCTCAAAGGAATATTTTATATCTCCGTTAAGAGATTATGAATTCCATCTTGAGAATATATGTTCCATCAACACTAAATGTGGCTACCCAACATACTGAGGTTTTGATCATGACTTTAGATTTCACTCTTGATATATCAAAGCAACCTACATATCATGATCAGGTCTATTATTTTCTCAGGATTAAGAGTTCATGCAAATAGAAGTCGTGAGATTTATTATTCATGTGAGAATTGTTAGAAGAATAATAAATCTCACAGCGGTCCAATTCTATATGTCTTAACTCTTAAAACATATTAACATATCAATTAGAAGTCTCCACTTCCATGATCAAGACAAATCATCTTAGTTGATATGTTATAGTCTTCGCAGATGAAATGCCCAATTTCATTACCGACTACGAACTATAATTCTGAGTTTACAAAGAACTTGTGATTTATATCTTCCGTGACTAAATCACATAAATCACATATTATGCATCTCACGGACTATATGATAATGTCCAAATATTCATGTTACCATTATTTTAGATAATAATTGTAAGGTGGAATTTTTTCAACCATTTTGTTGGCTTTATTCCATGTCAATTTGCTTGTATTTCAGCACTTAGAAACCCTGTATTTATGTGGGAATCATGTAAGGGTAGTGTGTGAGAGAGTGTGAAGAAATGCTCAAGACTGTGCAGCAGAACAGGGTCTTGCGACTGGATCTCGCGGGTGTATCGTGACTGTCAAGCCGCCAGATGTTGCACACCAGTGAAGCGTGCAGAGAAGAACTCGTGACTGGATCTCGCAGGTAGCTCGCGACTGGCAAGTCGCCAAAAACTGAACCGTCGTGCCAGCTATTACACTATAGGACAAAAGTTCCAGTCTGGCCATTCAGTTAGTTCACGTGTTGAACTTGCGACTCAATTAAGTCGCGAGGTCAAGTCGCTAGCCAACTCTGTTTTGGAAAATCTAACTCTTCGCATTCCTTTCTCACCCTAGTATAAATACCCCTTATACCCACGAAATGTAAAGAGCGTCCAGAGAGAATTTTGAGAGAGAAACCCTAGAGAAAAACAAGATTGACTCATCCACAATCTTCACAAAGAGACTCTTCAAATTCCTCTACTCTCACCCTCTCCATTGTTAGATCCTTGAGAGGTTCTTTAGCCAAATTCTTTTCTCACCATACCCATATATATGAGAAGGCTTTTTAGTGCTTTGGAAGGGGAGCAATTTCATATTGGCTGATGCTATGAGCTATAGCGGAATCCGGCAAACTAAAGAAGAAATAAGTTCAATGTAACCTCGTTGGAGTAGGAGCTTGGAGGGCTTAGGTACACTGGGTAGATTAGGCTTGGAGGGTCTATTGCTGTCCTTGTATCCCAACTACATTCTTTAGTGGATTTTTTGACCACTTGGAGGGCGGCAGAGAGGTTTTACGTTGAGAGCTTCGATTTCCTCTTTGATAACACATTGTTGTGTTGTCCTTGTGTTTGAATCTCTCTTCCCTTAATCTTTGTCATTTAATTTCTAATATGGATTTGATTTTATTTGGCTTAGGTTGTTTATCAATTCTGCTTTAAGCTTTTGTTCATTTTCTGCACGTACATCATTTGATATAAAGCTTGAATTGGTAATTTGTAATTTGGAGGTCTAAATGTTCATAGTGTTTTATACGCTATTTAAACTTTCAATAATAAAACAACTTTATTAATCATAACATTAAGTCATACATAATGTCATACATAGCATCATACAATAGGATTTAAGGGCACATATCCTAACAGGTTTCACATCTCAAATACTATCTCAGCCTAGATTCTCCTCTAACAAGCTTGAGCTTTCCATCTAAACCCAAGCTCTCTCTTTAAAACTTTCCGATCTAAAGATGGCAGAGCTTCCTTGCTCTGCTGAGAAAAACGGCCATCACCACCACGAGGATGGCTTCTTAATCTCTCTACATGTCATCCCACTTTGAAACCATGACTAAAACCTAGCTCTCTTCTAAACTTGAACCAAGGTCTCACCAAGACTGTTCTACTCTCAAACCCAACAACCTCTCTCCGGTTGACAAGTTAAGAGTGCCTTGAAAGGCACGTGAACCACAAAAAGTGGGTCTGAAGGTGAAGAGTCTCACGGATCTTCCAAGAACCGTGACCGTGGTGGCACGTGGACCTACACGTGGTGGCGCGTGAACAAGTGTGTGTGTAAAAATAGAGAGTAAGAGCTTGATTTATGTGTTTGTGTGCTCAGTTTTGTGAGGCTTTGAGAACATGCAAGTGTGCCAAGCAAGATATTGTAGATAAGAACCACAAAGTATAGGTGTGTAAGTGTGTGTGTGTGTGAAACAAAGAGATGCTATGAAAGGAATGAAACAGGGAAAAGGAAAAGGGTTTCGGGTTTACCAGTTGATGTAACTCCTTCCTTTTGCTCTTTCTTTTTGTTCTCTCTGCTTCGATGCTTGCTGGTTGTTGTTGTTTTTATGGTTTCGAACTCGTGCATAAGGATGCCCCGTTAGGGTTTAGGGTTTAGCTACAAAGAAAACAATTAACAAGTTAGATTCAAACTAAAGCAAAATCTAGAAAAATGAGTAAAGAAATGAGAGAAAAGAAGCTCATGGTTGTGTAAATTCATGGCTGCTTCTGTCACTTCTATTTCTCCATGCTTTCTCTAGGATTTTTGGAGGAAAAAGAGAGAGAATCAGAGAGGGCTAGAGAGATTTCTCTCTCTACCCGTAGGTCTCCAAGGGATATCTCAATGAGTGAGCTCTATCCTCTCTTGGTAAGGAATGTGTGGAAGTGTATATGTGAGTCCTACGTGGGAGTGAAGAAAGAATAGTGTGATGTCATGAATTGCATTATGGCCAAGCATGAGCTGGAAGTAGATATGTCCAAAGTTGGCTACTTGGGGGAATACTCTAGAACCAAATACATGCCTTTTCTCATCAATCCACCGTTCATTTTTTACACTCACCAACAATTGGCGGACCTTAAACACACTCAATAAAATGTTAGGATAGTTAGATAATTTCATCAAGAGATAAATGTTACGGGACCAAATTAAAATAAATGTGAAACTGTTGGACCCAAATAAAACTAGTGACAAGCATTTCTTCATAAATCTTACTAACTTCCTACGTCAAATGGTAATTCTGAGTATGTGCCAAGATTAGTTACTATCCTAACTATAGCTCACCAAAGCAATCCTGCAAACTCTTGTAATATGTCAGATATGATCATTAATGCATCTCAAGGGAAAACAATTGTCAATTTATGAAATAAAGCACATTTTAATGGCAAACCCGCAACTGGCAAATATCTCGCTTTCACAACAATTCGATCAACTCAAGCCTAATTTTTTTTGTCTTTGGATATGAAAATGAAGAGAATTCTAATATGTTTAATGTCATGTCAAAACAAGTCCCTGAGACCCTTGATTTAAAACTTGGGTTCCCAATTGAATTTGTGATCGGACAAAATACAGTATCTACGGGTATAAAAATAAATTAGGCCCCTACAAAATGTAATAATTGGCCCCTCCAAAATTTTTTACAAAGCCTTCATGCTATCAATGGAAGAGGATTGGTCTTAACTTAGGCAAGATTGCTCTTAACTTAGTTTAAATCATATTATGCTATGAGTAGATAACAAAGCAGTCCACCTACTTGCATTACATGCAAAAATGCTAGAGTTTTCTAAAATATTGGATAGAAGTTATCCCTGGTTTTAAAGTTCCAATTAGCTATGGATGTTCATCATTTTCACAGTTTATGCTCATTTTTTTACTATTATTTTGCTTTGTTTTTGGATAGTGAAAATTAATGGCTTTCCTTAAAAAATTTCACTAAGGGCAGTCCAGTATTAGTGTTTACATTTTTTCACTAGCAATGATTGCATTTAGCCATTTACAATTCCAATATTTAGTTAGTTTCTCAAGTGTACACCTAAACAAAACACACACTTTTACCAAAACCAAATAGATCCCTAGGCTCTAGGTGCCTTTTTTTTTTTTTTTTTTTTTTTTTTCTAAGATTGCAAATTGTTTACAATAGTGAAATGCAATGTGCATTGCTCAAATTGGTGTGTTTTTCTTTTTCATTCTTAGTCTACAAATTTTATTTATTTATTTCTCTCATCATCATTACCGCAATCATCATATTTATCTTTTTCTCTTATCACCAATTTGTTTTCCTCATAATTATATATATCTTTTTCTCTCATTATCATCAAAGTTATAGTTATATTTCAATTATAAAATATAGTTTTTAGTTACGAGATATGACTAACCTATAAATAAATGATTCGGCCCCTCAAGTGAAAAATCCTTACTACGCCCCTAGTAACAAGGAATTTCTACATTTGAATCACAACCCTCTGATGGTGATGACCAATGAAGTAATCTACTAGGAGCAATGGTTCTATGTAAATAATTGTGTCTATAAAATGAAATGTAGGGAGCAATGCACTTTTGGTCTCTACATTTTAGGCCTATTCTCATTTTGGTCCCTAAATTGATTTCATGCCTCCTCAATCCTCGAAAACAAAAAATCATGTCCATTTTGGTCCCTGCCATCAACCTAGTAACAGAAAAATCATACGTGGCAGACGGAGTGCCTTACTTGTTGGCATGACGCTGATATGTCCATTAAAATATTATTAAAAAATTAGTTAGCATTTTTTAAACGCCATGTCATTATTTAAATTAATAAAAAAAGCCAGATCAAGAAATTAAAAATAAATATTAATCGAATTAATTTTTTTTTTTACTTTTCATTTTTTTTTCCCGTAAGAACATTCATTTCTTCTTTCCCAAAACATGAACTTCATGTTCTTCCCCAGCAAATAAACCAATTAACCAAGAAATTTTCTTGATAACAAACACACAAAAAAACCCAAAAATTCAACTCAAAAACAAAATCATAAATCTCAAAGCCCCCATTTTCTCAAACCCTAGCAAAATCATCGAATTCCAAAGCCACAAAGAACCAAATGAATCCAAAAATACAACAAAAACAACCCAAACAAAAAATCTCAAACTCATAAAAACCCTACCACCACCACCACCACCAATCAAACAATCAAACCCACCACCACCATCGATTAAACAATCAAGAGAGAGTCGAGTTTAGAGAGAAAGAGAGAGAAAGTTAGAGCAACCACCACAACGATCTGGGTAGCAACCATCACAACGATCTAGGTCCGAACAACTAGAGTTAACTATGGCCCTAAAACAAAAAGCACCAATAATTGTATCTGGATCCCCTTCAAGACTTAATCGCAATTGCCCATCATCCACTAGTCACCATCTTCGCTACTATCACGCTACTGTTGCTTCATGCGTTGATTTTCCCAAACTGTTAAAGGCATCGCTTCTCTCTCTCTCTCTCTTGTTCTTCGTTTTTGCTTTTACTATAGGCCCTACTGTGCGCTTAGTCTGAGTTTTTTTTTGTTCCTTTCCTTGGAGGAATTTCTGTAGTGGTGATTATATTTAAAGACGTGAATTTCATGTTTATTATATGTAATGTGGCTGCCATTTATGGCTTGTTTTATTTATGATGAACTTGCTGTGGTTTAGTGATTTAAGAAATGGGTGAGCAATTTATCAAATGATCCAGAGGTGTGAAGCAAGGGAAGAGTGAGAGTGAGGATAAGTATAGAAATGACATCAACCCAAGCAAGGGGCTTCCCCTATTTGGAATCTTCATTTTTTTGGTTCAAAAATGCCCTACGTCCCTATATTTAAGTAGAGATAAAACTTACAATATGGTAAAAATACAACTCTAACTCCCCTAAAACCTAAAAAATAAGGTCACTTTTGTTGATTTTCAAATCGTTTTATGCACTTATAAATTAAATTTTCAAAATAAAAAATTATATATACAAAATAAGAACTCAGGTTTTTGATTTGTTTTGTTTTGTTTTGTTTTTTTATTTTTATTTTTATTTTTGCTAAAAAATAAACGTGTAATAATTGTTCATTTTTTTAGACTAGCTTCATGACACTCTTGGTTGTATTAGTAGTTCTAAATGCGTAATATTAATAAGAAAACATGTAAACTTCAAATTGGAATGAATGAAAAATTATGATATTATAAAAAATAAAAAATAAAAGCCTCATCACACTCATGAAGTAAGTGTAATGAGTCTAGTTATTATTATTGATGATGCGTGACAAAATCAGTAGCCTGGATGCTTCAGATTTCGATGGCGAAAAGATAATCTGGAAAAAAACCTGAAAAGATGAACAAACTCTTAGAGGAGACCGGGGTGGACCGGCCAAAAACCCTCCGATGATGAAGTCAGTGTCTCTTTTAACTTTCAGAATTCCAAAATACTTGGAAGAGATTTTTCATACCTTTTCCTCAGTGATAGTTGTTTATATAGTGCATGCTATAAGCAGTTACTTGATAACTTCTCCTATGTTGGAGGAGGTCGGAAGGCTCGGAGGTAACTTCCATAACTGCTATAGAAGTTACATTATTTGGTCATACGTTCTGTAACTGTCATCGAAGGTGGTTTCGTGGCAATGCCCTTGGTTTCGCGTGTACGTTCTGGAATAAGTGTATTAATCTCGTCTAGGGATTGTATGTGGTAACTCCGTCTGAAGTCCTTATAGGCCGTCCTAGAGTCATAGCGGATGGACGACCCTGTCATAGACGAGGTTCATGGGCTGTCATCTTTGTTTCTTCTTTGGACGACCTTTACAGTCTTTGGACGACCTCTACGGATGAGCTTGGAGTAGGTTTATTTTAGGACACTACCAGTTGCCCCCCTGTCCGTGGGTCGTCTAGGAAAAGTAGCATGGTGTTGTTCTTTGGACACATGTATTGATGTCAAAGTGTAAGCTTGCCACGCGTCACAATCTCATTAGTGCAAGCTCACGTCGACTCATTTTTCGAGGAGTGTGCCACGTGTTAGCTCGTGATTCGTTGTGTTATTTCAGGTACTAAAGTATTTGCCTATAAATAGTGGAATTCCTGAGCTACCCCCCTCATTTCTGAAATTTTTCTTCCCTGACACTCCTCGTCCTAGCGCTTCGTCTAGAAGTCTCTCACGTCCATAGTCATCATTTAGATCCAGGTATTTTCCTCACTCTTGTCCTTAGGTTTAAAATTCCCAAGAAATGACTGAGATTGTCCTTTCCTCGTCTAGTAATAGCCTTGAGAAAGCTGTAGACGTGTTTCATGAACCAAGTAGCTTTAGTGGGTCAAGTGATAGTAGTAGTGGTAGCAATAGTAGCAGTAGTAGGGGGAATACCTCAGACGAGTATACGTCAGGTGTTCCTGGAGTTCCTTTAGAGGTTCTTCAGGAAGGACTTAGGTTGAGGACCGAGTCTGGGTCAAGGGCTGGCACGAGTGCTCCTTCGTCCACTGTCCAGGATGAGGTTGAGGTAGTTTATAGTTGTGCCATTGATATTCATTCCAAGACGGATAGCAAAAGGTTAGAGTCTCTCAAGGCCTGGTACCAAATCCCTGATAATTTAAACCGTAGGTTACCAGTCCGTGGGGAATGGTGTTGCTAACCCCATTTTGGAGTTGGTATTTATGAGGCTTACCTCTTGGGGGGTTTGAGGTTGCCTTTCAACGCGTTTGCTAGGGAGTTGCTCTCTAGATTAGGTTTAGCTATCTATCAGTTCAACCCCAACGCATGGAGGCTAATTGTTTCCATGCAAGTCTTATGGAGGGAGGTTTTTGGAGGGGATCATCCTCTTACTGTGGACGAGTTCCTCTACTGCTATAAACCCTCCGAAATTAATCAATCCTTTTACTTCCATCAATTCACAGCCAGAGGGGGAGACTATAGATTGATCAAGTCTTTGGTTACCTCAGACAGGAACTGGAAGACGGAGTTTTTCTTCGTCTCTGGCCCCTGGGCTGGGAAACCAATTGAAGTTGATAGGGATCCATTTGGTCCTTACACAGGAGAACTATGGAACCTTCGTCCTGAAGGTATGTTTGAGCTTGTCCGTCTTGAAATGTTCATATATATTTAGTTTGATTATTCTCGTCTAACGTTCCTTTCTTGTTTTTTGCAGGTGTTAGACGACCTCACTTGAGCAAGTTCTATATAGAGCGAGTTCAAAAGGCTCTTCTATACACTGACAGGATATTCCACTTTTTGGTGAGCTTGAGGCGTCTTGCTGCGTGGGGGTTAGGTCCTGAGCCCTCTGCTGAAGCCGTTGCACACGAGCTCACTGTCCGTAGACGAAAGTCTTATTATTATTTTTTGAAAATAACTAATTGCATTTTATTTTTATTTATCATCATCGTCCATATATTTTTTTTTTTATTTTAGGAATGACGACAATGAATCAAAATAAAGGCAAGGAGGTGGTGGACGAGGTGGTTGGGCAGGGGGTTCAATCCCAACCTCGTCCATCAGTTGATGATAAAATAAAAAGTTTGTCTAAGGGAATTGATTTGGGGAAACTCCCAAGTCGACGCAGGGAGAAAAAAGCCAAGCATGGGCTGTCCAAGCCTGGGGTCGTCAAGCCTGGCTCTGTGCCTCTTGCCCAGCAGACTCCCGTCCATGTCCATGACATTGACGACGAGCTCTTTGATCCTCCGTCCATGCACATGCCATCCACAGCCCAAGTGCCTGTCTCACCCTAGCCCTCTAGTCAAATCCCTCTGAACCTACTTGGAGATAAGGACCTAGCCTGGGAAAGGTTCGAAAGGGTTGTGACTGATCAGGACGTGGCGGCCTGCTACAACATATCCTTGAAGGATTTTGAGCACTCTAGTGTTCATGACCTTTTCAAGGTAAACATAATTTTTATCTCGTCCTTATTTTTATCTCGTCTTACCAATATTCAATTATTCCTTGTCTAAAAGCCAAATTTTGTGTAGGCAATGTCCAAGTTCATTGCCACGTCCAGACAAGCGACAGAACTAGACAAGACGAGGATCCTGCTGGAGAGGAGGATACAGGAGGTCAAGGACGAGAGCAAAAGATGGGCTGAAGTGGCGAGCAACGCCAAGGACGAAGTGAAGGAGTTGCAGGACCATGTGGAGGAGCTGAAGGCTAATGTCATAGAGAAGGACACTCATCTTGATCATCTCCAAAAGAGGAATGACGAGCTGAATGCTCTTCTTGAAAAGGCTAAGGGAGACGCGGTTGCAGAGTTCAAGGCGTCCAAAGAGTACACTGATTCTTTGGACACAAACTACGCAGCTGGGTTTGAAGACTTTAGGATGGACGCCATGGAGAGTTTCTCTAACCTTAATTTCAGTTCTATCAAGCTCAACCTCGGTGGTGCTGCTTCAAGCTCCCTTCTTCAGACAAGCTCAGAAGATGTTAACATCGACGATGATGCCACCACTCAGCAAGCTCAAGACGACCCCAGCACAAGCCCTCCCCAATGAAAGCTTTTACACTTAAGTTTAAGGGTTTTTTTTTTTTTTTTTTTGGCTTGGTCCGTTGTCTTGGACCATTGGATGTAATTCAAGTACAATTAATTCGTCCATAGTTTTAGGACGATTTCTTAAACAATGTCGTTTATTTCAACTTTATATAAGGGTTTTTGGACACAGGTTGCCCTCCCTTTTTGGTTAATGAATGCATGTTTGCTTTATTTTTCATTTGCTCATTGTATGGACGAGCTTTGTTTGCATTCCAATAATCTTTAATTTTTTTATTCGTCCTTCATAGGGACTTGTGGTATGGACGAGCTTTGTTTGTATTGTGAATTTAGAATGGCTCGTCCACGAATGGTGCCATTGTTGATTTCGACATTATTCCTCGTCTATTTGTTGGACGAGTATTTGCCTATGGACGAGTTGCTAGTTTTGTTTATTTAAAAGCAAACTTTTTTGACTCGTCCAAATTTTTGGCTATTTTAATTGATATCCATTGGATTGTGCATTTCCTCGTCCATGATTCGGTTGAGCTATTCCTCGTCCATGGTCGGGTTAACACATTGGGGCATCAACTCGTCTCTCGGTTGTGGACGAACGTGCCTCTTGCTTTATCCTTATTTGAGGAAAGCTTTTAGACGATACATCCTTGCGTCCAAGGATTTTGTTCGTCTTTAGTTTATTTTCATACATATAAGTAGATATACTTAGAAATACATCACATACATGCTTTGAAAATTCAGTGTAAATATTCGTCCACAGTCATGGCACATGCTTAAGAGCTAGTGCTTTTAGGGAATTACAAACACTTAAACACAAATTCTTTCATAAGTAACACACATCTAAAACATTAGTAGTAAGCAAATACTAGAAAGTAACAATTACTTCAAGCGTTCATCACATCTGTCCTATGGCGACGCTCGTCCATGGTTGTTTTTTATTGATAGTATCTTCTCAAATGTTCAACGTTCCAAGGGTGTTCTAGCTTCCGTCCGTCCAGGGCTTCCAAATAGTAGGATCTGTGCCTTTTACAGTTGATAACCCTGTAAGGTCCTTCCCAATTTGGTCCCAGCTTTCCATGGGCAGGGTTTTTGGTGGCCAAAGAAACCCTTTTTAGGACGAGGTCCCCGATGTTAAAGCGCCCGGGTTTGACCATGGCATCGTAGTGTTTGGCCATCAAGTTTTTGTACTTTGCTATTCTCTACTCCGCATTCATCCTTACCTTTTCTATGAGATTGAGGTTAAGACGAAGATGGTCCCCGTTATCTTCGTCCTGATACTTCATCACTTTATGGCTAGCCATGTGCACCTCCGCAGGTATGACTGCTTCACTCCCGTAAGCTAGTTTGAAAGGAGTTTCTACTTTGGGGGTCCTCGCTATTAGTCTCGTCCTTATTTTTATCTCGTCTTACCAATATTCAATTATGCCTTGTCTAAAAGCCAAATTTTGTGTAGACAATGTCCAAGTTTATTGCTGCGTCCAGACAAGAAACATAACTGGACAAGACGAGGATCCTGCTGGAGAGGAGGATACAGGAGGTCAAGGACGAGAGCAAAAGATGGGATGAAGTGACGGGCAAGGCCAAGGACGAAGTGAAGGAGTTACAGGACCATGTGGAGGAGCTGAAGGCTGATGTCATAGAGAAGGACACTCGTCTTGATCATCTTCAAAAGAGGAATAACGAGTTGAGTGCACTTCTTGAAAAGGCTAAGGGAGACGCGGTTGCAGAGTTCAAGGCGTCCAAAGAGTACACTGATTCTTTAAACACAAACACTGATTCTTTTGCTACCACTACTACTATTACTTGACCCACTAAAGCTACTTGGTTCAGGAAACTCGTCTATGGCTTTCTCAAGGCTATTACTAGACGAGGAAAGGACAATCTCAGTCATTTCTTGGGAATTTTAAACCAAAGGACAAGAGAGAGGAAAATACCTGAATCTAAATGATGACTATGGACGTGAGAGACTTCTAGACGAGGCGCTAGGACGAGGAGTGTCAGGGAAGAAAAATTTCAGAAATGAGGGGGGTAGCTCAGGAATTCCAAGCTTGCACTAGTGAGATCGTGACGCGTGGTGAGCTTACACTTTGACATCAATACACGCATCCAAAGAACAACACCATGCTACATTTCCTAGACAACCCACGGACAGGGGGGCAACTGGTAGTGTCCTAAAATAAACCTACTCCAAGCTCGTCCGTAGAGGTCGTCCAAACACCGTAGAGGTCGTCCAAAGAAGAAACAAAGATGACAGCCCATGAACCTCGTCCATGACAGGGTCGTTCATCCGCTATGACTCTAAGACGACCTATAAGGACTTCAGACGGAGTTACCACATGCGATCTCTGGACGAGATTAATACACTTATTACAGAACGCACACTTGAAACCAAGGGCATTGCCACGAAACCACCTTCGATGATAGTTACAGAACGTATGACCAAATAATGTAACTTCCATAGCACTTATGAAAGTTACCTCCGAGTCTTCCGACCTTCTCCAACATAGGAGAAGTTATCAAGTAACTGCTTATAGCATGCACTGGACAGACTCCCCTTTCACGGCTTCCATCAACAATCATCCCCTGCCCGCAAAGATCAAAATGCCTTACTTAGCCTCGTATGACGGGACGCGTGACCCATGCGATCACATCGCAACCTTCAAAACTACAATGCATCTCCAGGGAATTCCAGACGAGATCATGTGTAGGGCTTTTCCAACTACACTTAAAGGACCGGGGCGAGTATGGTTCAATAAGATACCTCCAAATTCTGTAAGTTCATTCGAAGAATTGAGTAAACTGTTTTTTTTCAACAATTTCATTGGAGGACAGAGACATAAGCGCTCCTCGTCTAGTTTGTTAACCATAGAGCAGGGGGAGAATGAGAGCTTGCGGTCCTTCATTACCCGTTTCAACAGAAAAGCCCTGACAGTGGATGAGATGGACGATAAACTACTGCTGGCAGCCTTCCATAACGGGGTCAATTCCGATTTATTCACCCATAAGCTCTATGAACAAGAGCCTCAGACCATGGCTAAACTCGTCCATTCGGCCCAAAACTTCATGAATGTAGAAAACGCAATCATAGCCAAGAAGAGAAAGAGAGCCGAACGAAGGGAGGGAGATATCCCACGTCATCTGGAACAAGCTCCTCGTTCGAAGAGGGCTCGCACTGATAAATGGGATTAAGACAACAGAAAGTCAGTTTCGTCTTCAGGAAGAAGTTAGCATTACACGCCTCTTAATGTTCCACTTGACCAAGTGCTCATGCAGATCAAAGACGATCCATCCCTGAAGTGCCAAAAAAGATGAAGGGAGACCCCAACAAGCGCAATAGGAATAAATATAGCCGTTTCCATAGAGACCACGGGTATGACACGGACGAGTGTTTCGATCTAAAGCAGCAGATAGAGATTTATTTATCCATAAGCTCTATGAACAAGAGCCTCAGACCATGGCTAAACTCGTCCATTCGGCCCAAAACTTCATGAATGTAGAAAATGCAATCATAGCCAAGAAGAGAAAGAGAGCCGAACAAAGGGAGGGATATATCCCACGTCATCTGGAACAAGCTCCTCGTTCGAAGAGGGCTCGCACTAGGGATAAATGGGATTAAGACAACAGAAAGTCAGTTTCGTCTTCAGGAAGAAATTAGCACTACACGCCTCTGAATGTTCCACTTGACCAAGTGCTCATGCAGATCAAAGACGATCCGTCCCTGAAGTGCCAGAAAAGATGAAGGGAGACCACAACAAGCGCAATAGGAATAAATATTGCCGTTTCCACAGAGACCACGGGTATGACACGGACGAGTGTTTCGATCTAAAGCAGCAGATAGAGAACCTCATCAGGCAGGGAAAACTGAGAAACTTCCTTGGATGAGATCAGAAAGATGAAAAGTTGAAAGGAAAGGTGGAGGAGATGCCGCGACCACCGCTGGGAGAAATAAGAGTGATCACAGGAGGGACCTTGATAGGACAAACTTCTAGGTCGCGAAAGACATACCTAAAGGCAGTACAGAACGTCCAACTCTCAGGGCAACCGGTCAAGATGAGGAAAACCAAAGAACAGGCTATTACCTTCACGGACGAGGATGCAGAAAGGGTTCACCACCCCCATGACGACGCGATTGTTATTACTCTGCTTATCATGGGTTACACAACCAGAAGGGTGTTAGTTGACAATGGCAGTTCGGCGGATATCATCTACTATGCACTATATAAACAACTATCACCGAGGAAAAGGTATGAAAAATCTCTTCCAAGTATTTTGGAATTCTGAAAGTAACTGATGATGCGTGACAAAATCAATAGGCTGGATGCTTCGGATTTCGATGGCGAAAAGATAATCTAGAAAAAAATCTGAAGAGATGAACAAAGTCTTAGAGGAGACCAGGGTGGACCGGCCAAAAACCCTCTGATGACGAAGTCAGTGTCTCTTTTAACTTTCAGAATTCCAAAATACTTGGAAGAGATTTTTCATACCTTTTCCTCGGTGATAGTTGTTTATATAGTGCATGCTATAAGCAGTTACTTGATAACTTCTCCTATGTTGGAGGAGGTCCGAAGGCTTGGAGGTAACTTCCATAACTGCTATGGAAGTTACATTATTTGGTCATACGTTCTGTAACTGTCATCGAAGGTGGTTTCGTGGCAATGCCCTTAGTCTCTGTGGAAACGACAATATTTATTCCTATTGCGCTTGTTGGGGTCTCCCTTCATCTTTTCTGGCCACTTCAGGGACGGATCGTCTTTGATCTGCATGAGCACTTGGTCAAGTGGAACATTCAGAGGCGTATAGTGCTGACTTCTTCCTGAAGACGAAATTGACTTTCTGTTGTCTTGATCCCTTTTATCCCCAGTGCGAGCCTTCTTCGGACGAGGAGCTTATTCCAGATGACGTGGGATATCTCCCTCCCTTCGTTCGGCTCTCTTTCTCTTCTTGGCTATGATTGCGTCTTCTGCATTCATGAAGTTTTGGGCCGAATGGACGAGTTCAACCATGGTCTGAGACTCTTGTTCATAGAGCTTATGGATGAATAAATAGGAATTGACCCCATTATGGAAGGCTGCCAGCAGCAGTTTATTATTCATCTCATCCACTATTAGGGCTTCTCTATTGAAACGGGTAATGAAGGACCGCAAGCTCTCATTCTCCCCCTGCTCTATGTACAAACTAGACGAGGAGCGCTAATGTCTCTGTCCTCCAATGAAATTGTTGACAAACGGCTTACTCAATTCTTCGAATGAACTTACAGAATTTGGAGGTATCTTACTGAACCATACTTGCGCCAGTCCTTTGAGTGTAGTTGGAAAAGCCCTACATATGATCTCGTCCGGAATTCCCTAGAGATGCATTGTAGTTTTGAAGGTTGCGATGTGATCGCATAGGTCACGCGTCCCGTCATACGAGTCTAAGGAAGACATTTTGAACTTTGCGGGCAGGGGATGACTGTTAATGGAAGCCGTGAAAGGGGAGTCTGTCCGGTGAACCAAATCTTCCACGGGATTCGCCCTTCTCATGTTCTCCTTCATTTCATCCATGGCTTTACACTTCTGGTCCATTTCCCTTTCTAAGTGTGGCACTCGTCATGAAGCGGTACCCCTTGACTGGCCTTCGAACTCGGCATTCTCCCTGGCGTCTTGACTCCGGGCTTGTCCTTCCTCGAACCTTTCTTGACGCTGCCTCCGCAAGTGAACCTCCCAAGTTATGTTGGATTGCAGGCTGTTGGGCGACTGGCGCTGACTGTCGATCACGGTTGGGATTGCTGGAAGCATCCCTACTTTCTTGGTGGCTTGGGCTGGTAGCCCTCGACCTTGTCTGAACCATACAGCCTTTTGTCAGCGGGAAAGAATTACAAAGTACAACCTTACACAATTACGTTCTCACAGATGGCGCCAATTGATGATGCGTGACAAAATCAGTAGGCTGGATGCTTCGGATTTCGATGGAGAAAAGATAATCTGGAAAAAAACTTGAAGAGATAAACAAACTCTTAAAGGAGACTGGGGTGGACTGGCCAAAAACCCTCCGATGATGAAGTCAGTGTCTCTTTTAACTTTCAAAATTCCAAAATACTTGGAAGAGATTTCCCCTGTGGGGGTCCTCGCTGTTGTTCTGTAAGCCCACAATACACCTGGTAATTCATCTGGCCATACTCCCTTTGCCCCGTCAAGCCGAGTCTTGATGATTTTCACCAAGGATTGGTTTGCTACTTCAACCTGGCCGTTTTCTTGAGGGTGAGATGGTGAGGAATAATGATTCTGAATTCCAAAGTGTTCGCAGAAGTCCCTGAAAAGTGCATTGTCAAACTGTCGTCCATTGTCCATCACCAGTACCCTTGGCATCCCAAATCAACACACAGTGTTCTTCCAAACGAAATTCTTGACATTTTGTTGTGTGATCTTTGCCAGTGGTTATGATTCTATCCACTTAGTAAAGTAGTCAATACCTACCACTAAAAACTTCATTTGCCTGGTTCCAAGTGGAAAGGGACCCAAAATGTCCAGTCCCCATTGTGCGAATGGCCATGGGGCCATCATAGGAGTAAGATACTCTGAAGGTTGTCTAGGGGCATTGCTGAATCACTGACATTGGTCACATACTTTAACATATGCCTTTGCGTCTGCTTGAATGGTTGGCCAGTAGTATCCTGCACGGACGACTTTATGCACTAATGCTCTTGCCCCTGAGTGGTTTCCACATGCTCCCTCATGAACTTCCTTTAATACGTAGTTTGCTTCGTCTAGAGCTAAGCACCTTAGATAAGGTTAAGAAAAACCTCTTTTGTATAGTACCTCATTTATGAGGACGTACCTGGCCGACCTAATTCTTAGTTTCCTGGCCTCGTCTTTTCCCTCTGATAGCTGTCCATCCTTCAAATACGCTACTATTGGAGTTGTCCAATTTGCTTCGCTTTCTATCTAATGCATCTTCGGAAGATCTATGCTTGGCATATATTGAATTTCGTCAAAGTCGTTCAAAGCCCCACCTGTCGAGGCTTCTTTTGCCAAAGCATCTGCTCTCATGTTCTCTTCCCTTGGGATTTGAATGAAACTGGCTTCTTTGAATTTCTTCACAAGGCGTCTCACTTTATTTAGATATTTCTTCATGCGTTCCTCTTTGGCTTCGTACGTCCCATTCACTTGGCCTATGACCAGCTGAGAGTCTCCGTGGACGAATAATGATTCTGCTCCTAAAGACTTTGCCAACTATAGCCCATTCAGAAGAGCCTCATATTCTACTTCGTTGTTGGTTGGTGCATACTGCAGGCGGACGTTTTACTTCAATTCATTTCCTTCCGGGGATTTCAAAATGACTCCTACCCCACCTGCATGTAATGTAGAGGATCCATCCACATGGACGATCCATCTTCGAGTGCTGCCTGGCTCGTCTAGACCTTCAATGCTTGGAGTAAATTCTGCAATGAAATCTGCCAATACCTGTGCTTTTATCGCACTCCTTGGCAAGTACCTGATATCGAATTCCCTAAGTTCAATAGCCCATTGGACTAGTCGCCCTGCAGCTTCCAACCTGTTCATTGCTTTCTTCAATGGATGGTCTGTCAAGACATTAATAACATGTGCTTGGAAATAGTGTCTCAACTTCCTCGAGGCTGTGATCAAAGCAAAGACTAATTTCTCCATCACTGGATATCGTCCTTCTGCTCCTCTCAGAGCTCGGCTTGTATAGTAGACTGGTTTCTGTATTTTTCCTTCTTCTCTAATCAACGCCGAGCTTACTGCATGTGGGGACACCGCCAAGTACAAGTATAATTCTTCACCAGGTATGGACGGGCTTAACAGCAGTGCCGTAGTCAGGTAGTTCTTGAGGTCTTGAAAAGCTTTTTGACATTCTTCCGACCATTCAAAAGCTTTTTTAAGAACCTTGAAAAACGGCAAACACTTGTCAGTTGCTTTAGAGATAAACCTGTTGAGAGCAGCAACTCGTCCAGTGAGTGACTAGACTTCTTTGATACTTCCTGGCGGTTTCATATCAATGATGGCTTGAATTTTGTCGAGGTTCGCTTCGATCCCTCTATGCGAAACCATGAATCCAAGGAATTTTCCCAACGAAACTCCAAAAGCGCACTTGCCAGGATTTAGCTTCACATTGTACCGCCTGAGTGTGTCGAAAGTTTCTTGGAGATCATCCAAGTGGTTCTTCTCGTCCAAACTCTTCACTAGCATATCATCTATATAAACCTCCACATTTCGTCCTATTTGCAATTGGAACATATGATTAACCAACCTTTGATAAGTCGCCCTTGCGTTCTTTAAACCGAAGGGCATCACCTTGTAACAAAACAGCCCCTAGCTTGTTATGAAGGACGTCTTTTCCTGGTTTGCCTCGTCCATCCTTATTTGGTTATACCCTGAGAAAGCGTCCATGAAGCTTAACAGCTAGTGACCAACTGTGGAATCCACCAACTGATCAATGTGTGGCAAGGGGTAGCTGTCCTTGGGGCAAGCTTTATTTAAATCAATGAAGTCCACACACATTCTCCACTTGTCGTTTGCCTTCCTAACCATCACTACATTGGCCAGCCATTCTGGGTAATAGACTTCCCGAATAAACTGCGCTGCTGTCAACTTCTAAACTTCTTCCTTAATAGCTTTGTCCCGTTCTGGAGCGAAAACCCTTCTCTTCTGAAGGACGGGCTTGTAAGATGGGCATACGTTCAACCGATGAGTGATGACGCTTGGATCAATTCCTGGCATATCTTCATGACTCCATGTAAACACATCAACACTTCTTCACAAGAAGCAGACGAGGTCCTGCTTTGTTTCATTCTTCATACTTATTCCTATTCTAGTAAATCTTTTGGGATCATTCTCGACCAACAGAATGTCTTCCATTATTTCGGTAGGCTCTGCAACAATTCTTCTTTCCTCTACGCTCATTGTCTGCGCCCCCTCGTCCATGGCCAGCATGGCTAGGTAGCATTCTCTTGCTGCTAGCTGATCTCCTTGTACTTGCCCTACTCCATACTCTGTAGGGAACTTGACTGACAGGTGATAAGTAGAGGTTACTGCCTTCCAACTATTCAAAGTTGGTCTCCTGATGATGGCATTGTATGATGACGAACACTCCACCACGAGGAAATTTATTTCTTTGGTTATCTGTCGCGGATGTGCCCCCACCACCACAGGCAGCGTAATTATCCCTATGGGTTGTACCTTCATTCCCCCAAACCCCACCAAAGGTGAGTTCACTGGACAAAGTAGGTCTTGTCCAAGATTCATTTGCTGGAAGGCGGGATAGTACAGAATGTTCGCAGAACTGCCATTGTCAACTAACACCCTTTTGATTGTGTAACCTGTGATAAGCAGGGTAATAACGATCACGTCGTCATGGGGGTGGTGAACCCTTTCTGCATCCTCGTCCGTGAAGGTAATAGCCTTTTCTTCGGTTTTCCTCGTCTTGATTGGTTGCCCTGAGAGTTGGACGTTCTGTACTGCCTTCAGGTATGTCTTTCGCGACCTAGAAGTTTGTCCTGTCAAGGTCCCTCCTATGATCACTCTTATTTCTCTCAGCGGTGGTCACTGCATCTCCTCCACCTTTCCTTTCAACTTTTCATCTTTCTGATCTCGTCCAAGGAAGTTTCTCAGTTTTCCCTGCCTGATGAGGTTCTCTATCTGCTGCTTTAGATCGAAACATTCGTCCATGTCATGTCCGTGGTCTTTGTGGAAACGGCAATATTTATTCCTATTGCGCTTGTTGGGGTCTCCCTTCATCTTTTCTGGCCACTTCAGGGACGGATCGTCTTTGATCTACATGAGCACTTGGTCAAGTGGAACATTTAGAGGCGTGTAGTGCTGACTTCTTCTTAAAGACGAAACTGACTTTCTGTTGTCTTGATCCCTTTTATCCCCAGTGCGAGCCTTCTTAGGACGAGGAGCTTCTTCCAGATGACGTGGGATATCTCCCTCCCTTCGTTCGGCTCTCTTTCTCTTCTTGGCTATGATTACGTCTTCTACATTCATGAAGTTTTGGGCCGAATGGACGAGTTCAGCCATGGTCTGAGGCTCTTGTTCATAGAGCTTATGGATGAATAAATCGAAATTGACCTCGTTATGGAAGACTGCCAGCAGCAGTTTATCGTCCATCTCATCCACTGTCAGGGCTTCTTTGTTGAAACGGGCAATGAAAGACCGCAAGCTCTCATTCTCCCCCTGCTCTATGGTTAACAAACTAGACGAGGAGCGCTTATGTCTCTGTCCTCCAATGAAATTATTGACAAATGGTTTACTCAATTCTTCGAATGAACTTACAGAATTTGGAGGTATTTTACTGAATCATACTCGCGCCAGTCCTTTCAGTGTAGTTGGAAAAGCCCTACACATGATCTCGTCTGGAATTCCCTGGAGATGCATTGTAGTTTTGAAGGTTGCAATGTGATCACATGGGTCACGCGTCCCGTCATACGAGTCTAAGGAAGGCATTTTGAACTTTGCGGGCAGGGAATGACTGTTGATGGAAGCCATGAAAGGGGAGTCTGTTCGGTGAACCAAATCTTCCACGGGATTCACCCTTCTCATGTTCTCCTTCATTTCATCCATGGCTTTACGCATTTGGTCCATTTCCCTTTCCAAGTATGGCACCCGTCGTGAAGCAATGCCCTTCGACTGGCCTTCGAACTCGGCATTCTCCCTGGCGTCTTGACTCTGGGCTTGTCCTTCCTCGAACCTTTCTTGAAGCTGCCTCCTTAGGTGAACCTCCCTAGTTAACTCTTGATTCTGACGGGTTAACTCTGCCATGGCGGCTGCCATGGATTGTATATGTTGGATTGCAGGCTGTTGGGCGACTGGCGCTAACTGTTGATCACGGTTGGGATTGCTGGAAGCATCCCTACTTTCTTGGTGGCCTGGGCTGGTAGCCCTCGACCTTGTCCGAACCATACAGCCTTTTGTCAACGGAAAAGAAGTACAAAGTACAACCTTACACAATTATGTCCCCACAGACGGTGCCAACTGATGATGCGTGACAAAATCAGTAGGCTGGATGCTTCGGATTTCGATGGCGAAAAGATAATCTAGAAAAAAACCTGAAGAGATGAACAAACTCTTAGAGGAGACCGGAGTGGACCGGCCAAAAACCCTCCGGTGATGAAGTCAGTGTCTCTTTTAACTTTCAGAATTCCAAAATACTTGGAAGAGATTTTTCATACCTTTTCCTCGGTGATAGTTGTTTATATAGTGCATGCTATATGCAGTTACTTGATAACTTATCCTATGTTGGAGGAGGTCGGAAGGTTCGGAGGTAACTTCCATAACTGCTATGGAAGTTACATTATTTGGTCATACGTTCTGTAACTGTCATCGAATGTGGTTTCGTGGCAATGCCCTTGGTTTCACGTGTGCGTCCTGGAATAAGTGTATTAATCTCGTCCAGGGATCGCATATGGTAACTCCGTCTGAAGTCCTTATAGGCCGTCCTAGAGTCATAGCGAATGGACGACCCTGTCATGGACGAGGTTCATGGGCTGTCATCTTTGTTTCTTCTTTGGACGACCTCTATGGTCTTTGGACAACCTCTACGGATGAGCTTGGACTAGGTTTATTTTAGGACACTATCAATTATTATTTTGTTTGGATGAGCAATGAATTGTGTTTGTTCCTCAATTTAATTAGATTTAATTTAATATTTGTTTTTAATTTTTTAATTTTCTAACCTTTTTTTAATTTTATTTTTAAATACTGACGTGGCATTCAAAAAATGCCAAAATTTTTAATAATATTTTAAGAGTTACGTCAGCGTCATGTCAGCCAGTGGCGACGCCACTCCTTGTTCAGGGTGTTCCTAGGAACACCCTGACTTGAATTTTTTTTTTTTATGTATAAGAATTTAAATTTTTTTATTTGTTTATCCATAAAAAAAAAATAGGAACACCCTCAAGCAATATCAAGAACACCCTCAAAATTTTTATGGCAAACAAATTTTGAACTAAAATCTAATGCACAGTGGGGTGTGTGCTAGTGTGTGTTAATGCACAGTGGAGTGTGTGCTAGACTGCTAGTAGTTAGTAAAAAAATTAATGAAGCAACTAAACATCAATAATTAATAATTCAATTAACTATTACATTATAAAAGACAAACAAATTAAATTATGTTAGGCTAAATAACAATTAATAATTTAATAATTAATGAAATAACAACACAACAAATTATAGTTTATAAAAGACAAACAAATTTATGAAACAACTAAATAACAATAATTAATAATTTTATTAATATTTCAAATGAACTTATAGTTTATTGTACAGTTACCTTTGTTCATTTCATTTCTTTTTATTTATATTTTTCCTTTTGAGGTTTTTTGGTGTCTGAATGCAAATTTGTTTTGGTTTTAAGAATATTTGTTTTTTTTTTTAAGCACAAACTTCATGCTAGCCAAATCTTGAATTTTGGCCGGTATTTACCAAAACGTCCCCAAACTGACTGAAATGACCCAAAATTTTTTCAAAGTGGAATAAGAACACCCTGGACAAAATTTCTGGAGTCGCCACTGATGTCAGCAAGTAGAATACTCAGTCTAGTATGTATAATTTTTTTGTTAATAGGTTAACGGCAGAAACCAAAATAAACTTAATTTTTCGTTTTCAAAAATTAAGATAGATGCAAAATCAAATTTAAGAACCAAAATGAAAACATGTTTAAAATATAAGAACTAATAGTACATTTTTGCCTTAAAAAAAACTGTGAAGAAAATTACAAAAAAAGACTACGGTCCGAATCTATAGTGGTGGTGGGACCAGATTTGTGGGTTGGCATGGGACTTTGCCTTGGAGAAACAGATGTCATGTCATCACGGGCATGCTTAACGAGAGTAATTACAAACATGAATAAACTTCACAACATTTCGAACAACATTTCGAACGCCTACTCAAGCAACACCATATTCTCTTGTTTATGGAGTAGAAGCTGTCCTTCCTTTAGAACGCCAAATCCCATCATTACGGATTGCCATCCAAGAAGGGTTGACTGGAGAAGAAAATGCCAAGCTCAGATTGCAAGAATTAGAGGCACTTGATGAGAAAAGGCTTGAGGCCCAACAACGCCTTGAGTGTTATCAAGCTCGTCTTTCAAGCGCATTCAATAAAAGAGTTAAACCACGATCATTCCAAGTAGGTGACTTAGTCCTCGCCGTTCGAAGACCTATCATCACAACCCATCGTACAGGCAATAAGTTCACTTCAAAATGGGATGGACCTTACGTTGTGCAAGAAGTCTACACCAATGGAGCTTACAAGTTGATTGATCATGAGGGTGTAAGGATCGGCCCCATCAATGGGAAGTTCCTCAAACGCTTCTATGCTTGAAAATCCAAGATTGCTCCCCGGTAAGAGCTTAAACTACCCACTGCAACGCTGCAAGGGTACATGATGTCTTCCCATTACCTTTGAAAGCGTACCAATAAGGAGAAAATAATCCCACTCTATGTCACCAATTGCTAGTGTGGCGTAGTGGTTGGATGCCCATGTCGCCCTTGAGAGGTCTCAGGTTCGATTAGCGGTGATACCCACTATTACACACTGAGCCCCCCTTTTTGCAAAAAAAAAAAAAAAAAAATAATAATAATAATAATAATAAAAATAAACAAAAAAAAAAATAACAAAAAAAAAAAATCAAATGAACTACGTGATGACTTGATCCCTATCAAGGGTACATAGGCAACTTAGCATCTTTTGCTAAGTTCAGTCATGCGCTAAAAATAAAGGCTGTTATTATCAAATTCTAAAAAGAAGAAAAAAAAAAAAGGAATAGAGAATAAAAGTCTTCTTTATTGATTAGCAAAAGGAAAATAGTACAAGGGAAAGCATTATGACACGTTTGAAGGAATTTAAAACAAGAAGATTACGACATCCATTTCAAGTCTTTCAAGCTGGGACGATTATCTTCCAAAAGGGCTCGTATCTTCTCTAAAGCCTCCATATCTTGGTCTTCAACAATAGGAGCGGATTTGATTTCTTCAAGTTGTTCTTCTAAGGCTTGCACAACACTGTCTTGTTCAACTTGATGAGTTTCAATTTGAGACAACGATTGCTCTAACCGGACGAGCTCGGTTTTCAGGTCAGCCATCCTCAATCTAACAGTGTCAAGCTCGATCTTCAAAGATGCTTTCTTATGCGATGCTTCAGAAAGGAGGGATTCAATTTCAGCCTCGCGCCGAATCAAAGTAACAGAACTTGGTCGTTTGTTAAGAGATTCCTTCATCTTCAAATAGTCTGCGATACCCTCGCAATATTTGTCAACATTTTCGCGTAAGTATTGAGGGTCCACTCCAAGATTTTCAATCTCATTATAAATTGCATGTACTTCAGCCTGTGGAAGGATTTTGTCTATAGGAAGGTTCGAAAGCCTGTTTAGAAGAACATCTCCCAACATAGAAGCCCCTTTCCTACGTACGGAAGAAATATGCGCCTTGGCTTGAAACTTAGAAACTTCCGGAAAGTTGGTTGGTTGCGAGGATAAAAGAGATGCCTTTTCTATCTCAATCGGAAATTTGGACAAAGTGCTAGCATCAGCAAGCTTACGCCTCTTGAGATCTGAACTTTTCGCAGAGGGTTTCGAGGTAGAACACTCACTATTCGTAAGAAGATGCGCATGGTTAGTAGAAGTCCCCATATCAACACCCTTGGTCGGACTCTTCAAATGTTTCCAATTGTGGTTAAAGTCGTTACACACCTTTTCTTCAGAAATTTTAATGGCATCCTTAGTCGATGCAACAAGTAGACTTTTGACGCCTTGACTTCGTGCAGACTCTGACAAGGGCTGTGGAATGTATGAGTCTTGTACTTCCCTCTTTCCCTTCTGAGATTTGTTGAACGTCAGTGATTTAACATGAGAGGAGGCGATTTCAACTAGAAAATCTGTTCCTTTGGTAAAATCGTTCCTACAAACTCCTTCCCACCATTGTTTGTAGCTACGCCTGACCCGGCTTCCAAAGTCTGTCGCAAAAGCAGAAATGAGTACCTTCGAATCTGTGTTGCAACAAGTGAAAGATTGGTAGAATTGGTATAGGTCTTTTAAAGAGCCTGTATGAATTTCTTCCGTCAAGTCACTTGGAATGTCTTGATGAAATCCAAAGCGCCGACTGAATCTATGAGGACTATATGCTTCCACAATGTGTTGGTCTTCACATCGGAGTGACAAGTACCCCGAGCGAAGGCTCATAAAGTAGTCAAACTTCTGAATGGATAAATGATCATTGTCAATGAATGTCTGGTCATAGCTTTTCTTGAAAGCAGCCCCATGCCAGAGGAAGTCGGTAGCAGTTCGTATGTGCCTCCGCGCAGAGAATTCGCTGAACGGAGAGGCATAGCCTACACCAGAGTATTTGGTCATCAAAGGATCAGATAGTTTGTCATGGGTGATACGATTGCTTCTGAAAAAATGGCCTACCCAGGCATAAACATAATGAATGGCAAAAGTAGCTCCAGACTTGCTCGGAGTAGGAGAGGAAGAGATGGTGTTAAGACCGCGATAAATGCTAGCCAATACTGGGGGGGCAAGGCCGAATGAACGACCGTTGGCCATGCAACTAGCAATCTTGAAAGTACCAGGACGGATGCTATTCAGATCTTTGCTAGGAAAGACAAATATGCACAGCCAACAGGAAAGAAGTGCTGCTAAATAAGTCTCCTCCTTTAAGTCATCCTCAATTTGGAGATCTACAAAGACTCCGTGTTCCTTATCAGACCATGGTCCATGCTCATTTATCTTGCCAAGGGGATTCTGACTACACTTGGGAACGATTGTCCGTCTCGCTGGTTTTCTGGGAGCCGAGTACCTGCCATTTCCTCTGTACCAAAAAGTAATCCAATCACGAACACTCACTTTCCCTTGTCTCTTCAGCCGGTTTTGAAGGTGATGATACGCCATGAAAAGGAAGCGACAGCTATACGGCAGATAAGGTCGTCCTTGGTCGTTGGTTCCATCCAGCTCTTGCGCATTGGGTACCACTTCGTCATAAAATTCACCTGTGCAAGGAAGTCCACCAAGAATGGAAAGATCCCATGGTGTGATGGAAATTTCCCCAACTGAGGTATGGGCAGTATTGGTTGATGGACTCCAACACTCACAAAATGCTTTCATAAGGTTGTCATCATAATCATATGTGAACAAGGAAGCAAAGACAGCACTGTAAAGGTGGATCGCATCAAGGAGGTGTTTACACCGACCGAGCACGTCTTCTAGCCAATCCCAATAAAGGGGGAAGTAGGAAAACCCTCCGTTCACACCAAAGGAAGAATCCCAATTGGCACGCTTTGCAATTATCTCTCGTCCCAAAGTGTTGTATGGCTTTGATTTAGCAAAGTTTTTGTGATGCGAAGCAAGAAGGATAATTGTCTCCAAGTTAGAGCCGCCATCAGAAGGAACAATCTGTGACCATTTCGGCAAATTGGGAGGATAAGAGTTATAGCCCCACCTTTCCGAAAATTTTCCGATTATGGGCGGACGAACAATCAAAGTTGTGGCCTTTGCATCCTTGTCATCTTTCTCCTTACAAATAAACAAGGCTGGTTCTCGACCAATCTTCGAATCCTTGAAAAAGAGCATCCTCAAATAAAAAAAAAAAAAAAAAAAGTTAGTACAAACTAAGCACGTAAAAAAAGGATATTGAAAAAAAAAAGAAAAAAAAAAGAAAAGAAAAAGAGCATAATTTCTCTACATATTATGCTACCCACTCTGGAGAGTATATTGGTACAAATTAAAGCATTCTCCAGGAGGCTTTATATAGAAAGCTCCTGGGATAGCAGACAAAAAAAAAGGGGAGTAGGCAAGTCATTAAATGCTGCCACCAAACAAATGTTATTTGAAGTCAGATTTTGCAGCTCAAATACACTTATGGTGTCAAAAAGAAAATACTGCACTAGACCTCAGAAAAAAAAAGCTTATAGGCTTGCAAAAGCACACATGTCATCTTAAAAACTACAGCACTAGACCTGGGATGAAGTTCTAGCCTGCAGATTGTTCAAAGCAATTGTGCTGCCGACCTTGAAAGCAGAGACATTTAGTGATTAACCAATGTCAAACACTGTCAGAACCAGTAGACTAACCAAGTTCAACAAGATCAACAATGCTTGCCATTTTCTCTTCCGGATTTCTAACAACTTCTGACAAGATTTCACAAAAATCAACTCACCAAAATCTTCTAAAGACTTTGAGCTTCAGAACCCAGAAAAATCATCCACGGTGGAGCCATAACGAGCCACCACGCACGGCCACAAAATCCCAACGTCCACTGGATTTATCATTCAAATTTGTGCAAATCTGAGAGATATTTTACAAAACCGATGCCACCACTAGACTCATCGGCCTTCGATCTACAAAACCCAGAAAGATCGTTGCCAATGGAGCCACCACGCGCTACCACGCGCCGCCAAAATCTCGCGATGATGATACGGCTTAGTCCCTCAAAACGGTGCAAATCTGTTCACAAATGCATAAAACTGAACCTACAGGAGTCTTCTACGGCCTTAGATCGACAAAGCCCAAAAATTTCGAGCCTAAACGAGTAGACACGCGCCACCACGCGCCGCCAGAAGGTTCGGTAATGCTGCCCTCAGCAACACGCGCTCTCACGCGCCACTCTCAGCTTTTTCACGCGCGTACACGCGCCGGCTGGTAGTCACGCGCTTCACGCGCCAATGGCTGACGCGCGCTTAAGTCGGATGACGTCATCCTCCAAGGTTTGACCCGGTTGACCAAACCGACCCGGTTTGACCCGCTCATCCTGACCCGGTCCGAACCGCCTGAACTAAAAAAAAAAAAAAAAAAAAAAAAGGGAGCTTTGACCAAATTGAACTTTGACTTCGACCAAAAAGTCAAAATTTTTAAGACGGACCTATCCCACTCAGTTTTTCGAGTACATTCCGTTTTTAGGATCCGTTTCTTCATTCAAGACTCGGAAATCGTGCAAACAGTCCAATTTCCAAAAGATTGACTTTTGCACAAATTTCGACCAAAAAGTCAAAATTTTCAAGACGGACCTATCCCACTCAGTTTTTCGAGTACATTCCGTTTTTAGGATCCGTTTCTTCATTCAATACTCGGAAATCGTGCAAACAGTCCAATTTCCAAAAGATTGACTTTTGCACAAATCTTGACCAAAAGTCAGAATTTTCAAGAAGGGCCTGTCTTGTCCAATTTTTCGCGTAAATTCCGATTTTGGGGTCTATTTCTTCATTTGAGAATCTAAAATTGCTCAAATGGTGTGATTCTGCAACTGTTGGCTTTAATGTGAACTATGACCGAGAATCATGATGACCGAGCAAGGCTTGTCCTATTCAGATTTCCGCAAAGATTCTGATTTTGAAATTCGCTTATTTGCTTTGGACTTAGTAACCACTAATCTGACCCACTTCTCCGAAGTACTAGCAATGTACAAAACTTAAGCTCCCAAAATCAAAATTGGAGAGTCATCCATTTGGTCAGGATTCCCTCAAGATTATCCTCCATACTTCGTCAAGGCTTCTCTTTCAAAAACATAGACGAACTGTCACAAGTATGTCTTAAACTGGGAATTACTTCGGGTCACCAATTCAACCACTCCCGTTCGGTGCCTACCAGTCTCCAACCTACCATTCCCGTTCGGTGCCTACCAGTCTCCAACCTACCATTCCCATTCGGTGCCTACCATTCTCATCCGCCGTTCTCACCGAAAATTCCTCATCCACCAAAAATTTTTCATCCACCATTCTCGACTACCTATCTACCATTCTTCATCTCTTCGCTATAAATAGAGGGTCGGATCCATTGAAGCTCATCAAGAAAAACATACTGAATCATGAAATGAAGATTCGCTTCTTTCAAATTTTCAAACCCTTATTCTCACAGTCATTTCTCATTATAGCCTCATCATTCTCAACACCGAGCAACCAACATTGCTTCATAATCAGTTTGAAATCAACCCTCTCATGGCTCAGTAGAAATCCTCTTCACAACATCATTATAGTTTTGAGATCCAAACGAATTTTGTTTCTCCCCTTAACGACCACATTTGTTCATAAAATTACTCATAACAAGGTCTGTATCGACCTTCCATGCTTCCTCGGATTTGGTTGACCAGGACATCTAAGTCCAGCAGAGACACCTGTTCCTAAACTCATGGCTCTCGTAGTCTCCCTCCAATTGCTTGGTCTTCCAGCAGAAGCAGTGGTTCGGAACAAACAGCAACTTGGCTGGTTTCTAAGACCAGAATCACAAGTTAGCTCCATCTTTCATTTTTCTGTGCTTTTCCAACAAGCGACAACAGATGAAGATGGTAAAAAGTGTTGGGGTATCCCACAGATTATCCTCCATCCAATGCTTACGATGACCACCAAGGTACCAGCTCATCAAAGATCAGCCTTTGGGGCCGGTAAATGGTCACCAAAGCCTTGTTCCATGTCCCCACCAGTGTGGGACCCAAAGATCATCGTTGCTGGTATCGCAGAACCCACTTTTCTGAAATTACTCCAACTTAAATTCTGCTTGAAGTATTTCAGAAAGTACTTTTCTGAAATTACTTCAACTTAACGTCCGTTGGCATCGTCCTATCACACAGGCGCATTCGATGACTTGCCGCCGGACCTCACCCAGCATGCAGTCGGTCCCATATCCCAAGGTGTGCTCCCTAGAAGCATCTGCACTAGAGAGTCCTCAACATACAGGACCAGCACCATGGAGTTGTGTGTTTCACCCATTCACTTAGCTTCATCCCCGTCTTCTTCACCACCCAGCATGCAGTCGGTCCCATATCTCAAGGTGTACTCCCCAAAAACACCTACTCCTTGACGTACAAGGTCAGCTCCATGGTTTCGAATGTTTCACACAGTCACCATCTCCTTTTCATCTTCATCGTCTTGTTTTTTTCACAATCTCCCCCAACCCAAAATCTTATACTTGTGAAATTACTTCAACTTAACCTAAGTGATACAATTACACACGCACATTCGACCACTTTTCCACATGTCCTCGCCATAATCCAAAATAGACTCCTTCGAGATAACTTCACCAGGAGTTCTTAAAAACGCGAGGCCAGCCCCCTAGCTCTGCATGCTGTACCCAGCCAACATCCTCGCCTCTTCCCCATCTTCTACACCCTGTGATCGCCACCAACGATCCAAAATACTCTTCTGAAATTACCTCAGCTTAACCTCTGTTGAAATGATTCAATTTTGCAAGCATATCCAACTTCTTGCAAATAATTTTCAGCCTCACCAACCACTCCAAGTACCATGGAACACTCTTGTGAAATTACTTCGGCTTAACCTCTGTTGAGAAGGCTCGGTCACGCAAGTGCATTCAAATACAGGCAGACCCCTTTTCGGTTTCATCAAAGCCTTACATCTGGGTGGGTTTACTCTTCAGAAATTACCTCATCCTGTTGAAAGCTTCACCACCTTCAGGTACTTCACTTAAAAAGTCAAATGTAAAAATTTGTTTTCGAAACTCATTCCCGCACCACACTCCGAAGCTGTGTGCATGAACGAGTCTCGAAGGGGCATTTGTAGAGAGGGAAAATTCCCGACCTATCACAAGCTGACACGTCATGCTATCAAGTCCACAAAATACAGTTAATTATAAAGTATCACGCATGGCAACTAAGTTTTGTTATCAATACTCAGAAACCAATAGAAATTTGCCAAGTGTCATTGAAATAAACCAATCACACATCAGCACGTGTAAGCAATGACGCAAGCAATCCAGCACGTGTAAGCGATGACACAAGCAATCCAGCACGTGTAAGCGATGACACAAGCAGTCCAGCACGTGTAAGCGATGACACAAGCGGACTAATCAGGCTGTGACATGTGTTACCAATCAGACTCCGCCACGTGTCGCTCACCTACCTCTAAACTCCTATAAATAGAAGCCTTCCTAAGACATCAAAAGAAAGAGATCGAAGGCCAGGAAGACATCTTAAGAGGAAGAGGAAGCCATTTAGAGCACAAGCAGCATCAAAGAAGATTCAGAAATATTGAAGCTCTGCTAGAATCAAGCCCTGAAGCCTCTAGGAACTTCAAGAGTTTCAAACTCAAATGCAAGGAACATTCAAAGCAGAATCATCCAAATCATATTCCTAGATCTTCAAATTCACTGGACTCAAGCTCAAAAGCCTCCAGAAACCTCAACAAACCATAAATCAACGAAGCTCTACGGATTCAAGCCTCTAAAGCACCGAAGACCTTCCACCACAAACCTTCGAAGACGAAGAACACACGAAGAACACGAAGAACATGAAGAACAAAGGATTTCTAACAAGCTCATAGCCAGAGATTCCTTGTAATTCTGTTTCAAAGATCTTCGATCCATGCTTCAGTCAAATCAAAGTATATTTGGTGTTCGAATCAAAATCACATTACCACAATTCCAATCAACAAATCTTTCAAGGAGATCGAATCAGATCACTCTTTTGTAATCACAGAGAATTGTACCACACATTCATCAATACAAATTCGCATTTGTGAAACTATTTTACTTGTTTGATTTATTTCGAACTAGAAATTTAGTCGTCTACAAATTCTGGCACGCCCAGTGGGACATCTCTGCCTATCATCTCTTTCTCTTTCAAAAGAAAAGAAATTCAATTTGCTACTAGCTTCAATGGCCTCTAGCAAGAATGTCCGAAAGTCAGTGGTTGATGCTTCCAGTGCCGACGATTATGTCGGCCCAATCACTCGCAGTCGATCCAAGGCACTTGACCGACACCAACCCCAAGCAACCAAAGAAAGCGAACCTCATACTGTCATCTCTCTAGACTTTCTTGCAAATAGGGAAACTACCCCCAAGGATTCATTTGTCTTGGAAGATTTGGAGATTGATAATGAATCATCCACAACAAAGACCTTTTCTGTTGGCTCTTCACCTATAATGAGAATCTTAAGGAATGAAGTACCTTTGACTCATCCTGTTTCATCACTTTCTCCATCATATCTAGAGGTCATGCCAGTAATGATGACCAACACTTCTACTATGGAAGAAAAGATGGCTGAAATGGAACAAAGGGTCACCCTTCTCACAAAAGCACTTGAAGATAAGGATGTCCAAATTGCAACCCTGATGAACAAACTAGAGGTACAAGATTCTGGTGAATCAGATCTTAACCTTGAGCACCCACCTGGCTTTACCTCGAAAGGAGATAACGCTAGGGTAGATAAGGGAAAAGGAGGTGAAGGCACTTCACAACACGGACATTCCACCTCAATGGCCTCAATATCTGTCCAACAACTGCAGGATATGATAACAAACACCATTCGAGCACAATATGGAGGTTCTTCGACAAGTTCTCTCATATATTCGAAACCCTATACCAAGCGCATTGACAGTATGAGAATGCCGAATGGGTATCAACCCCCCAAGTTCTTGCAATTTGATGGCAAAGGAAACCCTAAGCAACATGTTGCTCACTTTGTCGAAACTTGTGAGAATGCAGGGACACAAGGAGGCCTCTTTGTAAAGCAGTTTGTTCGCTCGCTAAAAGGGAATGCCTTTGATTGGTATACAGACTTGGAACCTGAGTCAATCGATAGTTGGGAACAACTTGAAAGAGAGTTTCTCAACCGATTCTACAGCACACGTCGCACGGTAAGCATGATGGAGCTTACCAATACCAAGCAATGGAAAGATGAGCCTGTCGTTGATTACATCAATCGGTGGCGTTCTTTGAGTCTAGATTGCAAGGATAGACTTTCTGAAATATCTGCCGTAGAAATGTGCATCCAAGGCATGCATTGGGGACTTCTATACATCCTTCAAGGGATAAAGCCCCGAACGTTTGAAGAATTAGCAACTCGTGCACATGACATGGAATTGAGTATCTCTAGCCATGGAAATACAAAGCCTCCCATACCTGAGGAAAGAAAAGAAAGACGGGAAATAAGGAAAATTGACAAGAATGCAAAAGGTAATATCAAAGACTCAATGAATATCAAATCAGCCCCAGTCAAAATTTCAACAAATGTAAAAGCCAATGAGAAGAGGCCTGAGGAAGGCCAACGGCGCGAGGTGCGTCGCTCATCACTTAAGGAATGGGAACAAAAGGTGTATCCTTTCCTAGATGCCGATATGCCCAAAATGCTAGAACAACTGCTCAAGTTGAAATTAATTGAATTGCCAGAATGCAAACGACCAGGAGAGATAGGAAAAATTGATGACCCGAACTATTGTAAGTATCATCGCATCATAAGCCATCCAATCCAAAAATGCTTTGTTCTTAAAGAGCTCATCATGAAGCTAGCCAAGGAAAGGAAAATCGACCTGGATTTTAATGATGTTGCTCAGTCAAACCTTGCTACATTTGCTTACGTGTTGCCTAGTTGCATGTCTCCAACTACTAAGCATGGTGCAAATGCCACGCTCATCCAGTTTGGCTCTCTAGAACCTGTTCAAGTTCAGCTCTCACAAAAAGCATCTGATTATAACTTAAATGAGGATATAGGGTCAACAGTGGATGAGGAAGAGGGCTGGACGGTGGTTACTCGCAGGAGATGGAAGAAGAAACGAGCATTCCCTCTTCATCTGATCACCCAAGAGTCCAGAAGAGCACAAAACCAGATTCAGCCTTGGTCAGGAAGAAGGAGTAATAAGAGGCAAAAGAGACCGGGAACAAAAATGTATGACGATTCAGCACAAACCCAAAAACCTCGAAAGCACATCACATTGGAAGAATTCTTCCCCAGAAAATTCTTTCAAAATGACTCAGCAGAGGCCGTTCACACGGTCTCTCGTCACGAAATTCATGACGAACAGGAGGATGTAGACCATGGTGGTCCAAATGAGGCTTCAAAGGAACTCCAATCTAAGGATAATGAAGTCGAATCCTCGCAATCCTCCACCTCATCGAAAGAGGTACTCACCCAAGCTCTTGAAAAGCCAGAGATGTACACCTCTTCTGCCAGTACGCTTCAACAAGCACAGGGATGTTACGCATGCTCTCTGGACTTAACTTTCACTGAGGAGGATCTGTTGTTAGGCTCTAAGCCCCACAATCGTCCACTTTATGTCTCCGGTTACGCTCGTGAACAAAAGATCGATCGTATCCTCATTGATGGAGGTTCAGCTGTTAATATCTTACCAAAAATGACAATGAGACGACTTGGTCTTACTATGGAGGAATTATCGCATAGTCGTTTGGTCATTCAAGGTTTTAACCAAGAAGGACAACGCGCAATCGGCATGATACACTTGGAATTAATCATTGGAGAATTGACAAGCAGCGTTTTGTTCCATGTCATTAATGCCAAGACAACCTACAACATGTTGTTAGGACGTCCATGGATCCATGGAAACGGAATAGTGCCATCAACTTTGCATCAATGTTTCAAGTTCTTTCAAAGAGGAATAAAAAAGGTCAATGCCGATTTGAAGCCCTTCGCTGAGGCTGAAGCTCACTTTGCCGATGCGAAATTTTATGTAGAAGATGACATTCTTAGTGAAGTCCTCCCGGTTGAGATTCCATCCATGGAAAGCAAGCAGGGTGAAAAGAAGCATGTTGAAGTCATCACTAGAAAGGATATTCCTTCCCCAAAGGAAGGTCCAAAATATGAGAATGATCATTCTAGTGAATCTACCAGTAATTCAGTAGGAGCAGAAATTTCAACTCCTTCCAATAACCCTCCATTCCTCCGTTATGTACCATTATCACGCCGCAAGAATGGACAATCACCATTCACGGAATGCCGTCAATCCACAGAAAACATGGGAAGGGCTCCTGCAAAGCTCACAATGGAGGATGTAGCTGTATTAAAAGAAAATCATGTCATGCCTTTAACTTCATCCACAAATCCTTTACCCTCAAAGCCACTAAATGGATTCGTGAGGTCTTCACAAAGTCTGACAGAGCATGGTATTCTACCAAATGAACGGACAAAAGAATGGTTCGATCCAAAGGCATATAGGTTGTTAGCCAGAGCAGGCTACGACTTCTCAAAACAAGGGGACCTAGGGAAACTAATTCCAGAAGTCACCGGAGAAGAAATGCATGGCCTTAGCAAAACACAAAGGAAAATGCGGCTTGAAGGGCATAGAATTCCTATCCCAAAGACCGGATTAGGTTATACTCCAGAACAACCAGCTCAAATATGGATCAAAAGAAGAAGCAATGCTTCAAGTTCCCAATACATAACAGTGGAGGTCGGCGAAGGTTCAAAACGAAGAGAAGATCATTCTTCATCGCGCGTCTCAGTATTCGATCGCATCGAGGCTTCATCATCACGAATCACAGTGTTTGATAGGTTAAGTACAACTTGCTTAACACAAAATCGAGACACTCTTGCTTGTAAATCAATCTTCGATCGATTGGGGGCAACAAGAAGGCCTGTTGATAGTCATCCTCAGAATTTAATAAACTCTGAGGTTCAAAAGGAGAAGAAAGCTAATGATGAGATCCGCAGTAGCATTCCTTCACGCATGAAGCGTAACTTTACTCTAGACATTAGCACTGAAGGATCGCTCAAAGTCAAAAGGCGAACGATTGTACACACTGGACAATCATTTGTACACAATGAACAAATTGAGGAAGTATCATCCTCGTTTCATATTACAATAGAAGAGGGTACACTTTCAGATGCCGAAGCAACCAATGAAGAGGTCGATGAAGCTCCTCCAGCCTTGGAAGATGGAGTAAAGGCTACAGTTGATGAACTTAAAGAGATCAATTTAGGAACTATTGAAGAACCTCGACCCACTTTCATTAGTGCGCTTCTCACTCATGAAGAAGAAGAAGGATACCTCAAGCTCCTGGGAGAATATAAAGATGTGTTTGCTTGGACTTACAAAGAAATGCCTGGGCTCAATCCAGGTATTGCCCTACACCATTTGGCAGTAAGGAAGGGCGTGCGCCCAGTCAAACAAACCCAAAGACGTTTTCGGCCGGAGCTTATCCCTCAAATAGAAACTGAGGTCAATAAACTAATTGAGGCAGGCTTCATTCGTGAAGTACAATACCCAGAATGGATTGCTAACATTGTCCCTGTCAAAAAGAAGAATGGACAAATTCGGGTATGCGTTGACTTCCGTGATTTGAACAATGCATGTCCCAAGGATGATTTCCCATTACCCATCACTGAAGTCATGGTTGATGCCACTACTGGTCATGAAGCTTTATCTTTCATGGATGGTTCTTCAGGTTATAACCAAATTCGAATGAATCCTAAGGATGAAGAGCTTACAGCTTTTCGTACTCCTAAGGGCATTTACTGTTACAAAGTGATGCCTTTTGGATTAAAGAATGCTAGTGCTACTTATCAACGGGCTATGCAAAAGATCTTTGATAATGTACTTCATAAAAATGTGGAGTGTTATGTCGATGATCTGGTGGTTAAAACAAAAAGGAGGAAAGACCATCTGGCAGATCTTCAATCTGTGTTCAAACGCCTAAGAAAGTATCAGCTTAAAATGAATCCCCACAAATGCGCTTTTGGCGTAACATCTGGGAAATTTCTTGGTTTCATTGTGAGGCACCGCGGTATTGAAATTGACCAGTCTAAAATAGAAGCTATCCAGAAAATGCCAGAGCCCAAGAATCTACGAGAACTTAGAGGCTTGCAGGGAAAACTAGCCTACATACGACGATTTATTTCGAACTTGGCTGGTCGATGTCAACCTTTCCATAGATTGATGAAGAAGGATGTGCACTTTGAATGGGATGAGGCTTGTAGCAATGCTTTTGCACGCATCAAAAAATACCTGCTTAATCCTCCAGTCTTAGGTGCTCCTATCCCAGGAAAGCCTTTGGTGCTGTACATCGCGGCACAAGAAAAGTCTCTAGGTGCTCTTATGGCACAAGAAAATAAAGAGGGGAAGGAAAGAGCCCTTTATTATCTAAGTCGAACTCTCAATGGGGCTGAATTAAATTATTCTCCTATTGAAAAGATGTGTCTCGCTCTTTTCTTTGCCATAGACAAACTGGAGCATTACATGCAAGCATATACGGTCCGTTTAATTGCAAAAGCAGACCCAATTAAATATGTCCTCTCCAGGCCAGTGATTTCAGGTCGTATAGCTCGATGGGCAGTCTTGCTACAACAATATGACCTTGCATACATCCCACAGAAAGCCGTCAAAGGACAAGCATTGGCAGATTTCTTAGCTGATCACCCAGTTCCATCTAATTGGGAGTTCTCCGATGATTTCCCGGATGAAGACGTGTTTTTCATTGAAGTAATGCCACCATGGATGATGTTTTTCGACGGGGCTGCACGTCGAGAAGGAGCAGGGGCAGGTGTAGTGTATGTTTCTCCACAACGGCAAATACTTCTATACTCGTTCTCATTAAGTGAACTTTGCTCTAACAACGTAGCTGAATATCAAGCGTTGATTATTGGTCTACAAATGGCCATTGAGATGGGCATATCGCAACTTGAGATCTTTGGGGATTCCAAATTAGTTATCAACCAAATCTTGGAGCAGTATGACGTCAAGAAAGAAAATCTTATCCCTTATTGCAAATATGCGAAGAAGTTGCTAGCAAATTTTGTGGCCATCACATTGGAGCATATACCAAGGAATGAGAATAGGCAGGCTGATGCATTAGCTAATTTGGCTACTGCCTTAGCATTATCCCAAGATGAGACAGCCAAAGTTGCTGTTTCCCAGAGGTGGGTGATACCTCTCTTAGTAGAAGAAGAAGGAGAAGAAGAGCAAGCCAACATCATTTCTGTATGCCTTGTTGAAAAGGAAGATTGGCGACAAGCGATCATTGGGTACCTTCAACATGGAAGACTCCCGGATGATATACACCATAAGACTGAAGTACGGCGAAGGGCTGCTCGATTCATTTACTACAAAGACACTCTCTTCCGCCGTTCCTTTGATGGTTTATTTCTCCGATGCTTAGGAGAGGAAGAGGCTAAACAAGCCTTAGAAGAGGCTCATTCTGGAATATGCGGCGCACACCAATCAGGTCCCAAGTTACACTACAGGATCAAACGAATGGGTTACTATTGGCCTACGATGGTGCAAGATTCCTTGGAGTATGCTAAGAAGTGCGAAGCTTGTCAGTATCACGCAAACTTCATCCATCAGCCGCCAGAACCTCTACACCCGACTGTAGCCTCTTGGCCTTTTGATGCATGGGGACTTGATGCAATAGGGCCATTACCAAAATCATCCGGTGGCCACTTGTATATCTTGGCTGCAACTGATTACTTCTCAAAGTGGGCGGAAGCTGTGCCTCTTAGGGAAGTGAAGAAAGAAACGGTGGTCAACTTCATTCGAACTCACTTGATCTATCGGTATGGTGTCCCTCGGTATATCATAACTGATAATGGCAAGCCGTTCTACAACAAGCTAATGACGGAGCTATGTGAGAAGTTTGGATTTAAACAATACAACTCCTCCATGTACAATGCCCCGGCAAATGGATTAGCTGAAGCCTTTAACAAAACGCTTGGCAGTTTGTTAAAAAAGGTGATATCCAAAACAAAGCGAGATTGGCACGAAAGAATCGGAGAGGCATTATGGGCATATCGAACAACATTTCGAACGCCTACTCAAGCAACACCATATTCTCTTGTTTATGGAGTAGAAGCTGTCCTTCCTTTAGAACGCCAAATCCCATCATTACGGATTGCCATCCAAGAAGGGTTGACTGGAGAAGAAAATGCCAAGCTCAGATTGCAAGAATTAGAGGCACTTGATGAGAAAAGGCTTGAGGCCCAACAACGCCTTGAGTGTTATCAAGCTCGTCTTTCAAGCGCATTCAATAAAAGAGTTAAACCACGATCATTCCAAGTAGGTGACTTAGTCCTCGCCGTTCGAAGACCTATCATCACAACCCATCGTACAGGCAATAAGTTCACTTCAAAATGGGATGGACCTTACGTTGTGCAAGAAGTCTACACCAATGGAGCTTACAAGTTGATTGATCATGAGGGTGTAAGGATCGGCCCCATCAATGGGAAGTTCCTCAAACGCTTCTATGCTTGAAAATCCAAGATTGCTCCCCGGTAAGAGCTTAAACTACCCACTGCAACGCTGCAAGGGTACATGATGTCTTCCCATTACCTTTGAAAGCGTACCAATAAGGAGAAAATAATCCCACTCTATGTCACCAATTGCTAGTGTGGCGTAGTGGTTGGATGCCCATGTCGCCCTTGAGAGGTCTCGGGTTCGATTAGCGGTGATACCCACTATTACACACTGAGCCCCCCTTTTTGCAAAAAAAAAAAAAAAAAAATAATAATAATAATAATAATAATAAAAATAAACAAAAAAAAATAACAAAAAAAAAATCAAATGAACTACGTGATGACTTGATCCCTATCAAGGGTACATAGGCAACTTAGCATCTTTTGCTAAGTTCAGTCATGCGCTAAAAATAAAGGCTGTTATTATCAAATTCTAAAAAGAAGAAAAAAAAAAAAGGAATAGAGAATAAAAGTCTTCTTTATTGATTAGCAAAAGGAAAATAGTACAAGGGAAAGCATTATGACACGTTTGAAGGAATTTAAAACAAGAAGATTATGACATCCATTTCAAGTCTTTCAAGCTGGGACGATTATCTTCCAAAAGGGCTCGTATCTTCTCTAAAGCCTCCATATCTTGGTCTTCAACAATAGGAGCGGATTTGATTTCTTCAAGTTGTTCTTCTAAGGCTTGCACAACACTGTCTTGTTCAACTTGATGAGTTTCAATTTGAGACAACGATTGCTCTAACCGGACGAGCTCGGTTTTCAGGTCAGCCATCCTCAATCTAACAGTGTCAAGCTCGATCTTCAAAGATGCTTTCTTATGCGATGCTTCAGAAAGGAGGGATTCAATTTCAGCCTCGCGCCGAATCAAAGTAACAGAACTTGGTCGTTTGTTAAGAGATTCCTTCATCTTCAAATAGTCTGCGATACCCTCGCAATATTTGTCAACATTTTCGCGTAAGTATTGAGGGTCCACTCCAAGATTTTCAATCTCATTATAAATTGCATGTACTTCAGCCTGTGGAAGGATTTTGTCTATAGGAAGGTTCGAAAGCCTGTTTAGAAGAACATCTCCCAACATAGAAGCCCCTTTCCTACGTACGGAAGAAATATGCGCCTTGGCTTGAAACTTAGAAACTTCCGGAAAGTTGGTTGGTTGCGAGGATAAAAGAGATGCCTTTTCTATCTCAATCGGAAATTTGGACAGAGTGCTAGCATCAGCAAGCTTACGCCTCTTGAGATCTGAACTTTTCGCAGAGGGTTTCGAGGTAGAACACTCACTATTCGTAAGAAGATGCGCATGGTTAGTAGAAGTCCCCATATCAACACCCTTGGTCGGACTCTTCAAATGTTTCCAATTGTGGTTAAAGTCGTTACACACCTTTTCTTCAGAAATTTTAATGGCATCCTTAGTCGATGCAACAAGTAGACTTTTGACGCCTTGACTTCGTGCAGACTCTGACAAGGGCTGTGGAATGTATGAGTCTTGTACTTCCCTCTTTCCCTTCTGAGATTTGTTGAACGTCAGTGATTTAACATGAGAGGAGGCGATTTCAACTAGAAAATCTGTTCCTTTGGTAAAATCGTTCCTACAAACTCCTTCCCACCATTGTTTGTAGCTATGCCTGACCCGGCTTCCAAAGTCTGTCGCAAAAGCAGAAATGAGTACCTTCGAATCTGTGTTGCAACAAGTGAAAGATTGGTAGAATTGGTATAGGTCTTTTAAAGAGCCTGTATGAATTTCTTCCGTCAAGTCACTTGGAATGTCTTGATGAAATCCAAAGCGCCGACTGAATCTATGAGGACTATATGCTTCCACAATGTGTTGGTCTTCACATCGGAGTGACAAGTACCCCGAGCGAAGGCTCATAAAGTAGTCAAACTTCTGAATGGATAAATGATCATTGTCAATGAATGTCTGGTCATAGCTTTTCTTGAAAGCAGCCCCATGCCAGAGGAAGTCGGTAGCAGTTCGTATGTGCCTCCGCGCAGAGAATTCGCTGAACGGAGAGGCATAGCCTACACCAGAGTATTTGGTCATCAAAGGATCAGATAGTTTGTCATGGGTGATACGATTGCTTCTGAAAAAATGGCCTACCCAGGCATAAACATAATGAATGGCAAAAGTAGCTCCAGACTTGCTCGGAGTAGGAGAGGAAGAGATGGTGTTAAGACCGCGATAAATGCTAGCCAATACTGGGGGGGCAAGGCCGAATGAACGACCGTTGGCCATGCAACTAGCAATCTTGAAAGTACCAGGACGGATGCTATTCAGATCTTTGCTAGGAAAGACAAATATGCACAGCCAACAGGAAAGAAGTGCTGCTAAATAAGTCTCCTCCTTTAAGTCATCCTCAATTTGGAGATCTACAAAGACTCCGTGTTCCTTATCAGACCATGGTCCATGCTCATTTATCTTGCCAAGGGGATTCTGACTACACTTGGGAACGATTGTCCGTCTCGCTGGTTTTCTGGGAGCCGAGTACCTGCCATTTCCTCTGTACCAAAAAGTAATCCAATCACGAACACTCACTTTCCCTTGTCTCTTCAGCCGGTTTTGAAGGTGATGATACGCCATGAAAAGGAAGCGACAGCTATACGGCAGATAAGGTCGTCCTTGGTCGTTGGTTCCATCCAGCTCTTGCGCATTGGGTACCACTTCGTCATAAAATTCACCTGTGCAAGGAAGTCCACCAAGAATGGAAAGATCCCATGGTGTGATGGAAATTTCCCCAACTGAGGTATGGGCAGTATTGGTTGATGGACTCCAACACTCACAAAATGCTTTCATAAGGTTGTCATCATAATCATATGTGAACAAGGAAGCAAAGACAGCACTGTAAAGGTGGATCGCATCAAGGAGGTGTTTACACCGACCGAGCACGTCTTCTAGCCAATCCCAATAAAGGGGGAAGTAGGAAAACCCTCCGTTCACACCAAAGGAAGAATCCCAATTGGCACGCTTTGCAATTATCTCTCGTCCCAAAGTGTTGTATGGCTTTGATTTAGCAAAGTTTTTGTGATGCGAAGCAAGAAGGATAATTGTCTCCAAGTTAGAGCCGCCATCAGAAGGAACAATCTGTGACCATTTCGGCAAATTGGGAGGATAAGAGTTATAGCCCCACCTTTCCGAAAATTTTCCGATTATGGGCGGACGAACAATCAAAGTTGTGGCCTTTGCATCCTTGTCATCTTTCTCCTTACAAATAAACAAGGCTGGTTCTCGACCAATCTTCGAATCCTTGAAAAAGAGCATCCTCAAATAAAAAAAAAAAAAAAAAAAGTTAGTACAAACTAAGCACGTAAAAAAAGGATATTGAAAAAAAAAAGAAAAAAAAAAGAAAAGAAAAAGAGCATAATTTCTCTACATATTATGCTACCCACTCTGGAGAGTATATTGGTACAAATTAAAGCATTCTCCAGGAGGCTTTATATAGAAAGCTCCTGGGATAGCAGACAAAAAAAAAGGGGAGTAGGCAAGTCATTAAATGCTGCCACCAAACAAATGTTATTTGAAGTCAGATTTTGCAGCTCAAATACACTTATGGTGTCAAAAAGAAAATACTGCACTAGACCTCAGAAAAAAAAAGCTTATAGGCTTGCAAAAGCACACATGTCATCTTAAAAACTACAGCACTAGACCTGGGATGAAGTTCTAGCCTGCAGATTGTTCAAAGCAATTGTGCTGCCGACCTTGAAAGCAGAGACATTTAGTGATTAACCAATGTCAAACACTGTCAGAACCAGTAGACTAACCAAGTTCAACAAGATCAACAATGCTTGCCATTTTCTCTTCCGGATTTCTAACAACTTCTGACAAGATTTCACAAAAATCAACTCACCAAAATCTTCTAAAGACTTTGAGCTTCAGAACCCAGAAAAATCATCCACGGTGGAGCCATAACGAGCCACCACGCACGGCCACAAAATCCCAACGTCCACTGGATTTATCATTCAAATTTGTGCAAATCTGAGAGATATTTTACAAAACCGATGCCACCACTAGACTCATCGGCCTTCGATCTACAAAACCCAGAAAGATCGTTGCCAATGGAGCCACCACGCGCTACCACGCGCCGCCAAAATCTCGCGATGATGATACGGCTTAGTCCCTCAAAACGGTGCAAATCTGTTCACAAATGCATAAAACTGAACCTACAGGAGTCTTCTACGGCCTTAGATCGACAAAGCCCAAAAATTTCGAGCCTAAACGAGTAGACACGCGCCACCACGCGCCGCCAGAAGGTTCGGTAATGCTGCCCTCAGCAACACGCGCTCTCACGCGCCACTCTCAGCTTTTTCACGCGCGTACACGCGCCGGCTGGTAGTCACGCGCTTCACGCGCCAATGGCTGACGCGCGCTTAAGTCGGATGACGTCATCCTCCAAGGTTTGACCCGGTTGACCAAACCGACCCGGTTTGACCCGCTCATCCTGACCCGGTCCGAACCGCCTGAACTAAAAAAAAAAAAAAAAAAAAAAAAAGGGAGCTTTGACCAAATTGAACTTTGACTTCGACCAAAAAGTCAAAATTTTTAAGACGGACCTATCCCACTCAGTTTTTCGAGTACATTCCGTTTTTAGGATCCGTTTCTTCATTCAAGACTCGGAAATCGTGCAAACAGTCCAATTTCCAAAAGATTGACTTTTGCACAAATTTCGACCAAAAAGTCAAAATTTTCAAGACGGACCTATCCCACTCAGTTTTTCGAGTACATTCCGTTTTTAGGATCCGTTTCTTCATTCAAGACTCGGAAATCGTGCAAACAGTCCAATTTCCAAAAGATTGACTTTTGCACAAATCTTGACCAAAAGTCAGAATTTTCAAGAAGGGCCTGTCTTGTCCAATTTTTCGCGTAAATTCCGATTTTGGGGTCTATTTCTTCATTTGAGAATCTAAAATTGCTCAAATGGTGTGATTCTGCAACTGTTGGCTTTAATGTGAACTATGACCGAGAATCATGATGACCGAGCAAGGCTTGTCCTATTCAGATTTCCGCAAAGATTCTGATTTTGAAATTCGCTTATTTGCTTTGGACTTAGTAACCACTAATCTGACCCACTTCTCCGAAGTACTAGCAATGTACAAAACTTAAGCTCCCAAAATCAAAATTGGAGAGTCATCCATTTGGTCAGGATTCCCTCAAGATTATCCTCCATACTTCGTCAAGGCTTCTCTTTCAAAAACATAGACGAACTGTCACAAGTATGTCTTAAACTGGGAATTACTTCGGGTCACCAATTCAACCACTCCCGTTCGGTGCCTACCAGTCTCCAACCTACCATTCCCGTTCGGTGCCTACCAGTCTCCAACCTACCATTCCCATTCAGTGCCTACCATTCTCATCCGCCGTTCTCACCGAAAATTCCTCATCCACCAAAAATTTTTCATCCACCATTCTCGACTACCTATCTACCATTCTTCATCTCTTCGCTATAAATAGAGGGTCGGATCCATTGAAGCTCATCAAGAAAAACATACTGAATCATGAAATGAAGATTCGCTTCTTTCAAATTTTCAAACCCTTATTCTCACAGTCATGTCTCATTATAGCCTCATCATTCTCAACACCGAGCAACCAACATTGCTTCATAATCAGTTTGAAATCAACCCTCTCATGGCTCAGTAGAAATCCTCTTCACAACATCATTATAGTTTTGAGATCCAAACGAATTTTGTTTCTCCCCTTAACGACCACATTTGTTCATAAAATTACTCATAACAAGGTCTGTATCGACCTTCCATGCTTCCTCGGATTTGGTTGACCAGGACATCTAAGTCCAGCAGAGACACCTGTTCCTAAACTCATGGCTCTCGTAGTCTCCCTCCAATTGCTTGGTCTTCCAGCAGAAGCAGTGGTTCGGAACAAACAGCAACTTGGCTGGTTTCTAAGACCAGAATCACAAGTTAGCTCCATCTTTCATTTTTCTGTGCTTTTCCAACAAGCGACAACAGATGAAGATGGTAAAAAGTGTTGGGGTATCCCACAGATTATCCTCCATCCAATGCTTACGATGACCACCAAGGTACCAGCTCATCAAAGATCAGCCTTTGGGGCCGGTAAATGGTCACCAAAGCCTTGTTCCATGTCCCCACCAGTGTGGGACCCAAAGATCATCGTTGCTGGTATCGCAGAACCCACTTTTCTGAAATTACTCCAACTTAAATTCTGCTTGAAGTATTTCAGAAAGTACTTTTCTGAAATTACTTCAACTTAACGTCCGTTGGCATCGTCCTATCACACAGGCGCATTCGATGACTTGCCGCCGGACCTCACCCAGCATGCAGTCGGTCCCATATCCCAAGGTGTGCTCCCTAGAAGCATCTGCACTAGAGAGTCCTCAACATACAGGACCAGCACCATGGAGTTGTGTGTTTCACCCATTCACTTAGCTTCATCCCCGTCTTCTTCACCACCCAGCATGCAGTCGGTCCCATATCTCAAGGTGTACTCCCCAAAAACACCTACTCCTTGACGTACAAGGTCAGCTCCATGGTTTCGAATGTTTCACACAGTCACCATCTCCTTTTCATCTTCATCGTCTTGTTCTTTTCACAATCTCCCCCAACCCAAAATCTTATACTTGTGAAATTACTTCAACTTAACCTAAGTGATACAATTACACACGCACATTCGACCACTTTTCCACATGTCCTCGCCATAATCCAAAATAGACTCCTTCGAGATAACTTCACCAGGAGTTCTTAAAAACGCGAGGCCAGCCCCCTAGCTCTGCATGCTGTACCCAGCCAACATCCTCGCCTCTTCCCCATCTTCTACACCCTGTGATCGCCACCAACGATCCAAAATACTCTTCTGAAATTACCTCAGCTTAACCTCTGTTGAAATGATTCAATTTTGCAAGCATATCCAACTTCTTGCAAATAATTTTCAGCCTCACCAACCACTCCAAGTACCATGGAACACTCTTGTGAAATTACTTCGGCTTAACCTCTGTTGAGAAGGCTCGGTCACGCAAGTGCATTCAAATACAGGCAGACCCCTTTTCGGTTTCATCAAAGCCTTACATCTGGGTGGGTTTACTCTTCAGAAATTACCTCATCCTGTTGAAAGCTTCACCACCTTCAGGTACTTCACTTAAAAAGTCAAATGTAAAAATTTGTTTTCGAAACTCATTCCCGCACCACACTCCGAAGCTGTGTGCATGAACGAGTCTCGAAGGGGCATTTGTAGAGAGGGAAAATTCCCGACCTATCACAAGCTGACACGTCATGCTATCAAGTCCACAAAATACAGTTAATTATAAAGTATCACGCATGGCAACTAGGTTTTGTTATCAATACTCAGAAATCAATAGAAATTTGCCAAGTGTCATTGAAATAAACCAATCACACATCAGCACGTGTAAGCAATGACGCAAGCAATCCAGCACGTGTAAGCGATGACACAAGCAATCCAGCACGTGTAAGCGATGACACAAGCAGTCCAGCACGTGTAAGCGATGACACAAGCGGACTAATCAGGCTGTGACATGTGTCACCAATCAGACTCCGCCACGTGTCGCTCACCTACCTCTAAACTCCTATAAATAGAAGCCTTCCTAAGACATCAAAAGAAAGAGATCGAAGGCCAGGAAGACATCTTAAGAGGAAGAGGAAGCCATTTAGAGCACAAGCAGCATCAAAGAAGATTCAGAAATATTGAAGCTCTGCTAGAATCAAGCCCTGAAGCCTCTAGGAACTTCAAGAGTTTCAAACTCAAATGCAAGGAACATTCAAAGCAGAATCATCCAAATCATATTCCTAGATCTTCAAATTCACTGGACTCAAGCTCAAAAGCCTCCAGAAACCTCAACAAACCATAAATCAACGAAGCTCTACGGATTCAAGCCTCTAAAGCACCGAAGACCTTCCACCACAAACCTTCGAAGACGAAGAACACACGAAGAACACGAAGAACATGAAGAACAAAGGATTTCTAACAAGCTCATAGCCAGAGATTCCTTGTAATTCTGTTTCAAAGATCTTCGATCCATGCTTCAGTCAAATCAAAGTATATTTGGTGTTCGAATCAAAATCACATTACCACAATTCCAATCAACAAATCTTTCAAGGAGATCGAATCAGAGGATCACTCTTTTGTAATCACAGAGAATTGTACCACACATTCATCAATACAAATTCGCATTTGTGAAACTATTTTACTTGTTTGATTTATTTCGAACTAGAAATTTAGTCGTCTACACCGTTTATGTGTTTTTTTTTTTTAAATGTTGTTGTGAGCTGACATTTATATTGTTATACTGACACAACAAATTTCACAATATTTTCACAATTATAGTTTCGTTAGTCACATTTTTTTTCCCGTAATCGGTTTGTGTTTTTTTTTTTTTTTTTTTTTTTAATATTGATGTAAGCCAGCATTTATATTGTTATACTGACACAACAAATTTTTATATAACAATTTTTTTGTACTGTTCATGCAGTGTTATTCACTGTTCATTTTTAGTGCTATTTTCGTGAGTCACGTTTTTTTTTTTTTTTTTTGTAATCGGTTTATGCTTTTTTTTCTTCTAAATATTGATGTCAGCTGACATTTATATTGTTTTATTGACACAATAAATTTCATAATATTTTCACAATTATGGTTTAGTTAGTTACTTTTTTTTTCCTGTAATCGGTTTGTGTTTTTTTTTTTTTTTTTTAAATATTGATGTAAGCTGACATTTATATTGTTATACTGACACAACAAATTTCTTATATATAAAAGCGGCTATGCCACCGCAGTGCTTTGGCACTGTGCATTCAGTGCTTTTGCAGTGTTCATTTACAGTGCTGTTTTGGTGAGTCGTTTTTTTTTTCATTAATCGGTTTGTGTTTTTTTTATTCTTTTAAATATTGATGTAAGCTGACATTTATATGGTTATACTGACATAATAAATTTCACAATATTTTTACAATTATAATTTACTTGGTCTTTTTTTTCAGTAATTGGTTTGTGTTTTTTTTTTTTTTCCCTTTTAACTATTGATATAAACTAACATTTATATTGTTATACTGACACAATAAATTTCATAATATTTTCACAATTATTGACGTGTCAATTACTTACAAGTCGAAATAAAATAATAAAATATATGACTGTAGCCAACCACAATTGAAAATAAATGTTTTGACAATACCGCTATAGTGCTTTCGCACTGTACATCCAGTATTTTGGCACTGTTCATCTACAGTCCCATTTTCGTGAGTCACTTTTTTTTTTTTTTTTTTTTTCAGTAATCGGTTTATGTTTTTTTTTTCTTTTAAATATTGATATAAGCTGGCATTTATATTGTTATACTGACACAATAAATTTCACAATATTTTCACAATTATGGTTTTGTTAGTCACTTTTTTTTCAGTAATCAGTTTGTGTTTTTTTTTTTCTTTTAAATGTTGATGTAAGCTGACATTTATATTATTATACTGACACAACAAATTTCACAATATTTTCACAATTATTGACATATCAATTTCTTACAAGTCGAAATAAAATAATAAAATACGAGACTGTAGCCCTCCATAACTGAAAATAAATGTTTTGAAAAAATGTTACAACACTTATTGTTATCACAATATTTTCACAATTGTTGATATCCCAGTTTCTTATAGATCAAATAAAAAAAATGTTAAGTCTACAACATTTTAACATTAATTTCTACAGTGCTTAAAGTTTTTTTTTTTTCTAGTAATCGGTTTGTGTTTTTTTTTTTTCCTTTTAAATATTTATATAAGTTGACATATATATTGTTATACAGACACAAAAAATTTCACAATATTTTCACAATTATTGAGGTATAAATTTCTTACAAGTCGAAATAAAAAAATAAAATATGAAACTATGACCAACCACAATTGAAAATAAATATTTTGAGAAAATGTTACAACACTTATTGTTATCACATTATTTTCACAATTGTTGAGATCTCAGTTTCTTATATATTAAATAAAAAAATGCTAAGTCCACAACATTTTAACATTAATTTCATAACAAATCATAGGTAAGCTATTATTGATGAATAGCACTGGAGTTATAGTGCTTTTGGTTTATTCAATTGGCACTGTAGCTATAGTGCCTAAAGATTTTTTTTTTCCCAGTATTTTTTCTTTGAAATGTTTATGTAAGCTGACATATATATTGTTATACTGACATAAAAAATTTCACAATATTTTCACAATTATTGACGTGTCAATTTCTTACAAGTCGAAATAAAACAATAAAAAATGAGACTGTGATCAACTACAACTGAAAATAAATGTTTTGAGAAAATGTTATAACACTTATTATTATCACAATATTTTTACAATTTTTGAGATCTCAGTTTCTTATAGATCAAATTAAAAAATGCTAAGTCCACAACATTTTAACATTAATTTCTATAGTGCTTAAACTTTTTTTTTTTTTCCGAGTAATCGGTTTGTGTTTTTTTTTTTTTCTTCTTTTAAATATTTATGTAAGCTGATATATGTATTGTTATACTGACACAACAAATTTCATAATATTTTTACAAATATTGAAGTATCAATTTCTTACAAGTCGAAATAAAATAGTAAAATATGAGATTGTGACTAACCACAACTAAAAATAAATGTTTTGAGAATAACAATAACAATATTATCAGTTTAAAACCAATAACAACTTGTCATTTAGAATTTGTTCTAAAAATATTATGAATGTAGCATTTCTCTCAAATAAAAAAAAAAATCTATTTGGATCCTAAAAATGAAGATATTGCGAAAATATTGTGATATTTTGTTGTATTCTTAGACTTCTTTTTTAATATAGTCAAATTGGATGAGCCAAAATTCTCGGTTTTACACACAAAATCTATTAATTTTTTCACTACTGGTGCTGCACGTGCAATACTAGTATATATATATATATATATATATATATATATGATTGTTTCAAACTAACTAAATTATGTTTACCAAAAAACTAACTAAATCATTAACTATTCTTATTACCCACCTTAAATGTTAAATCTCTCGCTATTATATTTATCTATGAACCTTACTAAATTCTCCCTTATTTAAGGGCGCTTCCCAGAAAAGGTTTATACCTCACTGTTGATTTTTATTGAGATGTCATGTGTGAGTTTGGCATGCTTGGATCTGGACTATCATTCATAAATTCCACACCTGTATTTCGATTAAACAATTAATAATAGCTGCAATAGTAATAAATACTAAATAGTCAAGGGATATATAAATTTAATAAAAAAAAGATTTTGTTGATATTTATTGAAATAATTAATTGTGGTTGATTTTATAATAAAGTAATGCCAATAAGAGACCAATTTACGGGCGGCCTAGTTAGTCAAACACTAGGTCAACAAGTCTCAGGACTTGGATTCGAAACTTAACAACTAGCTGTGTGTTGGTACTCCTTATATCTCAGATTGGGATATAAGAATCATAAGTGAGTTTTTCACAGACTGAGAGTGTGGAGTCCTGCTCAATAGGAAAGCCACATTAGTCGCCCTCCTCTACCTTTTTTTTTTTTTTTTTTAACTAAAAAAAATGCCTAAAAGAGATTTGAGGGATATCCAATAGTTCAAACTTCAAACCGTCCAACACTATTTCAACATTTGAATTTGAATTCTATTCCCATTCCTCTACCCATATTTATCTAGCAAATAAAAAGTGGTATTAATAATAGTTGAATATAAAAGTAATGACATTTCAATCACAATTTATAATATTATTTATTAATCAATTTCAAGAATATGATTAGCATACAATATTTTTCTTTTTTCTTTTTTTCAAAAGTGGTGATGTGATCGAAATATTACTTTTATTTGATTTTTTCACTAAATTATTTTTAACTAAATTTATTTTTAATAATAATAGTAGTAGTAGTAGTAGTAGTAAGTTAACACTCATAAAAATAAAAGTAAAAATGGTGAAAAAATGTTATACATTTAATAATGCTACATACTTACTAGCCATAAGTATAAGTGCCTGTGGGGTGGGGGGTTAAAGGTCGAGGTTCAAGTCTCTAGGAGGGAGCTTTATACACATATATATTTAGATTAGGCTAGAGCAGTATTTCTACCTTGTATCCCAATAAAAAATGTTACATACTCTTGCTGGCCACATTGGCATTGTATGGGGCAAGTCAAATTGAAATGTGGGTCCATCTGATGTGGCAAGGTATTGATGAGTACATACTAGACAGTGAGAGAATAGGATGATAGAGGTGGCAATGAGAGAGTGAGAGAGTGTTTTAAGACAAAGGCATGTCAAAGAAGTTTTGGAGTTTGGGACAGAGATTCAGGTTTGGGTTTGGTATTCGCAATAATGGTGACCGATGCCAATTACTCTCTTCGACTACCCATTCTCACCTGTCAAATGACGGTGCCACACACATAGTAAATTGCATTTCGACTAGCATTGTTTCTAATTTGGTTTCATCAATCACTATCCCTTACGTCTTTTCCCACTAAGAAATAAATTTAGAATGAGAAATAGATCTTTGTTGAGGACCAAAATTTGACAAGAAAGCCCATTTCAAGAAAAGTAAGGAAGGACTATAGGCCTTAACAAAAGAAGGCCTAGCTCGTGAAGTTAAAAAGGACCTTGAAGACCCCAAAAGAAGGAAAATGGAAGAAAAAACTAAGGAGAAGAGGACCCAAACTTAGGCCACGAATGGGTCCTCCATTCTGCAGGAAGTCGGTCTTTTGAGAGAAAGCTTGAAAATCCTGAGAAGGATGTGGCGACCTAAAAGATTCTAAGAAGGACGTAGACAACCCAGAAGGTAGTTTGGGAACAAGTCACTCACATGTATCCTTGAAAGAAGGAAAAGAAGGAAAGAGTTGTTGGAATACCTATCAAAATCAAGTTTCTGGGAGGCTAAGAGAAGTGAAAGGGACAAGTGGTGGCCTCAAGGTCAAAACCTGCCAAAGGAACCAAGGGACCTCCATTAGGGCACAGGACATGCAGCAAGGGGAAGGATGGTCAGAGACTTTCCAAGCTCACCCATTGCAAGGAGGAACCTATCCTATTTCTAGGAAAAGACCAAACCAAGGAGAGTCAACGTTAAGGTTCTAGGACCTTTGAAATGTCCTTTTAAAATCTTTAGAAGAGAACCTTGGCTAACACATGGAAAGCCAACATGTATATTCAGAATCCTAGCAAAAAGCCATTAAGTACCACTACAACATCTTTCCCAAGGAACCATCATGGAGGAACCAAGTGAAGGAACCCTGTTGTAGAAAGTAGCAGAATGTAGTTCATAAAATAAAAGATAAGCTCTAAATATTCTATTTTTAATCTCCTTTCTATTGAGAATATTATGAATCATAGTTTTTACTTATTTCTTAGAATCACATTTTTTGCCTTGTGGAGTTCTATGTAACTTGCACATAGACCGATTCATAAAACAACCCCAATTGGCCGCGGAGAACCGAACCCAGTTCACCCAACTTCTACTCTAGCCCTTTCTTAGTGACCTAAGATCCCATATCAACATTGGGCCTGGGAACTGTCTAAAAAAGGGACTCACAATCTCCGATTTCTGGATGGTAACAATGTCACTAATGTGTGGCAACAACAATTAGGGCCTGTTTGGTTTGAGCAAAAAAATGGTATATTATGTATTCATTTTCAGTTTTTTGTGGGACCTACCACTAAAAAACTTGTTTGGCTTTGTATTTGTATTCAATTTTCATTTTCAGTATCTAAAAAAACTAGGATTTGAATACAAAAACTAAATACAACTTTTTGGTGTCTTTATTTTCTTGAAAATGAATATAGTGGCATTTTCATAAAAACTAAATGTATGGACCCCGTAACATTGATTTGCCCCATCAAAAAACACACACTTTCTCAATTGTGTTGAATTTTTAATTAAAAAATATAAAGTGAAAAAAGAAGAAGCAAAAACTAGACCAGAAAATGATTCCAAACATGAAATGGGTTTGGTAGAGAAAATGAATACAAGATTTGAAAAACAAAAAATGAGTTCAAAAAATGAAAAGAGAAAATGAATCCACCCCCATTGGTAACCAAACAAGGCCTTATGCAGCTAAGATGAGGGCCAACTCTTGCTCTATACTCTATACATCATAAAAAAATTAGACTTGAACCCTTTAACCCAACTTGATTACAAAATAAAAAATAAAAAATAAACCCAAAATCTGAGATCTTTGGATCCGTAGACAAAATGGGTCAATCTGTACTCGACTCATTAAAATATGGGGTCAGATAAGGTCACCCACAACCCAACCTGCCATTATATTTGTAAAGATATAAATTTTTTTGGAAAAAAAAAATTGCTTTTTAATTTAAAGGCAATATGTAAAGTTGAATGACTTCACGTGGTGGAAAAAGAATTGAAATTGGTTTTTTAAGCTCTCGTTAATAACAAGTGATCTCTTGAGCATTTCTATAATTGTGGTTGCTTCTTATTCAACTTTTACCAATGTCACTTTAGTATATTTCCTTCAATCACTCATAATGTCAAGACCACATTTCACTTTTTTTTTTCCTTTCATTTTTTACTTTATCAATTTTTACAATTTTCTTTTCTTTTTTCTCTTTTTTTTTTTAATAATTTTTTTGGTTTCTATAATCCCTAATCTCATGTTTTTTATTTGGGTAAAATTCAATGAACTACCCTGAAGTTTGGAGTAATGCCAAACACATCAAACATTTATAAAATGACAAATTTAGTCCTTCTACTCAAACGAAGTTAATGTTTTCCGTTAATAACAATATTTTCGTAAAACCAAATTGAAACTCAAATCTACTCTCTCCCCCTCTTCTTTTTTTTTTTTTCCCTAACTCTCCAACTCTCTCTCTCTCTCTCTCTCTCTCTCTCTCTATATATATATATATATATATGTTAGGTTCTAAGGATTAGGATCTAATGTATTTAGAACTTCAATTTGTATGTTTGCAAACCATGATCAAAACAATGTTTAGTCGTGTGTTAGACTTGCTCAAAGTATGGGTCTTGATGTAAAGTTGGAATCGAGTTTTTATGCAGAATTACCTTTAACTTTCTGTATGACTCGATCGATCGAAAATCGTGCAGAACATTTTTCTGCAGAAAATTCCAACTCAGCCCAAGCCCGTTTTAATGTATAGGGTTTTATGTTTTGCCCTAAGTATAAAAGGGAAAACCCTAGCCACGTTTTTAGAGTTCTGTTTTGCTGTGTTTGTGAATCTTTTTGTGAGATCTAGAGGTGTTTACCTTCACATACACTTAGGGTTTACAAACTTGAGATTTATGTCAAGAGTTGTGTAGATCATTACAGTTGCAGAATCAATAGAGCACAAAGATATACAAGCAGGTGAGCTTGTGGATTTGCTGAAGAATTCTGGAAAGAAGGAGTCCGTGGATCTCGGAGCTATCATGGGGTCATGGTAGTAAGTTTCCTACACTTGGGTAGCAATAAGATGTTAGTGGTCTAAGTCTTGTTGTGTAAATTTCAATTCTTTCATAGTGGATTCAGTTTACCTTGAGGATAGCTAGGTTAAATCCTCCCCAGGTTTTTACCGGTGTGGTTTCCTGGGTCATCAGATCTTTGTGTTGTTTATTTTCCGCTGCTTTGTTATTTTTGCTTATCTGTGTTAACCTAGTTTTAATTAAATTACCTAAGTTATTCACTTGGCTAATTCACTAGGTTAATCTGTTGGGTTTGAGGGGTCTAAACAAACTGACAAGTGGTATCAGAGCGGGTAGCTTTTGTGTTTGATCCTTTGATTTTTTAGCTGATCCTTGACCCCTGCTGTCATGGAACACGGACACTCTCTTGTTGTTCCACCTCACTTTGATGGAAACAACTATGCTTATTGGAAAGTAAGGATGAAAGCTTTCCTAAAATCCATTGATGAGAGAGTTTGGAATTCCGTTGAATACGGATGGGAGAAGCCCACTACTCCTGTGAGTGAGTGGCAAACTTCTCAAAAGGAGGCAGCCGCTTTTAATAGCAAAGCTATGAATGCTATTTTTAATGCTATTTCCATGGAGGAATTTAAGAGAATCTCTAATGTTGAAGTTGCTCATACTGCTTGGAAAATCCTCCAGACTGTGCATGAAGGCACGAAGGCAGTTAAAATCAATAAGTTGCAGCAATTAACCTCTAGATTTGAAAGCATTAGAATGAATGATGATGAATCCTTTGATGAATTCTATGCTAAATTGAATGATATTGTTAATTCTGCTTATAATTTGGGTGAAATCTATGATCAACCTAAAATTGTTAGGAAGATTCTTAGATCTTTGACTGAGGATTTTAGACCCAAAGTGACTGCCATCACTGAGAGTAAGGATGTGGACTCCATCCCTGTGGATGAACTTGTAGAATCTCTTCAGTCCTATGAGTTAGACCTCCCCAAGACTAACAAATCCAAATCAATGGCTCTTAAGTCTGTTGATGATGTTGATGATGGTGGATTTGATGATGAACTCTCTGCTACAGAGATTGCCTATCTTGCCAAGAATTTTAGAAACTTTCTGAGGAATAATAACAGAAGGGCAAGAGGCAAGAACACTGTTGAACCTAGAAATTTTAGGAAGAATGAACCCACTAAGGTTAATAACATTGAAAAACCTAAGGAGAAAGTAGGTCAGTCTTCTAATAATTCTTTGGGACAACAATGTTATGGTTGTCAAGGGTATGGTCATTTAAAGTCTGAATGTCCTACTTATTTGAGGTCTAAGGGTAAGGCTATGGCTGTAACCCTTAGTGATGACGAAGTTTCCGACAATGAATCCACTAGTGATGAGGATGGAAACTTCATTGCTTTTACTGCTACCATTGTAGTCAATGAAAGCATGTCTGTTGAAGAGAACCCTTCTGATGGGGAACTCTCTGAGAATGCAGATTTACAGGAAGCCTACAATAAACTTTGCAAAGTTGCTGCAAAGGATGCCATGAATGTTGAGTTAGGCTTGAAGAAAATTGCATCTTTAGAACTTGAAAAGAAAAATTTACTTGTTAAATTGTTTGATGCAAATGAGCTTTTGAATAATGTGAAAACTGAGAACATGCTCTTACTTGATAAAGTTAAATGTTTGGAACTTGATTTATCTGTTGCTAGAGAACAAACTAATAGGTCTGCAAGCTCCAAACTTGATCACATGCTGAGTATTCAAAAGTCTCCTTCTGATAAAACTGGTTTAGGTTATGAGGAAAGTATTTCTGTGCTTGAACCTTCTTCCACTAAATTTGTTCCTTCTTCTGAACCTCCTAAGAGTGAGATTGTCAAACCCTTGGTGAGTGAACCTGTCAAACATGTTAATGTTACTCCACCTAGAAAGATTAGGGTTGATCTTCATGCTTCTCATTCTAGAGCTTCTACTTCTACTAAGGGCAAGTTGCATGATAAGCCTGCATGGGTTTGTCATTTTTGTGGAAAACCTGGACACATTCGTCCAAATTGTTTTAAGTTGCAAGCTGCGAAGCGAGCAAATAAAACTAAAGTACCTGTGCCTCAAGCACATGATCCTATGGTACTTATTGGTGAATTGGTAAAGGCGTTAAACCTTTATTCCAATCCTGGAGTTGCTCAGAATTCTAATGTGAGATCTAGAGGTGTTTACCTTCACATACACTTAGGGTTTACAAACTTGAGATTTATGTCAAGAGTTGTGTAGATCATTACAGTTGCAGAATCAATAGAGCACAAAGATATACAAGCAGGTGAGCTTGTGGATTTGCTGAAAAATTCTGGAAAGAAGGAGTCCGTGGATCTCGGAGCTATCATGGGGTCATGGTAGTAAATTTCCTACACTTGGGTAGCAATAAGATGTTAGTGGTCTAAGTCTTGTTGTGTAAACTTCAATTCTTTCATAGTGGATTCAGTTTACCTTGAGGATAGCTAGGTTAAATCCTCCCCAGGTTTTTACTGGTGTGGTTTCCTGGGTCATCAGATCTTTGTGTTGTTTATTTTCCGCTGCTTTGTTATTTTTGCTTATCTGTGTTAACCTAGTTTTAATTAAATTACCTAAGTTATTCACTTGGCTAATTCACTAGGTTAATCTGTTGGGTTTGAGGGGTTTAAACAAACTGACAATATATATATATATATATAAATATCTTAGGGACCGTTCGGTTAGAGGAGTGGAAAAGTGGGAGGATGGAAAGTTGTGGGAAGATGGAAAAGTGGGAGGATGGAAAATATTTAGTTTTCCCTCTTGTGTGTTCAGTTGGAGGGATGGAAAAGAGAGAGGGTGGAAAACTTTTTTGTTTGGTTGGAGAGAAAAAGGAAAGGATAGAAAATGTAATTTATATAAATTAACTATTATACTCTTATTACATAATATGTAAAAAAAAAAAAAAGATTTATTTGTACTCATTAAATAATATAAAATTTATTACATCTATAAATTTATGTTATTATTTTTATTATTATAATGTAAAAATTAGATCAGGTCACATTAAAAAGAGAGAGAGAGAGAGAGAGAGAGAGAGAGAGAGAGAGAGAGAAAGAAGAGAGAAGAAAAGGTTCAGGTCATGTTGAAAAAAAAAAACGTTCAGGTCTGAGGTCATGTTGAAGAAAAGAAAAGAAAAAAAAAACGTTCATCAGGTCACGTTAAAAAAAAAAAAAGTTTAGGTCTGAGGTCACGTTGAAGAATGAACAGAAAAAAAAAAAAAAAAAAAGAACGTTCATCAAGTCACGTTGAAAAAAAAAAAAAAGAAAAAAAGAAAGAAGAAAACGTTGAAATAAAAAAGGTAGGAATAGGGCATTTTTGTAAAAGTGCTACTATAGCACTTTTCTCTCTAGATTTTCCTTCCGATTTGGAAGGAAAAAAAATGTGGACTCAGAGAGAAAACTTTCTTCCGAGTTTTATCTCCTTCCTATTTTCCTTCCCTAAACGAACAGTGGAAAATAGTATTTTCCATCCTATTTTCCTCCCTTTGTTTTTCATCCTCTCTGTTTTCACTCCAAACAAACGAAGCCTTAACTTTCTTTTTCTTTGCTTGTATAAATCTTTGTACCGTTGTCATGGTCCCAAAGATTCATTCTTTGAATTTTTCCCCTTTTTCTGCTTAAAGTCAACAATAGAAGCAAAGCTTTTCTTGGTTCTTTTTCTAAAATATTTTTTTAACAAAAATGGTAATTACTTTGCTACTTACGATTGGCAGCCGAGAAAATCTAAGAAAATCAAAAGGAAAAGCCATAGAAAAAGTCACATCTCCTCCATGTAGCGTTTGACAGCCAAGAAAATTTGAGAAAATCAAAAGGAAAAGCCATAAAAAAAGAAAAAGAAAAAGAAAAAAAGTGACATCTCCTCCAGGTAGCGTTTGGCAACCAAGAAACCAAAAGGAAAAGCTCCTTAAAAATCAAACCCTTTTTCTCCTCTACAAAAAGACTGGGTAAAAACCAATTACACAAGCCAAGTCCTAACTCCACAAAGTTGCTATTAACCCCCAAGCAAATATCAAACTCCTAATACCCACAATAGCAAAACCTGAATCTTGTAAACCCAAACACCATTAACCTATAGAAAACTGTTGACCATTGACCCACCACCACATGATCTCCGTCACTGAAATAAAGAGATGAGAGAGAAAGAGGATCCATAATCAACAAGATTCGATAGTCAAAGGAAAAGAAGAATGAGAGTGAAAGAAAGACTTAGGTAAGATTAGGAAAGAAAGGACAAGAGAGAGGAGAAAGAGAGAGTGAAATTCGAATAAGCAAAGTAAAATAAAAATTGAGAGAGAAAGATAGAGTCAAGTGAGATACTGAGATTAGCAAAAAAGAAAAGATCAGAGAGAGGGGGTCAAATTTGAGTAATGGCAGCTACTAACACCGTTTGTGTTAAGGATTAAATTGGTCATTTTATGAAAGTCTAGGATGTATTTGGTATTACCCAAAACCTCAGGGTAGTTTATTGTATTTTACCCTTTTTATTTCTTTTTATTTTTTTTAATTTTTAGTTTCCTTAATCCATAATTTCACATTTTTGTTTTCTTTTCCTTCTCAAATCTCATATTCTTTATTTTGAATTTGAAGGGAAAAAAAGAAAACACTCCTATAAAACCGTTACTATAACTTCTCATTTATATTCCTTAAATTTAGGCACTACCACATATCCTTTTTTACCCTGAGCAGCAAGCCATTTCCCAATTATCCCAATCACAACATCTAGGAGATGATTATTCAAATTAGTAGCATTTGTTTTAACAGTAATGGCTGGTGATCTGTGAATTCAAATTTGAATTATAGAGCTATTTTTTTATTCAAACCAACCATCTCTAGCCCAAGCCTGGTCCTGGCATTACTCTACAAATTTCATTCACCCATTCTTGAAATGTCAGTAATTAATTCTCTCATCTCTTTTTAACATTTCCAATTGTTTTCTTTTTTTAGTCTTCATTCCTCCACTCTCACAATCACAGTAGAGAATATCAAGATATTGTAGTGCCCTCAGTCAATGATATTGCTGGAGGTGGAATTGCCAATGAATGGAGCAATGGACACATGGGTCGATCCTTTAGGGGGTGAGGAGTTTCCTGTTAGGATTAGTGCCCTAAAATTCTATTGTATAATGCTATGTATGACATTATGTTATTAGTAATAAAGTTGTTTTGATATTTAAAATAATTGTAACATGAATATATGGACATTATCATACAATCTTAGGGATGCATAGTATGTGATTTATATGATTTAATTACAGAAGATGTAGATCACAAGTTATTTGTAAACTCATAATCTTAGTTCGCAGTCGGTAATGAAATTGGACGTTTCATCTGTGAAGGCACATGTCAACTAAAATGATTTGTCTTGATCATGGAAGTAGAGACTTCTAGTTGATATATTAATATGTTTTAAGTGTATAAGATATATTGATCTGGACTACTGTGAGATTTATTATTCTATTAATGACTATCAAATGAATAATATATCTCACGACTTTTATTTACATAAACTCTCAACCCTGAGAGAATAGTAAACTCGTTCATGAAATTTAGGTTACTTTGATATATTAAGAGTGATATCTAATCTAACGGTCAAAAGCTTAGTATGTTGGGCAACCACAGGTAGTGTTGAAGGAACACAGATTCTCAAGATGGAATTCATAATCTCTTTATAGAGATATAAAATATTCCCTTGAGATAAGTTTAATGAGTTTGGTTATTTAGAGCGTTAGGTCGAACCACTTTAGTAAAGAGTTACTAAAGTTTAGATTTTATGAAATTGGATTTCATAAATATATATATATGAAAACTTAAAGGATTGAACCGAGTACTCAATGGTCAAGAGGTAGTAATTTTCAAAGTGACAGTTATATCTTATGACTTTGTATTACTACGAATATTTTTATGAAGGGGTTAAATGTTTAGATAATAAAGTCTTGGGATATAATTTATTATTAATAAGGCCTAGAGTGCAATCATATTTATATAATGGTATTAAATATAATTAATGGTAACTTTGGTTTTGTCAAGAGTTGATAGATAAGCCCGAAGCCCATTAGAGCTAGAATTTTATTTGTCCTTTTTGGTCCCACTCCAAGCCACACACTAAAGCCCAATAGGGCTCGCCTAAAAGGCTAACCCAATTAGATAATTAGTTATTTATTTAATAAGAGTTATTAAATAAAGTAACTGCTAAGGCAATTAAAAAGATACACGTGTGAGACCTTAAAACTAGCGGTACTTTCTAAAAAGGGGTGATGAATCAAAACCTTACCTTTTAGGATTCTGTGTGGAGTTGCAACTTATTTTTTGTTACCAAAAAATAAAAAATAAAAAAAAAACACATGGTACATACTTGAATAATATAACCTCTCATTCATTTGAATGAATTACAATTTAATAAATAAATAAATTTACATGGCTTTGTTTCCTAGATTACAATCTAGTAAAAAATTACAAAGTTTTGTTTCCTAGTTTACAATCTAAAAAAAGGAAAATTGCAAGGCTTTGTTTCCTAGATTGCAATCTAAAAAAGAAAAGATAACGCACTATCCTACGAACCAAAATCCAGATTCGAGGGCTAGGTTACAGAATAGGAAGGTGTTAGACACCCATTTTGCACAGACGGAGTTTGGTCTTCTAGACTCTAAATGACCATTTATATAGCCATTTGAATGATGCATTATAATGACATATTGAAATTCCCAAATTTAAGATTAACTCAGATCAATATTTAATGAAATATGCAATTTTTATTTAAGAAGAAACACAAAAATTGGTGATATTTTATCTTGAAGAAAACATTTTTTTTTTAATAAAAAAAGGTTCAGATTTGTATTTAATGAAAATAATATTAGTTTTTACTTGCAGAAAAATTTCAGATCTATAGTTAACAAAAATACAAATCAGTTTTATATGTAGAAAAATTCAAATCTATATTTAATGAAAATACAGATCTGTTTTGTGTGCAGAAAAATTCCAAACTTGTATTTAATGAAATACAGATTAGTTTTGTATGCAGAAAAATTCAGATTCGTATTTAACAAAAAAACATATCAGTTTTCTGTGTAGAAAAATTCCAAATCTGTATTTAATGAAAATACAGATCAGTTTTTTATACTAAAAAAATTTCAGATCTGTATTGATTGAAAATATAGAATAGTTATTTTATGTAGAAAAATTTTAGATATGTATTTAATGAAAACACAAATCTGATTTTTGTTGTTGTTTTTTTCTCTTAAAAAAATGTTTTTAGTAGTTTATTGCAATCTTGAAATTTAAAGAAGAATCAAATCTTAAATTTAGGCATGTTAATCAACAAGTAAACAATAAATTAAACATGTGAACATGGTGAAAAAATTATGACCAAGATTGCATTGACAATGAGTAAAATCAAACATACATCCATGAAAATATGTGATGAACAAAACATATATATTAGATAGGAAAGAAAAGAATAAAAAAAAGGGTGATATTTAAGACATACTTGCATGAATATACCCTTCAAAGAAAGAATATTTCAGAAATCAAAGAAGTTCAACCTCTTTGATCTAAAATATGTTCACTTACGGAAAAGAAATTCTTAAAGCCAAGGCTTCCAGAATGTCTTTAACGTAAAGGGAGCAAAGAAGGCAGAAAAGAAGGGCCCTAGTTTTTTATTTTTCCCCTATTTATAGAGGTTGGATGCTTGAAAAATAAGCTGAATGAGATCAGATACAAATTGGGTTGCGTCCTCATCTCTAAATATTCGAAATAGATGTGTTTTAAATTAATCAGAGCAGTTCCAGGCTGGGCCTCGGAGTTGTGCCAATCGGCACTTGGCGCTTTGACGTGCCGAGCCCCACTTCCAATTTTGGTTCAATTTAGACTCTTTTTTAGGGATTTTCTGAGTCAAGAATTGCACCTGAGCGTATTTTTAACAAGTATTCTAAAATTAATCCCTTTTATTTTGATAATCAGGTCCTTAAAAAAATAATTATCCGATAGATAAATATTCTAAAAAGTCTTAATTATCAACAATAAACTTGTTATCAGATTATCCATTTTATTCTCATACAAGCAGGCTTTTTTCTGATAAAAATCAACAACCAATCACACAATTATTTAATTAATTTTAAATTTTTAAACAATCAGAATTAATCTTAATTAATCATATGTGATCGGTTTCACCTCTAGAAAATGCATGTAGACCGTGAATATTTGATCTTATGATATCTTTTGATCCGATGGTTCAATTTGGGAATTGAGCATACTGTCACGATTGTTAGAATCTCAAGATCATTTTTATGATATGTAATGAATGATTTAATGTATGTAATGCAACTATGATTTTTGGGTATTTGAAATGGTCATTTTAGTCACCTTCCAAAACTAAATTATGGGTACAAAATCGAGTGTCTACAGAATGCCCCTTATTGATAGAGCTTGCAAAGCAAATGTCAATGTAAAACAAAGACACTGATTTTAGCAATGATTATTTAATCAAGGTTGAATTTTCAAAGATTTCATAGCCTTAGAACCTAGAACCTTTGGGCGTAGAACTAGTGTTTTATTGTTCAAAAAAAAAAAAATGAAAACTACGGATATCTAATCTACTTGATAATTGATTAACCTAGATAAAATCTTGAATTTTGATGCAGTAATCGAGAACTATATTCGCTCGATCTAGAATGAGATGACCAGGAACTGTATTCGCCCGATCTGGAAGTAGATTGAGAATTATATTCAACTCAATCTGAAGTAAGGTAATTGGGAACTGTATTGGCCCGATCTGGAAGTAGACTGAGAATTATATTTGGCTCAATCTGAAGTATGGTAACCAAGAACTGTGTTCGCCTAACCTAGAAGTAGACTAAGAACTATATTCGGCTCAATCTGAAGTAAGGTAACTAAGAACTATATTCGCCCGATTTGGAAGTAGACTGAGAACTATATTTGTCTTAATCTAAAGTAAGGTAACTAGGATCTGTATCCACCTGATTTGGAAGTAGACTGAGAACTATATTCTGCTCAATCTAATGTAAGGTAACCAGGCACTGTATTCGCCCAATCTGGAAATAGATTAAGAACTATATTTGGCTCAATCTGAAGTAAGGTATCTAGGAATTGTATTCGCCCGATTTGGAAGTAGACTGAGAAAGATATTTTGCTTAATTTGAAATAAGGTATCCAGGAACTGTACTGGCCTAATCTGGAAGTAGACTGAGAATTATGTTCGGCTTAATCTGAGTAAGGTAACTAGGAACTGTATTTGCCCAATTTGGAAGTAGACTGAGAACTATATTCGGCTCAATCTGAAAATTTGGAGGTGACTGAGAACTATATTCAGCTTAGTCTGAAAAATTCGGAGGCGACTAAGACCTATATTTGGCTTAGTCTGAAAATCTGGGGCGACTGAGAACTATATTCGGCTCGGTCTGAAATTCTGAAGGCGACTAAGAGCTATGTTTGGCTCAATCTGAAGATGACTGAGAAACTATATTTGACTCAGTTTGAAAATATGGAGGCTATTAAAAACTATATCCGGCTCAATCTGAAGGGGACTGAGAAATATATCCGGCTTGACCTGAAAATCTGGACTTTGCCTACAAAAGACCAAAGTCTTGAATTAGAATTTGAATGATTCGTGCTTTATTGCTCCACTATTTGAGATGTGCAAATTTTTCCTTCTTCTTCCCCACCCCCCTCTTTTTTTTTTTCCTTTTTTTTCTTTAAGATATGAATTTCTCTTTAAAAGGAAGAACCATTAATTTTTGGGGTCCTTTGAAAATTTTTCTTCATTTTCTTTTGAAATTAGAACCTTTTGTTTTTGGAAATCCTTAAAAAAATTTCATTATTCTTCCTTCAAAATTTGAAATTTTCTTGTAATTGAAACCATCTATTTTTGGAAATCCTTGAATTTTTTTTTTTCTATCATTCATTTAAAAAAAAAAAAAAAAAACTTGACTTTTAAACATGACTTTGGTCAACTCGGTCAAACATGAGTTGACTCAGTAACTCACGTGACCCTTAAAAGAAAGGGGGGCCGAATTTTGGCCCCCCTTTTTAATGTTGTCCTCATCTTTATTTTTATTTTTATTTTTTATTTTACTTCTTCTTCTTCACTCTCTCTTCTTACTCCATTGTGACTATTCACAAGCTTCTTCCTTTTGCATTTTCTTCATTTCTAGATCCTAAAGTTTTTTATCATCCTTGCAAAACTCATTTTTTTGAAACCCATTTTCAAACCTTTATCTTTGCATCTCCATGGCATCTCCTCATGGACAAACTTACTTTTTTACTTTCAATGGGAAGAAGTATCATCCACCCCTAAAATGGAATGATGAAAAGGAGCTCCTTCAAGACCCAAGCCACCATGCACTAGACTCATCCAAGAATGATTTCAAGGTGAGCTCATATTTTTGCTTTCTTGTTGGTAAATTTGTTGATTTCATGTTTTGTTGAGAAATTTATGGTTGGGCATTGTCATGTTGCTATTGTTTGCTCTTGTGGGAATTTCGGACAATATATGATTTGGTGGAAAATCATTGTGTAGTCATGTTGATTTTTATTTTGGGGCATTTTTGAATTGTTGAGTTGTTTGATATTGTGAGGTTTGGATAATATTGATGGTTTATGAAGCTTTGCATTGTATGTAGCTTTAGGTATTATCAGATGAATTTTGACTTGATTTTTTTTTTGGTGGGTATGAAATTATGAAAATTTGATGTTTTGGCATGATTGAGTAAACCCATTTTTGATGAGTGTGGAAATTTTATTAGTATGTGTAGGCATTATTTTCATGGGTACGGAAGGAAAATTTTTCTTTGGTTCGGGCATGTGTTTAAGTCACTGTTAAATGAATTTATGAAAATGGGGGATTTTTGAGTTGATTGAGATATTGTTAGGACGTCATGGAATTTGAATTTGTGAAATGGCATTTGGGTTCAACTAATTTTTATAAGGGGCATTATTTTGTTGGTTGGGATTTTGGAGTGAGTATTTTTGGAACAGGGTATCTTTGTGAATATCATAATGATTGGCTAAGCTTTGTTTTGTAGAATCTCAAGAGCCGAGGTAGCCTCTAATTGCTGAAGTACCGGTGGGCGGCTTTGTCCCCAGACATTAAAAATTTCATTAATGAAGCCAGCTTTCTAACCTTTTTTCAATCTTTATTGGATCACGACACCAACGAGTATAAGGACCTTCAGCTGCTTCTTGCATTTTCTGAGCGATTCTGGGATACCACTTGTACTTTTCATTTTCTGGGTATTGTTAAGGTGATCCTGACACCCTATGAATTCGTAGCCATTACTGGATTGAAATTGGGTGGTGAGAGAATTGAAGTTAATGATTCCATCTCATCAGTGGAAATTAGGGATCTTTTGGGTGTGATGCCTCCACGAGTTAGGAGTAAGAATATACCTTGATGTGGCTGTATTCCAACATTGACAAGTGTGAGACTATTGCAATTGGAACTCGCATGTTCAAGCTTCTCTTCATTGGAACTCTTTTATAGCCAGACTTGGGGAGTACCATGAGTTTATGCTACTTGAGGAGTTTGAGGGATATTATGTTGGAAAATTTGGTTTTGTATCTCATACAAAACACACAGCGGAAGCAACAAAATGGATCTATTTCACTCATGAATGATAACATGCACTATGTAAATTTCAGAAATTTAAGAACGAGATTGCGTACCTTGGTGCGGTGAAATTCAAAACAAAAGATTAGAAGTACTTGGAACACTTTTAATCTTCACTCCAATTCCACTTTACGCCTAAGAAGTGTGGTCTCTCAATCAATTTCTAAGGGAGAATAATTGAGTGGCTTCACTCACACATACACACCACTTCACAATGATGTCTCTTTTTCCCTAATAAAAAACTCTATATGTTTCTCCCTTTATAACTAACCGATTATCTAATTGGGCCGGCCTATTGGGCCTTTCCAATTGGGTTTTAGTGTGTGGCTTAGAGTGGGACCAAAAGGGACCAATAAATATAATTGCACTCTAGGTCTTATTAATAAATTATATCCCAAGACTTTATTATACATGCAACCCCTTCATAAAATATTCGTAGTAATACAAAGTCATGAATGTAGACTACCACTTTGTTAATTACTACATCTTAATCCTTGAGTACCTGGTTTAATCCTTTTAAGTTACTCATCATATATTTATGAAATCCAATTCCATAAATATATACTTTAGTATATTCTTACTAAAGTGGTTAGGCCTAACACTCTGAATAACCATACCTATTAAACTTATCTCAAGGGAATATTTTATATCTCTGTTAAGAGATTATGAATTTCATCTTGAGAATATATGTTCCATCAACACTAAATGTGGCTTCCCAACATACTGAGGTTTTGATCGTGACTTTAGATCTCACTCCTGATATATCAAAGCAACCTACACTTTATGATCAGGTCCATTATTCTCTCAGGATTAAGAATTCATGCAAATAGGAGTCGTGAGATTTATTATTCATTTGACAGTCGTTAGGAGGATAATAAATCTCACAGCGGTCCAGTTCAATATGTCTTAACTCTTAAAATATATCAACATATCAACTAGAAGTCTCCACTTTTATGATCAAGACAAATCATCTTAGTTGATATGTTATAGTCTTTACAGATGAAATGTCCAATTTCATCACCGACTACAAACTATAATTCTGAGTTTACAAAGAATTTGTAATCTATATCTTCTGTGACTAAATCACATAAATCACATACTATGCATCTCATGGGCTATATGATAATGTCCAAATATTCATGTTACCATTATTTTAGATAATAATAAAACAATTTTATTAATCATAACATTAAGTTATACATAATGTCATACATGGCATCATACAATAGGATTGAAGGGTACATATCCTAACAATCTTCCACTTGCCATAAAGACTATTATGCACTAATTTAACTCCCATTCCTTCTAAATGTGACTCAAAAGTCCTTTGTGGCAAGGTTTTGGTAAAGGGATTCGCTAGATTACTTGCACTATCAATCTTTGCTACTACTACTTCTCCTCGAGCAACAAAGTCTAGATAATGTGATACTTTCTCTCAATGTGCTTTCCTTTCTTGTGATTTCTTGAATCCTTGGATTGTGCAACCGCTCCACTATTGTCGCAAAACAATGTGATGGGAACTTGCTCCATTCTCACAACACCAAGATCAGAAAGGAATTTCTTGAGCCAAACAGCTTCCTTTGCTGCCTCACAAGCAGCAACATATTCAGCTTCCATGGTGGAGTCCGCAATATAAGATTGCTTAACACTCCTCTAACTAATGGCTCCACCTCCCAAGGTGAACACACAACCTGAAGTGGACTTTCTAAAATCAAGATCTGATTGAAAATCTGAACCTGTGTAACCAGTGGAAATCAAATCCTCACTATGGTAAACAAGCATATAATCTCTTGTTCTCCGTAGATGCTTGAGAATATGCTTTATAGCTTGCCAATGTATAAGTCCTGGATTTGATTGATAACGGCTGACCATGCCAATTGAATAATAGATGTCTGGTCTAGTACATAGCATGGCATACATGTGACTTCCCACTGCAAAAGTATAAGGAACTTGTCTCATCATATTTTCTTCCTCAAGAGTCTTAGGCCTTTGGTCATCAGACAGGAGAACCCCATGTCTAAAAGGAAGTAATCCTTTCTTAGAGTTTTGCATGCTAAACCATTTTAGAACCTTATCTATATTCCCAGCTTGTGATAAACCTAACATCTTATATTTGCGATCTCACCAAAGCTTGATCCCTAGAATAAAGTTAGCTTCACCTAAGTCCTTTATTTCAAATTGGCTTGACAACCAAACCTTTACCAATGACATTACCCATACATCATTTCCAATAAGTAGAATATCATTGACATAAAGCACTAGGAACATTACTACTTTATCTTGATATCTTTTGTACACATATGGTTCATCAAGATTTTGTTCAAAACCAAATGATTTGATTACTTGACCAAATCTGATGTTCCATGACCTAGATGCTTGCTTAAGTCCATAAATGGACCTTTTCAACTTGTACACCATATGCTCTTGATTCTTTGCTATGAAACCTTCAGGTTGCATCATATAGATTTCTTCTTCAAAATTGTCATTAAGAAATGCAGTCTTGACATCCATTTTGCCAAATCTCATAATCATAATGAGTAGCAATAGATAAGAGAATTCTGATAGATTTAAGCATGGCTACTGGCAAAAAAGTTTCATCATAATCAATACCTTCTTTTTTTGTATACCTTTTCACCACTAGTCTTGCTTTAAAAGTTTCAACCTTTCCATCTATCCTTTTCTTTCTCTTGTAAACCCATTTGCAACCAACAGGTTTAATGCCGTTAGGCGCCTTTACAAGATCCCATACTTGATTGGAATACATAGAATCCAATTCAGATTTCATAGCTTGGACCCAATGATGTGCATCTATATCATTCATTGCCTCCTCATAAGTGTAGGGATCCAATTCAGCCTCTTTTGGGATAGCAACATAAGTTTCTCCAAAACCTATAAATTTTATAAGAGGCCGAACAATTCTTCCACTACGACGAGGTACCTGTGTATTAGTCATCTCATGAGTAATGTCTTGTGGTGTATCCAATACAGCCACATCATTCCTAGTTTCATCAATTGGTTGTTCAATTACAGGTTCATCTAATTCAGCCAATACAACTTTACTTCTAGGATTAAAATTATTCACATAATCATGTTCCAAAAATTTGGCATGGGTGCTAACAAACACTTTGTTATCCTTATGATTATAGAATAAATAACCCTTGATTTCCTTTGAGTACCCTAAAAATATGCATACTTCCGTTTTAGCTTCCAACTTATCAGACTTCCCTTTCAACACATGTGCTGGACATCCCCAAATGTGGAGATACTTCATACTAGACTTGCACCCACTCCACAATTCCTTAGGTGTGTTGGGAACTGATTTAGATGGAACTAAATTCAAAATATGCATAGCAGTTTTTAGTGCATATCCCCAAAAGCAAATTGGTAAAGTTGAATAACTCATCATAGACCTAATCATTTCCAAAAGAGTCCTATTCCTTTTTTTCCGCTACACCATTTTGTTGGGGAGTTCCAGGTGTAGTCAATTGGGAGACAATCCCATTTTGAATTAGGTAATCCTTGAAATCCCCAAGAAGGTATTCGCCACCTCGATCAGATCGAATGACCTTTATGCGTTTACCTAATTGATTTTCAACTTCAGCCTTAAACTATTTGAACTTTTTAAAGGCTTTGGACTTCCATCTCATTAGGTATACATAACCATATCTTGAGTAATCATTCGTAAAAGTGATAAAGTACTCATAACCTCCTTTTGCTTATGTTGACATAGGACCACATACATCTGTATGAACTAATTCAAGCAACTCTTGGGCTCTTCTACCTTTTGCATTAAAAGGTCGTTTGGTCATTTTACCTTCCAAACAAAATTCGCAAACTGGAAATCCATCAAAGTCCATGGGCTGTAAAAGTCCATCTTTGATTAGTCTTTAAATCCTATTTGAATTAATATGACCCAAACGCAAGTGCCATAGATATGCATCACTAGTAGAAAGAAACTTTCTCTTTAATGATTTTACATGAGAGCTATTATCTAATTCAAAATTGTATAATTCATGCTTATCATGAGTTAAAATATAAAGACCATCCACAATATTGCCAGAACAGATAAACACTTTATTCTTCTTTATTACAACATTGTCTTTGAGGATAACATAATATCCATGTTTACCTAAATAAGTTGCAGAAATTAAATTCCTCCGAACATTACGTACATACAAACAGTCTTCCAATATTAAAACCCTAGACTCAAAACATAAATTAAACACTCCAACAGCTACAACTGGTATTTTTCTCCCATCAGCCAAAGTAAGAAGCAATTCCCCTTCATTCAGCTTTCTAGTCTCCTGGAACCCCTGCAAAGTATTGCAGATATGATTAGTACAACCTGAATCCATATACCAGGAATCCGTGGGATTCTGTACCAAACATGAAGGAATGTACTTTTCATACCTTTATTCTTGGCAGCTTTGAATATTGGATAATTCCTCTTCCAATGTCCTTTCTCACCACAATGGAAACACTTTCCTTTGGTTTTCTTTCCTTTGTTGGCAACTCCTAAGGCAACTTGTTTACCATCTCTCTTGGTGAAGTCCTTCTTCTTCTTCTTCTTCTTTTTCTTCTTCTTCTTCTTCTTCTTTTTACCCTTGCCTTTCGACTTAGGTTGAGAAGTAGAAGTTTCAGCCATATTGGCATCAACACTAGAAGTACCAAGGATGCCTTCTATCGCTACCAACTCATTCATCAATTCGGACAATGTATCAGATAACATGAATTCCTTGAATGATTCTGGTAGTGACTGGAGTATCATATCCAATTGGGATTCTCCATCAATATCGGCACCTAAAACTTCCAATGTATTCAGATTAGAGATCATCCTTAGACAATGCTCCCTCATTGAAGTACCTTCAGCCATTTTGGTATTTTAAATTTACCTCATAGTTTCCTCCCTTGCAGAACAGCCTTGCTCACCAAACATGTCCTTCAAACTTAGCATAATATCCAAAGCAAGTTCTACATCCTGCATTTGATGCTGTAGAACATTTGAAATAGATGGTAGGATATAGCCCTTGGCCATCTCATTAGATTTCTGCCAACGATCATATCGCTGTTTTTCCTTAAGAGGAGCATCTAATGATGGAAAGTTAGGACATAGTTGAGTAAGCACATATTTGTGTTCTTCAACAGTAAGAACAATGTCCAAATTTCTTTTCCAGTCAACATAGTTGGATCCAGTCAGTTTGTTTTGATTAAGAATAGCAACAAATGGGCTAAATGATGCCATGATTTAAATCTGAAAATAATAAACATGAATATAATAAGTAAACTAGACATTATCAATTTAGCATATAAGCATATAATATGGAACCTTAATAAAACCATAAAATAATATATGCAATGACAACCCAATCCTTGTCTATAATTCCTTGGTAGCAAGTTTATTATAAACACATTAATTGGTTGAGAACTATTCTCATTATCACTGCTATCATGATAACTCTTATCAAACATTAATAATATGTCGTTTTTGTCTTTAGCCACTAAGTAATAATGACATAGCTCCTTTGGGAGGATAACATTACACTCAGTCTAGTGTACAGCACTATCTAGAATCATGCGTAGCCACATTTCATCTCCCTTTATAGTGTTTAAACTTGTAGTACCATGGAACAAAAACACCCTCCTTTGGGATCGCGAGGCATATGCGCCAAGACGAGATGTTTGTCCACACTACTTTAAATGGGTGAGTTCAATGTTGTAGTACTATGAAATAAACATCCTCCTTTGGGATCGCGAGGCATATACGCCAAGACGAGGTGTTTAACCATACTACTATGAACTGATAATAGAGGTCGTGAGATCCAACCCTTGTATCTCTCTCCCACTAGATATTTTAAATTAAAGGTTTTTTAAGATTAAAAACCATAATAACGCTAGACACCTTGAAAACATAATCCTAATCTCATTAAGAATAAATTTTATTAAACAAAAGCTTTAATCCTAGCGTTAATATTTTTATATAAATATATAAAGTTTCATATATTATAATATATATATATATATATATATATATATTCTAATATACGGATTAAGGCTTTATATAAGCCTTTAAAGCACATGCATCATCACATTGTTATATACATATATACATCTTGATGCCCATCTTATATACATATGTGAAAACATGTTAATGGCATGCCACATGAATCCACAAAAACATGCAAAATCAAAAGCCATATATTGATCATGCCAAGTCATGCACGCCTTATATAATTCTTCAGATAGTGCACAGATTCTTCAACCAATGATGTTCAAATGTTGGATAACTGCCAAGCGGTGTAATGACAGTTAACACATGACAGTTAAATATTCAATATCCAAACGGTGCATGCCTTAAACTCACGCACGTGGAAGTTATTTTATTTTATTTTTTGCACCGTGTCTTGGGTATGGATTTCAATAACATGGCTATCTCGCACATGGCTATCTTCCATCTCGGCTATGGATTCACTAACATATCCTTGGCTATATATACATTTTCATAGTGCCGTGTCTTAATGGATTTCATAAATATATATAGCCAAGATGTCCACTGACAACAACAATTAATAGTTATAGGCCATTTCGATCAATCCAAGAGAATATACATCCTTGGTGTGAACCCGATATTATCAAGAAACCATTTTTCTTTTATTCTAAAATCCAATCACATGTTATACAATCATGAGATGAAAATTTGGCTCTGATACCAATTGTTAGAAAATCTGGTTTTGTATCTCATACAAAACACACAGCGGAAGCAACAAAATGGATCTATTTCACTCATGAATGATAACATGCACTATGTAAATTTCAGAATTTAAGAACTAGATTGCGTATCTTGGTGTGGTGAAATTCAAAACAAAAGATTAGAAGTACTTGGAACACTTTTAATCTTCACTTCAATTCCACTTTACGCCCAAGAAGTGTGGTCTCTCAATCAGTTTCTAAGGGAGAATAATTGAGTGGCTTCACTTGCACATACAAACCACTTCACAATGATGTCTCTTTTTCTCTAACAAAAAATTATGTATGTTTCTCCCTTTATAACTAACTGATTATTTAATTGGGCCGGCCTATTGGGTCTTTTCAATTGGGCTTTAGTGTGTGGCTTAGAATGGGACCAAAAGGGACCAATAAGACACTAGCTCCAATGGGCCTTAGGCTTTTCTATCAACTCTTAACAAGCTCAAAGTTGCCATTAATTATATTTAATACCACTATATAAATATAATTGCACTCTAGGTATTATTAATAAATTATATCCCAAGACTTTATTATACATGCAACCCCTTCATAAAATATTCGTAGTAATACAAAGTCATGAATGTAGACTGCCACTTTGTTAATTACTACATCTTAATCCTTGAGTACCTAGTTTAATCCTTATAAAATATTCATCATATTTTTATGAAATCCAATTCCATAAATATATACTTTAGTATATTCTTACTAAAGTGGTTAGGCCTAGCACTCTGAATAACCAAACCCATTAAACTTATCTTAAGGGAATATTTTATATCTCCGTTAAGAGATTATGAATTCCATCTTGAGAATATGTTCCATCAACACTAAATGTGGCTGCCTAACATACTGAGGTTTTGATCGTGACTTTAGATTCAAACCTGATATATCAAAGCAACTTACACTTCATGATCAGGCCCATTATTCTCTTAGGATTAAGAGTTCATGCAAATAGGAGTCGTGAGATTTATTATTCATTTGACAGTCGTTAGGAGAATAATAAATGTCCCAGCGGTCCAGTTCAATATGTCTTAACTCTTAAAACATATCAACATATCAACTAGAAGTTTCCACTTACATGATCAAGACAAATCATCTTAGTTGATATGTTATAGTCTTCGCAGATGAAATGTCCAATTTCATGACCGGCTACGAACTATAATTCTGAGTTTACAAAGAACTTGTAATCTATATCTTCCGTGACTAAATCACATAAATCACATACTATGTATCTCATGGACTATATGATAATGTCCAAATTATTCATGTTACCATTATTTTAGATAATAATAAAACAACTTTATTAATCATAACATATAATGTCATACATAGCATCATACAATACGATTTAAGGACACATATCCTAACATATTAATCAAATCAAAAATTATAATTGGGGTGGAATGACTTATGCAACCCTTTTGCACTTCATGACTCAGCTTTCTCGATGTAGTATTTCAAGCTTAGGAGATGTGCCATTTGTTTGGCAGGTGGGATTTAATTCTTGGTCAAGTGTATTTCATAAGGGTTATTTTGTATTGTTGCGCTGTTGTTGATGTGTGATGATTTTTCAAGTCTAGATGTATGTAAATGTTAAGGTTTTTTTTTAATGGATCAAGCAGAGAATGATGTTGGTCACTTCAATGGGACCTGACCTCCATGGAAGAGAAGAGATGGAGAGAGAGAGAGAGAGAGTAAACTGAATGAGTATTATTCACCATGCCTACTTGTTACCAGCTTTTACCCCTTATACCAGTGGAGCCTTCTAACTAACCCATGGTTACTGCTTAACCACAGATCCCTTTATTAACCAATGTAACAAACATTAACCCATAGTAACTGACTATTAACCCATAGTAACTAACTATCTGTTACAACCCATATAGCACAATTGTGTAATTACAACCCAATGACATAGATTCCTATCATTACCCTTTCCTTTCACAGCACCTTGCCCACAAGGTGAGGGAAAGAGAGCTGCAATTGATGTAGAGATTCCCAAGTTGCATCTTCAAGTGAGGCACCTAACCACTGCACCAACACTTCAGTTATGACTCTAGATCTCAAGGACTTACTCTTGGTCTATAGAATTACAATAGGTTCAGTATACACTTGCCCTGAATCATCAATTGGAGGCAAGGTAGGTAAGGGTGTTACATGTTGACCCAATTTCAACTTCAAACAAGACACATGGAACACAAGGTGAAGCTTTGATTCTGGGGGCAGTTCCAACTTATAAGACACACTCCCAATTCTCTATAGCACCTTAAATGGTCCAAAATACCTTGGAGACAACTTCCACCTTCCTTTGGAAGCTAATGACTGCTGCTTGAATGGTTGCAACCTCAGGAAAACCTAATCCCCCACTGTAAAGGACCTCTCTTGCCTATGCTTATCTGCTTGTGTCTTCATCCTATCTTGAGCAGCAGCCAAATGATCCCTTGAGATGTTCAGAACAACTTGCCTCTGACTTAGCAAGGAATCTAGAGCAGCCACCTGAGTTGTGCTAGGAGCATAACTTTGGAGCTTAAGGGGAGAAAAGCCATACAAAGCCTCAAAAGGGGTTAGCTTTAAACTGGTATGGAATGAGGAATTAAACCAGAATTCTGCCAAGTGTAACCAAGAAGCCCATTGGTAAGGTCTATCACTAGTAAAAGCCCTCAAGTATTGTTCCAAGCACTTGTTCATAATCTCAGTCTGCCCATCTGTTTGAGGGTGATAAGCAGTGGACATGGCCAAACAGTGCCTTGTAGTTTAAATAGCTCTGACAAAAATAAAGAAGTAAAAGTGGCATCTCTGTCACTGACAATGGAAGAAGGCATTCCATGTAATTTGAAGACATGTTGCATGTAGAGAGAAGCAATTTTGGCTGCACTATATGGATGTAAGACAGGGACAAAATGCACATACTTAGTTAATCTGTCCACCACCACCAAGATAACTTTAAACCCCATAGATTTAGGAAGGCCCTCCACAAAAACTAAGCTCACATCAATCCAAGGGGTATTAGGAATAGACAATGGTTGAAGCAGGCCAACTGGAGAAAAGGTATCAGACTTGATCCTCTGACAAGTATCACAATCTCTAATAAATTTCTTGAGGTCAGTCTTCATCCCTTTCCAATAAAAATCACTCTTAGCCCTTTGATAAGACTTTAAGAACCCTAGAATGACTTGCTAAGGGGATGCTATGGACATGATGCAAAAATTGAAGCTTAAGGGGACAAGATGGACCAATGTAAAACCTTCCCTTGTAAAATAACAACCCATTATGAACAGTGAAAGCCTTAGGTGGGGTCCTTGCCTGGACAGCAGCAATAATTTGTTGGACAGACTCATCCAAAGAGTAACTATCTTGTAGCACCTTCAACCAAGTAGGATCAGGGACTGTCAAAAGCATTAGGCAACTTGCTTTGGAAATAGAATTAGAAGTAGACAGATCAGGGGCAGGTCCAAAAGTTCGTGACAAGGCATCTGCCACCCTATTATCACACCCTTTTTTATATTCCACCACAAAGGCATATCCCAAGAGTCTGGCAAGCCACTTTTGTTGAGATGGTGTAGCAATCCTCTGTTCCAACAAGAACTTAAGACTTTGATGATCAGTGATAAATGGCCTAGAAAAATCTGGAAGAGCCAACACAGGGGGCTGAGTCACAGCCTCCTTTAGCTTTGTAATAGCTTCCAAAGCCTTATCACTCCAATGGAAGGAATTTTTTTTAAGGAGATCAGTCAAGGGTTAGGCAATGGTCCTATACCCCTTAATGAATTTCCTATAGTATCCAGTTAGCCCTAAAAATCCTCTCAAAGCCTTGACAGAATCAGGTATAGGCCATTGAACCATAGCTGAAATCTTCTTGGAATCTGCCTTGACACCCTCCCCAGAGATGACATGACCCAAGTATTCCACTTTAGTACAGCCAAATACACACTTGGACTGCTTGGCATATAGCTGGTTAGATATCAACAACTCCAAAATAGTCCTAAGATGAGACACATGAGCATCCATGGACTTGCTGTAAACTAAAATATCATCAAAAAACACTAGAACGAATTTCCTCAGATAAGGTCTAAAGATAGAGTTCATTAAGGCTTGAAAAGTAGATGGTGCATTGGTCAACCCAAAAGGCATAACCAAAAACTTATAATCCCCTTCATGAGTTCTAAAAGCAGTTTTAGGAACATCCTCACTCTTCATCCTAATTTGGTGATAACCTAACTTGAGGTCTAACTTAGAAAACACTAAGGCACCTGCCAATTCATCTAATAGCTCATCGACAATTGGAATTGGAAATTTGTCTTTGATAGTAGCATTATTAAGAGCCCTATAGTCTATACACATACGCTAGCTTCCATCAGCTTTCCTCACAAGCAAAACAGGTGAAGAAAATGGGCTTTGGCTAGGTTGTATTGACCCTACTTCTAGCAACTCATTTACTATCTTTTCAATTTCAGACTTTTGAAAATGAGGATAAATGCATGGCCTTTCACAAACAGGCAAGGTTCCTTCCTTGAGGTTGATGCTGTGTTCATGACCTCTGATAGGTGGCAGGCCAGTAGGAACAGTAAAAACCTTGGAGAATTCACTCAGCAAGTTTGCCAGCACTGGTGGAAAATGAGGTTGGTTAGAAGGAACAGGGGCTGCAGCAGTAATTTGTAGCACGAAACCCTTCCTTGTTAACCCACTGAAAAGCTTGCTAGCATCAGAAATGGTAGAGGAAGCAGGCTGCAATCGCTTGAGGAACACACTTTTTCCTAAATGCAGAAACTCCATAGTCAACAACTGAAAATCCCAACCGATTACCCCCAAAGTACTCAGCCATTGGGTACCCAAAACTACCTCACAACCCCTCAAATACAAACCTATGTCCTTGCAAAGTGATATTGACCCCATGACAGCTTCCCAAAGTCTTAATAGCTGTGCCATCAGCCACTTTAACCTCTAATATCTGAGAGGTATCCAAGTGCAAGGGAAGCACAGGTAACACAGTAGCATCCAAAAAATTATAGGTGCTCCCAGAATCAATGAGAGACACCACATCATGATTTTAAATTCTCCCTTTTATCCTCATGGTATTGGCAAAAGGATTCCCCACCAAGGCATACAATGTAATCTCTGCAGGGTTAGCCTCACTCCTTGAACTAACATTTGTATTATCCAACAGAACTTCCTCCTCACTAATCTCCACAAGTTGTAACCCAGAAGTTTTAGGTTCTATCTCCATTACTTCCTCCAACAAAAACAATTTAGCCCCTTTACACTTGCCCAACTTGCCATTTCTCATTACAGTTTTAGCATAACCCTTGCTTTCTTCTTTCCTCCATTTGTGCTCTAGTCAACCTTTGTAAAGGAAATTTGGTTCTTGATTCCATTCTAGTTTCTAACTTAGGTGACCCCAAGACTGAAATTTTACCATTTTCAATTGTATTCCTAATTCCCTTCCTACTATGGCTTAAGTATTCCTCCTAAATTTTTGCCAACCCAAAAGCCTCATTAAGATTTTTAGGAACCAACATCCTAACAGGAAATCTGATTTCATCCTTTAACCCACTTAGAAAACAACTTAATTTGTGTGTCTCAGATAAACCCGAGATTCTATTTGACAGAATTTCAAAGTTAACTTTGTAAGCCATCACAATGGAAGTTTGTTCGAGTTTGGTAAAAGCTTCCATGGGATCATCATAAGCAGTGACACCAAAACATGTCTGCAAGGCTTTAATGAAGACCTCCCAGCTACTAAACCCAGCTGTTTGCTTTGCATCCTAGAACCAAATAAGAGCTTCTTCCTTAAGATGATACGAAGCCATCATCACCTTCTGGTGCTCTGGAGTGTTATGATATGAAAAAAATTGGTTAACCTTATAAACCCAACAAGTTGGGTCTTCTCCATGGAATCTTGGAAAGTCCAATCTTAGGTTCTTGATAAAATTGAAGGAGGAAAATTCTGAAATTTCCCCATTATTGTTGATAAGAAAAGCTCGAGAACCTGAATTTGGGATCTATTGACGTTTTTCCTCTGTTTCAGCAACCTTTTGCATGAACCCAGCAATGGTTTGCAATTTTTTCTGGATTTCTTGTAATGCATGCTCATGATTTTTCAGAGATCTTCGCTAAAGCCTCAATTTTCTCTAAATTTTGTTTCTCTTAATTTTGTGAATTGGGATTTTGTGAAGTGGAACAGGTTTCTATCATGGTGGTATGAAAGGATCAGAGGCTCTGATACCTAATGTTAAGGTTTTTTTTTTTTAATGGATCAAGTAGAGAATGATGTTGGTCACTTCAAGGGGACCTGACCTCCATGGAAGAGAGAGAGAGAGAGAGAGAGAGAGAGAGAGAGAGAGAGTATTATTCACCATGCCTACCTGTTACTAGCATTTACCCCTTATACCCGTGGAGCCTTCTAACTAACCCATGGTCAGTAACTACCTCCAAGTGTTACTGCTTAGCCATAGATCCCTTTATTAACCAATGTAACAAACATTAACCCAAAGTAACTAACTATTAACCCATAGTAACTAACTATCTGTTACAACCCATATAACACAATTGTGTAATTACAACCCAATGACATAGATTCCTAACAGTATATTTTGGGGTTGATTTGCAACTTTTGGAAGATGTTGATGATATGTTTCCAAGGTTTCTTCACTGGCTGCCTAAGTGTCATCTGTCAGCACCTCCCAAGCATTTTTTGCGAGCTTGGCTTGTGATAATCGACGGCTTAGCTGCCGATGAGGTGAGTTTTTTTTTTTTTTTTTTTTTTTTGTGTCGTTTGTTTTGCTTTTTTTCTTATAGGTATGGCTTCTTTTCATTCTGGCTCTTTGTGATTTTTAGATGTCTTTAAATCCATGGCTTGGATGTGAGTAGCATGTGGAGTGTGCATGGGCTCAAGAGTTGAATGGCCGCCAAGTGTTGTTTGAATATGGCTATGGGAGATATTGGTATCTTGGTGACCGGGTACTAGCTCAAGTTCAACATATGTACCCTCCTAAAATGATTGCTGCCCATCCCTGTCCTTCCATCCGGTTGGCAAACCTTCTGGCTATTGAAGATATTGCTCGTGCTCAGGTTGGCCACACTATTCCTTAGACACCAGGAGATTATCTTGAATTTGTCCAGGCTCAATTGTAGGATTGTTTAGCTGACATTTCTGGAAAATTGGTTGCTATCTTTCTTCCCAAATCAATATGCATCATCATCTTTCATTTTCTTTGTTTTACCTCTTGTGAAGATATCTTCACGTTGCATTATTTTAGGCCTCATCCTCTAAAGAGGAGATTCCTCTTATTAGCAATGTTGGTGGTTCTTCTAGTTCCTTCATGGAGACATATCTCTATTTCCCAGTATGGCAATACAAAGTAATGAACTCTGATGGATCTTTCAGCTCTGTAGATCTAGACTGGCCAGAGTATACTCCAAACGTCCTTGGACTAACCCGATATACTCCCAAATCCTTTAGTTCTTTGTCCTCATTTTTGTCTATTGAGTTATTTCTAAACTTGTGGATTTGTGCTTCAGGTTGGTGTTGATCTTGTAGAAGAAAGCATGCGGATGATTGGAGGTTTGCAGCTAGTGGCATGCACTCAGTCTTCTTAATATGTGCTCAATGAATGAATTGGGGTAAAAGATGATGCTCCCTTATTGATTTTTGCTTGAAATCCATGGTAATGAATTTAACACCTGTGTCTGGCAATTTTTTAGAAAAATCGAATGGCAACTGCTGAGGCCAACACAAGATCCTTGGAAGAGAGGATTAGAAATCTTGAATTTCAGATTTGGCAACAAGAATCTTGGTTTTATGCAAGTTAAGAAGGAGATGCAAAGGGTGGTACCTCTAGGGGTGGGTCTAGGAGATCCTCCTGCAGGCAGACTCGAAGTCTAAATGATGCTTGACTTGAATTATAATTTCCATGTAAAGACAAAAATATTTCTTAGTCAGACAATTTGTACTAACTTCCACTTTTAGCTCTTTGTCCTTGGATTGCTTTTAGCCTTGCTGAAACTTAGATGAGACAAGTTTAGAATTCACCTGATGAAGCTTTGTAGTACACAATTTGAATTTATCTGACCATTTCTGATGGGATTTGTACTCACCTAAATGAGGGACAGCCGAATGCCCCTAGTTTGAAAACTTATGCATGATGATCTTTTATTTTGTAAAAAGATTTCTTTCCCTTATTTTTTTTGGAAAAGAGATGATTGACTTGATTTGTTTCAGAAAAAGGGGGATAAGGCATGGCCGAATGCCCCTAGTTTAGAAATGGATGCGTGATTTTTGGAAATCTTGATTTTTTTTTTTTTTGAAAAGATGATGATGATGATCTTTTTTATTTATTTTTTTATTTTTTTTTTTTTGAAAATGAATGAGGCATGACCGAATGCCCCTAGTTCAACAATCAATGTGAATTTTGAAAAATATCATCGTGTAGGTACCTTCAATAAAGAAAAATTTGAGTAGAACAAGACCAAAATCACAAAACTAGGAAAAACAAGGATTACTGGAATGATGGGCAAATTGGCACTGTTGGAGTGCCAAGTGGCATAACTTGAGCCTTGTCCAATTGTCGCATATTCAGCCTTTTTTTGTAAGACATATGGTCGCATCTAAACTGAAGATTAATGGTGAACGTTGAGTAGATGAAAGATCCATGTCCACCTCCTGCAAAAGATTCTTTCCATGAACTTGTTAGTAATTAGTTATTATAAAAATGTTTTGGGCCAATGCCCCTAGTTTAGACATGCTTGCACAAAAAATTGATGATATGCTTAATGCAAAACAGATGCTTCTAGCCTAAATTCACACAAATAAATGTCTTGATTTTGAGCCTTTGAATTTTTTTTGAGTGATTGTTATCGGGCCTTTGGAAAGGTTGCCTACAACCTCTTTGACCAATCATAATGCTCAATTGTTAACTCGATCTCATTGGCTAGGAAGGATTTGAAATCATTAAAAACATGTAATCAAATTTACTTCTTCATTTTGAAATTTTTTAGACTAAGTCTTCAAAGAAAATCAAAGGAATGAAACGCTTAGGAATCACATATATCGGGAACAAGCAAGAAAGGGAAAAATCCCAAATTTGAAGATCTGAAAATTTTTGAGAATTTGGAAATTTTGTTTTCTTGAGAGCATTTTTTGTTGGAAGCAAACAAAGGGAGTGTTTGGAGCTTAGAAAAAGAATTTTTTAAGGCACTTGAGAATTTGTGAAATTTTGTCTTTGGAAGATATCAGTCGGTAGGTCTTGATTATCCTGAGCAATTTTCTTTTTTAATCCAAGAGAAATATTATAAGAGCTAAATGTGTGCTTTCAATCAGCTGGACTTCAAGGAGGGCTTTATTCAAAGGTTGTAATGTAGGTTGGGTTTAGGGTATGAAATGAAAGATATAAAAAAACCCTTATGATATTTTCTCAAGTATGCAACACTTTAAATTCAAGCATTGGAAGAGTTTTTCACATATTCCATTATTGACTCTTGCGCTAAAATCTATGTCATGCTCATCATCTTCTCATTGGTCTTCATTGATTCCTTTCATTTGGTCTTGATTATTTTAGCCTGACAACTTCCTCTTTTTGGCCTTCTTAGCATCCTATCTTATGGTCAGATCACTCAATCTCATTTTTATTTTTCTCATTTTTTTGAAAGATTTGTTTTTTGAATTTTTTTGAATTTTTTGTTTTGTTTTTTGCCCTAATTTTTACCTAAACCACCCTTTTGGGTTTCTAGCCTAGCGGGCTTTTTAAAAAAAAAATTATTTTTACTTTTTTAAGCCCTAATTTTTACCTAGACCGCCCTTTCATGTTTTCAGCCTAGTGAGATTTTTTTTTTTTTTTTTGAATTTTATTGGCTTTCACTCAACTACATTTTTTGTTTCTTTCAATTTGACAGGCTTTCATCTTTCTTGGATGAATTTCCATTTCTCCTTGATATCCTCTTATCCTTTTTAATGCACTTTCATTCTTCTTGACTTGACTGAACACACTTTTTTTTTACCTCATCTTCCTCAATTTGATTAAATTTCTTCTCTTGATGAATTTTTAATTTTACTCATCCTTCTCAACTTGAATGATCTTTCATGGATCCTCATGCCCCTTGTGTCTTTTGATGAATCAGTATTCTCTCACAACTTGTTGAAAATTCTTGCATTCACTTCTCTCTCCTTTTTTGTTGAAGTCTTTTCTAAATTGATGGCCTTCTCTTTTTTCACAGTTTGATGCTTTCTCAAAACCTTATCTCTCTTTGATGGATTGAAATTTCACTTTTCTTCAATTAACTCTCTTTTCTAAACTTGATGAACTTTTCATCTTTTTCTTCATTTGAACTGGTCTCATTGTCTTCATTGAGGACCATACCAAGCGGAGCTGAATCCACAAGGTCAACACTTCCTTATCTTAAGATTTAAGCATGCATACTTAATTTTCCCAACCAAGGTTTAAGTCTTTAGTGGGTTCACTGGAAAAAAAAAAGGCTAACTGTTTAAAGGCTCAAGTTGGCTAAAAATGGATAATTATTGTAATAGATGTCAAGGAATAATGTGGGTTCCTATCCCTAGTGATGCTTACTTGTAGGCACAGTTGCTTAAACTCCTTCAATAATTTTTCTTGGAATAGAAGTATAAATGCTTCAATGATGTGAAAAATTCTTTAGAGATTGGGATTTAGTGTATGTAGTTTGAGGAATTTGGATGAATGGATGAATTTCTTTGATTGCCTTTTATGAAATTTTCTTTTCATATTCTAAATATTTAACAAAAGTCCTTACATGTATTGAATGAAGTTAAATCCCTTATTGGCACAAATTCATTGGTAGAGCAATTAATCATCATGATTTGGAAGAAGCTTTGTCAAATGGATCTTCTTGTTTTCTCTTGAAAAGGAGGCTTTTGAAAAAAAATTGGAGTCTTTGATAGGAAGGCTTTGGAAAACTCTTGGAGTCTTTAAAAGAACAAAAAATATTTTTAGAAAAAGGTTACTAAGAAGGCCTAGTGCCTCTAGTCCAATTTTTTTTTTTTTATTGTACATATGAACAACATGATGAATCAATTGCATCAAACACCACATGGATTTTATTGAGTGAAAGACAAAATAGAAAGAAAATCCTAAATAAACAATGAAACCAAAGAGCCAATCTAAAAACTTATAAAATGAAATTCAAGCAAAGTGTGGGTCGGTGGCTGATGAAGGTGGAGTGATGACTTGTTGCTTGATGAGACCTTGAATGTCATGCCTTAAGTTATAACATTTATCAGTGGTGTGGCCTCTCCCTTGATGATATCTGCAATAAGCATTAGCGTTGTAGTTTCAATACATGGGGTGTGGTTTTGGCTTGGGATCCAATGGCTTTAGTAATCCCTTAGCTTGTAATTTTTCAAATGCTTCACTCAAAGTCATGTGTAACTTTGAAAATTCCTTCGGCGCCTAAAATTGCTAGTTGATGGCTTGATTACACCGTTACTGATGTGGTAAGGCACTACCTCCTTAGGGATTGAGGCCATTGACATGTTCTTGTAGATTAGAGAGGATAGTTAGAAGGACAACTCATTAAAATCCCTAGCTCTTTTTCTTTAAGAATTGAAAGCGTGGGATCTCTTCAAGTTCTAGTGAATCATCCTTGCACAAGGTAAAGAGCATAGCTTAATTGGCTAAGTTGACTTGTAATGCAGAGTTCGCTATCCAGGAAATTTGGGCTAGCTCTTTCTTTGTCTTCTCTTGGCCTTCCAGGATGGAGTTGAGAACATCTTCAATTCTTTCTTGACACATTGGTTTTGAATCTTCCTCGAGCTTGATAGGCTTGACTTTGATGAACTTGTGATCTAAGGGGTTGAAGTCTTGATGAACTTGATGGACTTTTGACAAGGGGGGGCTTAAACTGCATGAATCCATGTCATATCTTTCCAAAAAAACAAAATCATGTTCATACAACACACAACATTCAAACAATTATGATGGGCCCAAGTATTGAACTTGGGCTTACCACGGCTTAAACAATGGTCAAACACACAATATGCAATACAATTTTAACATAGACTGGCTTAAGGACAGGTTCTAAGTCATTACATTGTAGGGTGGGTTTGTTTAATTTATTGTTTCCTATAGCTAGAGCATTACACCTCCCAACTTGTAATGTGATGAACATTACGTTGGTCCAAACAGCATGGTCTATCCTTTTTAGTCAACAAGAAATGATCTAGTGACTTTAGGCTATGCGTTGGTGAGTTCACCTTTGGGTACCTGAATCTAATGAAGATCGATGATCTATGGTTACTACCACTATATGTTGAGATGGGTACATGCATATTTGTTGTTTTGATGGCACACATTATGACAGTAAGGGAAAGTTTTTAACAACTAACATGGAAACTTCAAACAAAATATTATACAAGTAATACAAGATATAAGGAACCAAACAAAAGCATCATACAAAAAAAAAGGGTATATAATTGGGTCATTTGAAGTCTAATGTGAAGCTTAACCTTTGACATCCCCAGTGGAGCCGCCACTATGAGAGACCGTAAAACTGGCGGTGCTCTCAAAAAAGGGATGAGGCATTGACACCTTCCCTTTTCAGGATTATGTGTGGAGTTGCCACTTATTTTTTATTACAAAAAATAAGAAAAAAAATAAAAAAATACACATGGTACATACTTGAATAATACAACCTCTCATTAATTTGAATGAATTACAATTTAATAAAGGAAATATACATGGCTTTGTTTCCTAGATTACAATCTAGTAAAAAATTACAAAGCTTTGTATCCTTGATTACAATCTAAAAAAAGGAAAATTACAAGACTTTGTTTCCTAGATTACAATCTAAAAAAGAAAAGATAACGCACTATCCTACGAACAAATATCTTGATTCAGGGGCTAGGTTACGAAATGGGAAGGTGTTAGGCACCCATTCTGCCCAGATGGAATTTGGTCTTCTAGAATCTAAATGACCATAAATATATACCTATTTTAATGATGCATTATAATGACATATTGAAATTCCAAAATTTAAGATTAATTCATCCTTTAAGAATTCGAAATTTGCAATTTTTTTCTAAGAAGAAACACAAAAATTGGTGATATTTTACCTTAAATAAAACATTTTTTATTAAAAAAAAAAGGTTCAGATCTATATTTAATGTAAATATAGATCATTTTTTATATGTAGAAAAATTTTAGATGTTTATTTAATGAAAATACAGATCAGTTTTATATGCAGAAAAAGTCAGATCTGTATTTAATGAAAATATAGACCTGTTTTGTGTGCAGAAAAATTTCAGACCTGTGTTTAATGAAAATACAAATTAGTTTTGTATGCAGAAAAATTTAGATATGTATTTAATGAAAATACATATCAATTTTGTGTGTAATAAAATTCCAGATTTGTATTTAATGAAAATACAAATCAATTTTTTATACAAATACAATTCCAGATCTGTATTTAATGAAAATAAAAATCATTTTTTTTTTTGTAGAAAAATTTCAAATCTATATTTAATGTTTTTAGTAGTTTATTGCAAATCTTGAAATTTAAAGAAGAATCAAATCTTAAATTTAGGCATGTTAATCAACTACTAAACAACGAATTAAGCATGTGAACATGGCAAAAAAAATATGAACAAGATTGTATTGACAATAAATAAAACCAAACATACATCCATGAAAATATGCGATGAACAAAACATATATATCAAATAGGGAAGAGAAGAATAAACAAAAGGATTAGATTAAAGACATACTTGCGTGAATATAACCTTCAATGAAAGAATATTTTAGAAATCAAAGAAGTTCAACCTCTTTGAGATCTAAAATATGTTTACTTACAGAAAAAAAAAATTCTTAAAGCCAAGGTTTCCAGAACGTCTTTAACGTAAGGGGAGCAAAGAAGTCAGAAAAACAGGGGCCTCGATTTCTGATGTTTTTTCCCCTATTTATAGAGGTTGGATGATTGAAAAATAAGTTGAATGGGATCAGATACAAATTGGGTTGCATCCTTATCCCTAAAAATTAGAAATAGATGTGTTTTAAATTAATCAGAGTGTTTTCAGGCTGGGCCTCGGTGTTGTTCCAATTGGCCCTCTCACGTGCCGAGCCCAATTTCCAATTTTGGTTCAATTTGGACTCTTTTTTAGGGATTTTCTAAGTCGGGAATTGCACCTGGATGTATTTTTAGCTCGTATTCTAAAATTAAACCATTTTATTTTGATAATCAAGTCCTTAAAAAAATAATTATCTGATAGATAAATATTCTAAAAAGACTTAATTATCAACAATTCCCTTATTAACTGATTATTAATTTTATTCTCATGCAACCAAGCTTATTTCTGATAAAAATCAACAACCAATCACAAAATTATTTAATTAATTTAAATTGTTTAACCAATCAGAATTGATTTCAATTAATCACATGTGATTGGTTTTACCTCTATACAATGCATGTAGACCGTGAACATTTGATCTTGTGATATCTTTTCGATTTGGGAATCAGGCATACCGTCACGACCGCTAAAATCTCAAGATCATTTTTATGATATACAATGAATGATTTAATAATGTATGTAATGCAACTATGATTTTTCGGTATTTGAAATAGTCATTTTAGTCATCTTCCAAAACTAAATTATGGGTGCAAAATCGAGTGTCTACAATACATATGATTAAAAGAGAAACATATAGATTTTCTCATGTCACTATTATTTTCTTGAACAAGTACGTATAGAATTGATTGAGAGATCACACATCTTGAGCATTTGTGGAATTGGGGTGAAGATTGAAAGTCTTCCTAAGTTCAATCTTCGTTTGTTTTTGAATTTTTTAGCATCAAGGTACGCCTTCTTGTTCTTTGTTTCTAAAATATAGATGTTCCATGTTATCTTACATGAATGAAGTAGATCCGTTTATTTTCACTATGTGTTTTTGTATGAGATACAAAACTGTGTTGTGTTTTTCCAACACTTCCTTTCATTTTTTTTTTTCTCTTTTAAAAAAAATTCTCATCTTGAATTTGAGTTTCATAATTTTTTTTTTTTTTGTTTTGTTTTTTAAAGTAGTGAAATTGCAATGCAGGACGAAGTAAGGATTTCAAAGGCCATACTGGTTCTGAAGTGCTGGCATAGGACGCTTTCCATAACGGATCTGTTTGGATACCGCTTTTTGTAGAGTAATGAGACCACGCGCCAGTCACGGGGGAAAGTAAGTAACGTTGCTTGATGCTGTTGGAGTTGATTCATGGATTCATGGTCATGGTATGTGGGGGCGGCGGGTGCACCGCGAACACCCGTGATCCAATGTAGATGTCAATTTGTCATGTGTCTACTTACTATTTCACTTCAAATTGTTTTTCTTTACCGATTTTATCGCATAAATTCAACCTACACTTATATACTCATACCACCTAATATAATAGTGTGTCACATGATCTCATCAAATTTTTTTATAAAAATATATATATAAATTAATACAGACAATCGAACCTTGTTAAAACTCTATTACATAATATAATTAGAAAATTTAAACTCATATTAATAAAAAAAAAATTAAAACCCATATAATTACACTCTCATTAAAACCTGAAAATTTATTATGTATTCCTAAAATACTGAATAATTATCCTTAAAACTTATTTATAAACAAATTAATCTTAGTATTTTTTGTTTTTTTTTTTTTTTTTGAGAAAGTAATCTTAGTACTTTATTGCCTAATATAATCAGAAAAATTTAAAACCTGAAATCAAAAATTCTTTCCCAGTTGATTACCATGTTTATTAGTGGGATAAAGTTTAGCTATAAACTTGGTTGTAATCTAAGTCAACACAATTCCACTTAATATTTTTTTTATTGGATGTGAATTTTGACAAATCGACCATTTAATTACATTTTCTTTTTATATCCTCCATACTTACAAAATTTCTAGAATATTAAAAATTAATAGCTATGTCATCCATCAAATATTTAAATTTCAAGTTTTTGTAGTGTAAACTTATACATAAAAAATAAGTTTATGGATCAAATAGTAAATAATATCTTATTGGGATGAAATTTGACAAGTGTGTTAAGAATGTATAGAAAACATGCAATTTAATAGTTAGATTTTCAAAATATGTAAACATGTTAATTTTTTTTAGTGAGAGTTGTAGCCTTAGACTACAACAAAGTTCATATCCAAACTTTTTCATTATTAGTGCAATGGTTGAGGTGCAATTCTTTGAGGTACTTTTCCTGCCCTTTTGTTAATTTATTAACCTTAATATGTAATGATTAACCTTGATTATTAAAAACCTTTTTTAACTCTAAAAAAAGATTTTGAGAAAAATAATATTTCTAATTTTGTTTTGTTTTTTTTTTTTGGGTAAAACTAAACGAGACATAATTTTAAGAGTTAATCAGTCTATCACTATAGTGGTCGACTCTATCAAGGTCATCAAGTTTTCCACCATAAGCATTGGTTCATCAAAGAAATAAAAATACTAGTATTAACATTGGCTTCAAGTTTTGCAAGGGTATTTGCACATTAATTGTTTATGACATGTTGTTTGCTTATGTGATGTGACATGATCGCTGCTCACCATATTATTAAAAAACGATTTCACCTAACAATGTAGGTGTCTAATACTTTCTTACCTAGCAACTTAGTATTTATCTATGTAATTTTCATTTTTTAGAATGTAATTAGAATCAAAGCCATGGAAACATTTTCCTTAGATTGTATCTAGGACCAAGGCTATGTAGTGTCTTAGTTTTGTTAATGTAAACTTTTTTGTGTATGTTTGAACAGCGGCAAACGTCCCAAGTTTTGCGCGTCCAGCGTTTTTTAGTACATCCTGTGCACTGTTAACAGGACCCGTAAGTACTTTCTTTCTTTTCTTTTTTCTTTTTTTTTTAAGAAAAACAACTTTAAAACTGAGTTCCACAATACTATTCACACATTTAAAAAATATTTTGCTACAGTATTTTCAGTTTTCAACAAAAAGCGGTATCCAAGCGGTATCCAAAATATTTTCCTATCTGTTGTGCAAATTACTGCCATGAACGCACTTTGAGTTCCTCAAAATATATTTTACATACGTTGGAGAAAGCCTCTTTCTTTTCCCTTTTTTTTTTAATTTTTAATTTTTCAAAGTTTTCAACTTCACCTGATTATTTGGATATTTGTATTTCGAATGAGTTAAAAAATTTAATACTATAAATTTAGACTTTTTGAAAAAAAAAAATTTAGATAAGTTACATTAAATTTGTCCAGCTTCAAGTTGTTTTCACTTGGGAAGAGTATTAAATGATCTTTTTTGGCATATTGTTCAGGTGTTGGCAAGCCATGGATAGTTCTACTGTACCCCTTTTTCTGGGGATACGGTAGCCACTAGTAGGCAACCTGCTATCTAAGCTATCAAAACATCACATTTGATGATACCATCCTCACATTATACAGTACAAACATCACATGTGACTGTACTTTTGTCACATTCAGTGGTTTACTTATTTTTGTTCTCACATTTGATGGTTCCATTGTTACATTAGGTAGTACTAACATCACATTTGACCGTACTTTTCTCATATTCGGTAGTATTTTAATTTTTTTCTCATATTTAACAGTTCTATCGTCACATCGAGCAATACTAATATCACTTATGTATGTACTTTTGTAACATTCAATAGTTCCCTTATTTTTTTTCTCACATTTGATGGTTTCATTGTCACATTAGGCAGTACAAACATCACATATGATTATACTTTTGCCACATTCAATAGTACCCCTTTTTTTTTCACATTTGACTGTACCATCCTCACATTTTACAGTACCAACATCACATGTGACTATACTTTTGTCACATTCGGTGGTTCCATTTTTTTTTTTCTTACATTTGATGGTTTCATTGTCACATTAGGTAGTACCAATATCACATTTAACTGTACTTTTCTCAAATCCAATGGTGCTTTAATTTTTTTCTCACATTTGATGGTACTAACATCACATATGACTGTAATTTTGTTACACATGGTGCTTCACTTTTTTTTTTTTTTCCACATTTGAGGGTTCCATTGTCACATAAGGCAGTACCAACATAAAATTTTACTGTACTTTCCTCACATTTGGTGGTACTTTAATTTTTTTTCTCACATTCGACAGTTTCATCATTATATTGGGTAGTACCTGTTCATGCTCATTTTGGGAAGCCCAGTAGAAGGAAGAAGCCCATCAACAGGGGCAGAAATGAACTAGTAATTGGTTAGAAAACAAACAAATGGGCCTTGAGGAAGCAAGCGAACCTAACAGAGCCCCGGAGAAAGAGAAATAACAAACCCATGGGCAATGTGTGATATAGGAAAGTGAGCATGGGCCACAGCAGGCTCGAAGCAATTCAAGTAAAGAAAGTAAGGGGTTGATGGAAAGCCCATGAGCCCCAAGGATGAAGGATAAAGTAATTGGGCTAGGGAACCCCAAAGGAGTTGGTAAAAGCCCATGGGAACACAGAGTTAGAAAGGGCCGAGGATGCCCAAGGAAAGTAAATGGGCCAAGGATACCCAAAAGGAAACAAATGGGACACAGGAGCCCGTGAGAAATGTAATCAAAAGGCCCAATGACCTTACTGAATCATTGTGACAGGGATAAGCAACAAGCCCAAAGAGGCCCAGCAGGCTTAGGTCAAATAACATCACGGCAGGAATAGCAGAGCAGTATGGCAGAAAATGCAAAAACTGCAGAAAAGAGCAAAAGAATAGGCTGAAGGAGGAAAAGCCCACGATCAAACAAAGTCTGGCCCCTAAGGGAGCAAGCCATAAAAGGAGGAGAAATCTGAAGATAACCCACACCATAAGAAGTCAAGGATGGACGGCAGAATGAACAGATGAACCTCCAGACCACGGCGAGCGCATGAGCAGCAGGCATGTTTTGGACATACTCAGAGGTAAAGCACGCGTAAAGCCCAGACATCACCAGCTTGTACTTAGCCAATACGGGAAATGGAAAAGTCGTGGGTTAGAGGTAAGAGGGCATGGTCTAGCGGTGGGGAGAGGGAAAAACCTATTCAGGGGTTCTTACTCGGGCTCTTTTGGGGGAAATATCCTGCTAGGATGACATACCACCTAAAAGAAGCAAGGATGAGTTGGAACCACTAGGTGCATGCCATGAGGGATAGGAAGATAGAAAGCACCGACACCATAGCAGGAAAGAGTGCCATGGCAAGGAAACAAACAAAATAGTCTTCTTTGTCTAGTGGCATAGTCAGTACAGGTAAGTGGTGGTAGCTGGGCGACTGACAAACTAGTAGGTGGTCGTCAAGGACACCTAGACCAGACAAAGGTAGTTAAAGGCTAAAATAGTAAACTGTGTCAGTTCATTTAGACCTCTTAAACACAATAGATTAACCTAGAGAATTAGCCAAGTGATTAACTTAGGTAATTTAATTAAATCTAGATTAACACAAAATAAACAAAGACAACAAAGCAGCGGAAAACAAATAACACAAAGATATGATGACCCAGGAAACCACACCAGTAAAAACCTGGGGAGGATTTGACCTAGCTATCCTCAAGGTAAACTGAATCCATTATGAAAGAATCGAAGTTTACACAATAAGACTTAGACCACTAACATCCTATTGCTACCCAAGTGTAGGAAACTTACTACCACGACCCCATGATAGCTCCGAGATCCACGGACTCCTTCTTTCTTTGAATTCTTCAGCAAATCCACAAGCGCACCTGCTTGTATATCTTTATACTCTTTTGATTCTGCAACTGTATTGATTTACACAACTCTTGACATGAATCTCAAGTTTGTAAACCCTAAGTGTATGTGAAGGTAAACACCTCTAGATCTCACAATGAGATTCACAAACACCGCATTCAGAACTCTAAAAACGTGGCTAGGGTTTTCCCTTTTATACTTAGGGCAAAACATGAAACCCTATACATTAAATGGACTAGGGCTGAGTTGGAAAATTCTGCAGAAAAACGATCTGCATGATTTTCGATCAATCGAGCCTAATTTTCGATCGATCGAGTCTAGCAGAAAGTGAACAGTAATTCTGCAAAACAACTCGATTCCAACTTTACATAAAAAGTCATACTTTGAGCAAGTCTAACACAAGACTAAACATTGTTTTGATCATGGTTTGCCAACATACAAATTGAAGTTCTAATACATCAGTTCCTAATTCTTAGAACCTAACAAACTCCCCCTTTGGCAATCCGTGACAAAACACAGACTTAACAAAAAGCTCAAAGTTTACAAATTGAAATAGTCCATTACAAAATAAATAGCCACTTAAACAATTCAACCTAAACTACTATCTAACAGTTGCAAGGTAGACAGCAACTCGACTGAAAACAACCTGTATATTCCTGTAACACTTAACAAACACATAAACGCATGTGTGGAAGAAAAAAAACAAGGAATATAAAAAAGAACTTCTTGATTTCACATAACACAAAATAAAGACATATATCATGAATAACATTATAAATATAAATCAATAAGCAATGAAGTATAGTGAAACAAGAAACATATCAGTAACCAATGTATCACAAAACATATATCTCCTAATCAAGAGCCAAAAATGTGAATACAAAGTGAAGCGCCTAGATACAATTTAATAACTCCACAAGGTCCAAGGTATCACAAAAACTCCAAAAGCTCAAAAAAAAAAACTCCCCCTAAAACAAAAATCTCCTCTACAAAAATCTCCAAGATATACAATATGCACTCCCCCTTTTTGTGACGAATTGCCAAAGGGCACTCACTCATCATCAAAAAGAGGTGGAGGAGAACGATGAGAGCTCGCCAGATCAGCGCGCAAGGCACGTAGCTCATCAAGGATGTCCACCAATAATTGACCATGAGCCGCCTGAACGGTCACGACAGTATCCAGAGTCCAACGAAGGTAAGAAACCTCATCAAATGGTGGAGGAACATCAGCAGCAGCAGCAGCAGCAAGATCAGCAGATGGCTCAGCTGCAGGAACATCTGTAGAAGAAGAAGGGGGTGGAGTGACACCAGAAGGCTCTACCCTAGGACGCTTAGAGCTAGCTCGAAGTTGAGCAGCCCTTTGCCTCAAAAAGGTAGCACCAATAGGAGCATTAATATGAACAGGCTCAGAAACAGGAAAATCATCTAGACCAAGATGAAGGAGAATCCTATGAATGAAAATAGGAAAGAATAGCGCATAAGCCGTAGAGCTAGACCGATGAACCTCGTTCAAAGAACGAAGGAACAAATGAGGAAAACTGATAGGAGCATCAGTGACTAGCGCATACAAAAAGACACATCGCTCAAGAGGGATGGTGTGGACATGAGAAATAGGCCACAAAGAATGACACGCTATCCTAAAGAAGAGATAGTCAAGCTCGGAAAGCTCAGCAGAAGTGATCCAAGGATCAGAACCCCACTGGATAGAAGACCCAGTGATGTATGACAAGACATCATCTAGAGGAGGAGACTCCTCATAGGGAAAAACAGGATGATCAACAACGGGCACCCCAAGAGCATCAGAAACTACCCAAGGGGTAATGCGATACTCCACACCACATAACTACACCTTTACTAAGGTGTTGTTATCGTAGACATGGATAGAGAGGTTCGAATAGAACTCTCTAATCAAAGAAGCAGGAGGAGGACGCTCAAAATCAAGTAGAGGTAACCAACCCCGACGCTCAAAGCTCCGTCTCACCTCAGGATCAACCTCATCTAAGATGACCCTACGCTCACCCCAAATTTGACGCCTAAGATGAAGGGTCTCATAGGTCTCTTGGTTCTGGGCAGTAGGAAACCGATCACTATCGAAAGAAGGTGAAGGGTCAGAAGTCCTACGGGCTCTAGTTTTCCTAGGCATGGTGCTAAGGAATAAGGAGAAACACAGAAAAAGAAGAGCAAAAACCAAAAACCAAGGGCAGACTGCAAGTTAGCACAGCATAAAATATAGAAAAAATAGCAAATCTATATGATTCATGAGCATGAACACCAAATGATGCATGTACTAATGCAGTAACAAGTTCAAGTATGATTCAAATTAACAAAATTGGCTTGAGCATACAATTTAATAAAAAATACCCAATTTGAAAAACCCAAGTTTTCAAAACACAACAAAGTGATAAATTGATCAACACAATAGTCAATTAACTCAATATAATGATCAATTAAATCTATCTAACAAGCCAATTTCATTAATTGAATTCAAATTGAACAAAAACCTCAAATTGAACAAAAACCCCAAATTTTATCAATTCCAAGCCCTAGAATTTCAAAATTTCCACAAACCACAAAAATAATCAAATTAATCCATATGGAGTGCTTGAATACACTGTCCCCACAAAAACCCATGAAAGATTTAAAAGAAACAGACCAAAAAAAGAAACCCAAATATGCCAAAAATCAAAATGCCGAAAATAACCATAAAAGGCATGAAAAATGCATGAATCTTGAAAATAAATGCAAAGGGAGGGGCAAAAAGGACTTACCGGCCTTGGGAGAGAGAGATTTAGCAAAAAGATCGGAAGAAAACGACAAATTCAGCAAAAATCTCTTTGACCGGTTGGTGAGGAGACAAAAAGGTTGAAAAAGTTTTTGAAAAGGTAAAGAGATCACGTGGAAAACTCATTTTTAAAAACATTCAGCACGATTTTCGATCGATCGAAAATTACATTCGATCGGTTGAAAACAAACTTCGATTGATCCAAATTCAACTTGGATCGATCGAATCAACCAGAAACTTTTCCATTGATTTTAATACATTTTCGATCGGTCGAAAATCAGTTTCGATCGATCGAAATCTGGAAAATTTGATTTAATTTTTTTTTTAATTTTTTTTTTGAAAAAAAAACACACCAATTTCAGGACAGTCACTTCTCAAAGCATCATATTTTATGAGAAAAATGCATGAGTATGAGATGAGATGTTTTCCAAAAACATATGAATTCAACCCAAATTTCTCAAAGCAAAAATTTTCTTTCAATACCCCAAAAAAAACTCAAACAAGCAAACATGTTCTGCATCAATTTCCAGAAATTCTCAAACTCGGTTGGTCAGGCCAAAGAACACACAATAACATGTACACAGTTTAGCAAAGAATAACTTGTGTAGTGTGTACAACTAGCATAAGCTTGAGAAACATGTGAGGTGATATGCACATATTGATCAATCATAATTTCTACAAAATCCATCACATGAATTTGAAAGAGACTATTACTTAAAGAGTTACATCCTATAACTCCCACATCTCCTAGAATAAAAGCTTGCAATCATGTAAGTTTCTTGATTTGCCTCATTATTCAATTTAATTGATTAGAAACTTAATAAAAGCCGGGATAATGTACACACCAATTTTATTTGAATTGTGATATTGTTATAGCCTAATAATGTACACACCAATTTTATTTAGAGGCAACACCTTATGTTCTTTTTGTACATGTGCTACACTTTCTCGAGAACTAAATCTTACGATATGCACTAAGGTGTTCATGATTGGCTAATAAATAGTGGTGAGATGGTTATTTATGCCTTTCTCAATAAGTTCAAGTCCAACAATCAAAGACATAAGACTTCAAGATCAAGATCATGTGATCAACAAATATAGCATCTTCCCACACAACATGCACAACAAGACTTTAGCTAGTAAAGTGCAATAGAAATAAGTGCATCAAAGCTAAACAAGGTACATTCACATGATATGCAAAATTTGATTGACCAACCTTGTCTTCAAATTTAAGAAAAAATAGCAAAAACACAATTTGCAAAATTTTTTTTTTTTTTAAATCAAAGAAACAAACTTCCTAGAATGAAATGCATGAATATAATGCAATGCAAATCCTAGAAACAGATGTCACCAAAGATAGAGTAATGAAGCACAAGGACCATGTCAGACAGACTCAATTAGATTGAGCCTTTTGCATCCAAAACTTTTTAGATGCAACTCTTGCATTGGAGTTATGATTCACTTTAGAATTCTGAGCAACTCCAGGATTGGAATAAAGGTTTAATGCCTTTACCAATTCACCAATAAGTACCATAGGATCATGTGCTTGGGGCACAGGTACTTTAGTTTTATTTGCTCGCTTCGCAGCTTGCAATTTAAAACAATTTGGACGAATGTGTCCAGGTTTTCCACAAAAATGACAAACCCATGCAGGCTTATCATGCAATTTGCCCTTAGTAGAAGTAGAAGCTCTAGAATGAGAAGCTTGAAGATCAACCCTAATCTTTCTAGGTGGAGTAACATCTATAGGTTTGACAGGTTCACTCACCAAGGGTTTGACAATCTCACTCTTAGGAGGTTCAGAAGAGGGAACAAATTTAGTGGAAGAAGATTCAGGCACAGAAATACTTTCCTCAAAACCTAAACCAGTTTTATCAGAAGGAGACTTTTGAATGCTCAGCATGTGATCAAGTTTGGAACTTGCAGACCTATTAGTTTGTTCTCTAGCAACAGATAAATCAAGTTCCAAACATTTAACTTTATCAAGTAAAAGCATGTTCTCAGTTTTCACATTATTCAAAAGCTCATTTGCATCAAACAATTTCACAAGTAAATTTTTCTTTTCAAGTTCAAGAGATGCAATTTTCTTCAAGCCTAACTCAACATTCATGGCATCCTTTGCAGCAACTTTGCAAAGTTTATTGTAGGCTTCCTGTAAATCTGCATCCTCAGAGAGTTCCCCATCAGAAGGGTTCTCTCCAACAGACATGCTTTCATTAACTACCGTAGTAGCAGTGAAAGCAATGAAGTTTCCATCCTCATCACTAGCGGATTCATTGTCGGAAACTTCATCATCACTAAGGGTTACAGCCATAGCTTTACCCTTAGACCTCAAGTATGAGGGACATTCAGATTTTAAATGACCATACCCTTGACAACCATAACATCGTTGTCCCAAAGAATTATTAGAAAGCTGACCTATTTTCTCCTTAGGTTTTTCAGTGTTATTGACCTTAGTGGGATCATTCTTCCTAAAATTTCTAGGTTCAACAGTGTTCTTGCCTCTTGCCCTTCTGTTATTGTTCTTAAGAAAGTTTCTAAAGTTCTTGGCAAGATAGGCAATCTCTGTAGCAGAGAGTTCATCATCAAATCCACCATCCTCAACATCATCAACAGACTTAAGAGCCATTGATTTGGATTTGTTAGTCTTAGAGAGGTCTAACTCATAGGACTGAAGAGATCCTACAAGTTCTTCAACAGGGATGGAGTCCACATCCTTACTCTCAGTGATGGCAGTCACTTTGGGTCTAAAATCCTCAGTCAAAGATCTAAGAATCTTCCTAACAATTTTAGGTTGATCATAAATTTCACCCAAATTATAAGCAGAATTAACAATATCATTCAATTTAGCATAGAATTCATCAAAAGATTCATCATCATTCATTCTAATGCTTTCAAATCTAGTTGTTAATTGCTGTAATTTATTTATCTTTGTTAGGATATGTGCCCTTAAATCCTATTGTATGATGCTATGTATGATATTATGTATGACATTATGTGAGAAATGATGTATGACTTAATATTGTGTTTAATAAAGTTGTTTTATTCTTATCTAAAGTAATGGTAACATGAATATTCGGACATTATCAAATAGTCCATGAGATGTATAGTATGTGATTTATGTGAAAAGTCACAGAAGATATAAATCACAAGTTCTTTGTAAACTCAGAATTTTGGTTCGTAGTCGGTGATGAAATTGGGCATTTCATCTGCGAAGACTATAACATATCAACTAAGATGATTTGTCTTGATCATGGAAGTGGAGACTTCTAGTTGGTATGTTGATATGTTTTAAGAGTTAAGACATATTGAACTGGACCGCTGTGAGATTTATTATTCTTCTAACGACTGTCAATTGAATAATAAATCTCACGACTTGTATTCACATGAACTCTTAATCCTGAGAGAATAATGGACCTGATCATGAAATGTAGGTTGCTTTGATATATCAGGAGTGAGATCTAAAGTAACGGTCAAAACCTCAGTATGTTGGGCAACCACATTTAGTGTTGATGGAACATATATTCTCAAGATGAAATTCATAGTCTCTTAACAGAGATATAAAATGTTCCCTTGAGATAAGTTTAATGGGTACAGTTATTCAGAGAGTTAGGACTAACCACTTTAGTAAGACTAAAGTATATATTTATGAAATTGGATTTCATAAATATATGGTGAATAACTCAAAAGGATTAAACCGGGTACTCAAGGATTAAGATGTAGTAATTTACAAAGTGGCAGTCTATATTCATGACTTTGTATTACTACGAATATTTTATGAAGGGGTTTCATGTATAATAAAGTCTTGGGATATAATTTAATAATAAGACCTAGAGTGCAATTATATTTATATAGTGGTATTAAATATAATTAATGGTAACTTTGGGCTTGTCAAGAGTTGATAGAAAAGCCCAAGGCCCATTGGAGCTAGTGTCTTATTGGTCCCTTTTAGTCCCACTCCAAGCCACACACTAAAGCCCAATTGGAAAGGCCCAATAGGCCAGCCCAATTAGATAATCAGTTGGTTATAAAAGGAGAAACATACAGAATTTTTTCATAAGAAAAAAGGAGACATCATTGCAAAGTGGTGTGTATGTGTGAGTGAAGCCACTCAATATTCTCCCTTAGAAACTGATTGAGAGACCACACTTCTTGGGCATAAAGTGGAATTGGAGTGAAGATTGAAAGTGTTCCCAAGCACTTCGAATCTTTTGTTTTGAATTTCACCGCACCAAGGTACGCAATCTCGTTCTTGAATTATGAAATTTACATAGTGCATGTTATCAATCATGAATGAAATAGATCCATTTGATTGTTTCCGCTATGTGTTTTGTATGAGATACAAAATCAGATTATCCTTCAATCTTAACTGCCATTGTGCCTTCATGCACAGTCTGGAGGATATTCCAAGCAGTATGAGCAACCTCAACATTAGAGATTCTCTTAAATTCCTCCATGGAAACAGCATTAAAAATAGCATTCATAGCTTTGCTATTAAAAGCGGCTGCCTCCTTTTGAGAAGTTTGCCACTCACTCACAAGAGTAGTGGGCTTCTCCCATCCGTACTCAACGGAATTCCAAACTCTCTCATCAATGGATTTCAGGAATGTTTTCATCCTTACTTTCCAATAAGCATAGTTGTTTCCATCAAAGTGAGGTGGAACAACAAGAGAGTGTCCATGTTCCATGACAACAGGGGTCAAGGATCAGCTCAAAAGATCAAAGGATCAAACACAAAAGCTACCCGCTCTGATACCACTTGTCAGTTCGTTTAGACCCCTTAAACACAACAGATTAACCTAGAGAATTAGCCAAGTGATTAACTTAGGTAATTTAATTAAATCTAGATTAACACAAAATAAACAAAGACAACAAAGCAGCGGAAAACAAATAACACAAAGATATGATGACCCAGGAAACCACACCGGTAAAAACCTGGGGAGGATTTGACCTAGCTATCCTCAAGGTAAACTGAATCCACTATGAAAGAATCGAAGTTTACACAATAAGACTTAGACCACTAACATCCTATTGCTACCCAAGTGTAGGAAATTTACTACCACGACCCCATGATAGCTCCGAGATCCACGGACTCCTTCTTTCTTTGAATTCTTCAGCAAATCCACAAGCGCACCTGCTTGTATATCTTTATGCTCTTTTGATTCTGCAACTGTATTGATTTACACAACTCTTGACATGAATCTCAAGTTTGTAAACCCTAAGTGTATGTGAAGGTAAACACCTCTAGATCTCACAATGAGATTCACAAACACCGCATTCAGAACTCTAAAAACGTGGCTAGGGTTTTCCCTTTTATACTTAGGGCAAAACATAAAACCCTATACATTAAATGGACTAGGGCTGAGTTGGAAAATTCTGCTAAAAAACGATCTGCCCGATTTTCGATCGATCGAGCCTAATTTTCGATCGATCGAGTCTGGCAGAAAGTGAACAGTAATTCTGCAAAACAACTCGATTCCAACTTTACATAAAAAGCCATACTTTGAGCAAGTCTAACACAAGACTAAACATTGTTTTGATCATGGTTTGCCAACATACAAATTGAAGTTCTAATACATCAATTCCTAATTCTTAGAACCTAACAAACTGGTCATGGCAGGCACTATACAAGGGACCTTACCGAGGAACATGAACACAGTAGCAGTAATCTCCAGGAAAAAATTGCAACAAAATAAGCAAACACTAAGAAAATAAGAGAGGAAAAGAAAAAGAATTAGAAGTAACAAAAGAAAACAGAGAGAGTATAGAACAGAAGGCATGCGCCAATAGGTTAATCCCCTTGTTAGGATATGTGCACTTAAATCCTATTGTATGATGCTATGTATGACATTATGTATGACTTAATATTATGATAAATAAAGTTGTTTTATTATTATCTAAAATAATGGTAACATGAATATTTGGACATTATCACATAGTACATGAGATGCATAGTATGTGATTTATGTGATTTAGTCACGGAAGATATAAATCACAAGTTCTTTGTAAACTCAGAATTATAGTTCGTAGTCGGTGATGAAATTGGGCATTTCATTTGCGAAGACTATAACATATCAACTAAGATGATTTGTCTTGATCATGGAAGTGGAGACTTCTAGTTGATATATTGATATGTTTTAAGAGTTAAGACATATTGAATTGGACCGCTGTGAGATTTATTATTCTCCTAACGATTGTTAAATGAATAATAAATCTCAGGACTTCTATTTGCATGAACTCTTAATCCTGAGAGAATAATGAACTTGATCATAAAGTGTAGGTTGCTTTGATATATCAGGAGTGAGATCTAAAGTCACGATCAAAACCTCACTATGTTGGGCAGCCACATTTAGTGTTGATGGAACATATATTCTCAAGATGAAATTCATAATCTCTTAACGGAGATATAAAATATTGCATTGAGATAAGTTTAATGGGTTTGGTTATTCGGAGTGTTAGGCCTAACCACTTTAGTAAGGATCTACTAAAGTATATATTTATGAAATTTGATTTCAAAAATATATGATGAATAGATTAAGGAATTAAACCGGACACTCAAGGATTAAGATATAGTAATTTTAAAGTGGCAATCTATATTCATGACTTTATATTACTACGAATATTTTTGAAGGGGTTGCATATATAATAAAGTCTTGGGATATAATTTATTAATAAGACCTAGAGTGCAATTATATTTGTATAGTGGTATTAAATATAATTAATGGTAACTTTGGGCTTGTCAAGAGTTGACAGAAAAGCCCAAGGCCCATTAAAGCTAGTGTCTTATTGGTCTCTTTTGGTCCCACTCCAAACCACATACTAAAGCCCAATTGGAAAAGTCCAATAGGCCAACCCAATTTGATAATCAGTTAGTTATAAAGGGAGAAACATATAGAATTTTTTATAAGAGAAAAAGACACATCATTGTGAAGTGGTGTGTATGTGTGAGTGAAGCCACTTAATTATTCTCCCTTGGAAATTGATTGAGAGACCACACTTCTTGGGCGTAAAGTGGAATTGGAGTGAAGATTAAAAGTGTTTTTAAGTACTTCTAATCTTTTTTTTTTTTGAATTTCACCGCACCAAGGTATTTCGTTCTTAAATTCTGAAATTTACATAGTGCATGTTATCAATCATGAATGAAATAGATCTATTTTTGTTGCATCCGCTATATGTTTTGTATGAGATACAAAACCAGATTTTCCAACAATTGGTATCAGAGCCAAGTTTTCATATTATGTTTGTATAACATGTGATTGAGTTTTAGAATTTTAGAAAACCGTTATCTTTATGTTTTTAAATTTCTTCATAAAGTTATTGTTCCATAAACCCTGTGTGCATTGATCAATATATGCGATATATTGTTTTGCATGGTTACAAGACGACACGGCTGTAACTTTTGTTTTGTGCTGTATGTTTTTGGTGTTTGTATTCATCAAGGACACCATCAACACATCTTTCGAATGGGTTTACTTTTGTTATGCACGACTTGGATATTATTGGCAGTTTTGAGTAGTATTGAATTTCATTCAATAACTATTGATTATTGTTATCAATGGACATCTTGGTTTGTTTTTTAATGGTGCCGTGTTTTAATAGTTATTGCCAATGATATATAGTTATTGAATGGTATTGATATAACCGTCATGTGCACACCAAGTTATTGCACCGCTTGGACTAATTTTGCACCGGTTGGCCATCTTATAAGCATAAGACAATTTAATGTTAATTGTTTATACGGATTGGATGACACATGCATGTGAATTATGTTTTGAACCATTTGGCAATAGAAAGACAATTTATTGTTAATTGCCTTGATGGCCATCTTGCATGTGTTAATAGTTTATAAAGGATTCAGCCAATATATATATATATATATATATATATATATATATAGATAGATAGATTGATAGATATATGTGGATTCATAAACATTCAGATTATTGATATAAGGTAGTGATACAATGTTTCTAGCATGTGTTATATGCCTTGGATGTCTTGGATTCGTATATTAAAGTGTGTTTCATATGTTATAAATTATATGGAGATACATGGATATATATGCTATCTTGTTAATACTAGGATTATGAATTTTATTCCTAATTAGATTAGGATTATGTTTTCAAGGTTTCTAGTGTTATTATGGTTCTTGATCTTAAAAACCTTTAATTTAAAACATCTAGTAAGAGAGAGATACAAGAGTTGGATCTCACGGCCTCTATTATCGATTTATAGTAGTGTAGGTAAACACCTCGTCTTGGCGTATATGCCTCGCGATTCCAAAGGAGGGTGTTCACTTCATAGTACTACAAGATTGAACTTACCCATTTAAAGTAGTGTGAACAAACACCTCGTCTTGGCGTATATGCCTCGCGATCCCAAAGGAGGGTGTTTTGTTCCAAGGTACTACAAGTTTAAACATCATAAGGGAGATGAAATGTGGCTACACATGATTCAAGATAATGGTGTACACTAGACTAAGTGTAATGTTAACCTCCCAAAGGAGCTATGTCATTATTACTTAGAAGCTAAAGGCAAAACGGCATATTATTAGTGTTTGATAAGAGTTATCATGATAGCACAGATAATGAGAATAGTTCTCAACCAATTAATGTGTTTATAATAAACTTACTCCCAAGGAATTATAGGCATGGATTGGGTTGTCGTTGCATATATTATCTTATGCTTTTATTAAGGCTCCATATTATATGCTTATATGCTAAATTGATAATGTCCAGTTTACTTACTATATTCATGTTTGTTATTTTCAGATTTAAATCATGGCATCATTTAGCCCACTTGTTGCTATTCTTAATCAAAACAAACTAACTGGATCCAACTATGTTGACTGGAAAAGAAATTTGGACATTGTTCTTATTGCTGAAGAGCACAAATATGTGCTTACTCAACCATGTCCTAGCTTTCCATCATTAGATGCTCCTCTTGAGGAAAAACAGCGATATAATCGTTGGCAGAAATCTAATGAGATGGCCAAGTGCTATATCCTAGCATCTATTTCAAATGTTCTACAGCATCAAATGCAGGATGTAGTACTAGCTTCGAAGATTATGCTAAGTCTGAAGGAGATGTTTGGTGAGCAAGGCCGTTCTGTAAGGCAGGAAACTATGAGGCAAATTTATAATACCAAAATAGCTGAAGGTACTTCAGTGAGGGAGCATTGTCTTAGGATGATCTCTAATCTGAATACATTGGAAGTTTTAGGTACCGATATTGATGGAGAATCCCAAGTGGATATGATACTCCAGTCACTACCAGAATCATTCAAGGAATTCAAGCTTAACTATAATATGAACAAAAAGTTTTATACATTGTCAGAATTGTTGAATGAGTTGGTAGCGGCAGAAGGCATCCTTGGTACTTCTAGTGTTGATGCCAATATGGCTGAAGTTTTTACTTCTCAACCTAAGTCGAAAGGCAAAGATAAAAAGAAGAAGAAGGACTTCACCAAGAGAGATGGTACACAAGTTGCCTTAGGAGTTGCCAACAAAGGAAAGAAAAACAAAGGAAAGTGTTTCTATTGTGGTGAGAAAGGACATTGGAAGAGGAATTGTCCAATATTCAAGGCTACCAAGAATAAAGGTATGAAATGTACATTCCTTCTTAAAATATGTTTGGTACAGAATCCCACAGATTCCTGGTGTGTGGATTCAAGTTGTACTAATCATATCTGCAATACTTTGCAGGGGTTCCAGGAGACCAAAAAGCTGAATGAAGGGGATTGTTTCTTACTTTGGCTGATGGGAGCAGAATACTAGTTGTAGCTGTTGGAGTGTTTAATTTATGTTTTGAGTCTAGGGTTTTAATATTGGAAGACTGTTTGTATATACCTAATGTTCGTAGGAATTTAATTTCTGCAACTTATTTAGGTAAACATGGATATTATGTTATCCTAAAAGACAATGTTGTAATAAAAAAGGATAAAGTGTTTATCTGTTCTGGCAATATTGTGGATGGTCTTAATATTTTAAATCCTGACAAGCATAAATTATACAATTCTAAATTAGATAGTAGCTCTTATGTAAAATCATTAAAGAGAAAGTTTCCTTCTACTAATGATGCATATCTATGGCACTAGCATTTAGGTCATATTAATTCAAATAGGATTCAAAGACTAATCAAAGATGGACTTTTACAGCCCATGGACTTTGATGGATTTCTAGTTTGCGAGTCCTGTTTGGAAGGTAAAATGACCAAACGACCTTTTAATGCAAAAAGTAGAAGAGCCCAAGAGTTGCTTGAATTAGTTCATACTGATGTATGTGGTTTTATGTCAACCCAAGCAAAAGGAGGTTGTGAGTACTTCATCACTTTTACGGATGATTATTCAAGATATGGTTATTTGTACCTAACGAGACGGAAGTTCGAAGTCTTTGAAAGTTCAAAGAGTTCAGGGCTAAAGTTGAAAATTAATTGGGTAAACGCATAAAAGCCATTCGATCTAATCGAGGTGACGAATACCTTCTTAGGGATTTCAAGGATTATCTAATTCAAAATGGGATTGTCTCCCAATTGACTACACCTGAAACTCCCCAACAAAATGGTGTAGCGAAAAGAAGGAATAGGACTCTTTTGGAAATGGTTAGGTCCATGATGAGTTATTCAACTTTACCAATTTTCTTTTGGGGATATGCACTAAAAACTACTATGCATATTTTGAATTTAGTTCCATCAAAATCTGTTCCCAACACACCTAAGGAATTGTGGAGTGGGCACAAGCCTAGCATGAAATATCTCCACATTTGGGGATGTCCAGCACATGTGTTGAAAGGGAAGTCTGATAAGTTGGAAGCTAAAACGGAAGTATGCATGTTTTTAGGGTATTCAAAGGAAACCAAGGGTTATTTATTCTATAATCATAAGGATAACAAAGTGTTTGTTAGCACCCATGCCAAATTTTTGGAAGATGATTATGTGAATAATTTTAATCCTAGAAGTAAAGTTGTATTGGCTGAATTAGATGAACCTGTAATTGAACAACTAATGGATGTAACTAGGAATGATGTAGCTGTATTGGATACACGACAAGACATTACTCATGAGATGACTAGAACACAGGTGCCTCGTCGTAGTGGAAGAATTGTTCGGCCTCCTATAAGATTTATAAGTTTGGGAGAAACTTATGAAGCTATCCTAGAAGAGGCTGAATCGAATCCCTACACTTATGAGGAGGCAATGAATGATATAGATGCACATTATTGGGTCCAAGCTATGAAATCTGAATTGGATTCTATGTATTCCAATCAAGTATGGGATTTTGTAAAGGCGCTTAACAGCATTAAACTTGTTGGTTGCAAATGGGTTTACAAGAGAAAGAGAGGGATAGATGGAAAGGTTGAAACCTTTAAAGCAATACTAGTGGCGAAAGGGTATACACACAAAAAAAGGTTTTTCTTATGATGAAACTTTTTCGCCAGTAGCCATGCTTAAATCTATCAGAATTCTCTTATCCATTGTTGCTCATTATGATTATGAGATTTGGCAAATGGATGTCAAGACTGCATTTCTTAATGGCAATCTTGAAGAAGAAATCTATATGATGCAACCTGTAGGTTTCATAGCAAAGAACCAAGAGCATATGGTATGCAAGTTGAAAAGGTCCATTTATGGACTTAAGCAAGCATCTAAGTCATGGAACATCAGATTTGATCAAGAAATTGAATCATTTGATTTTGAACAAAATCTTGATGAACCATGCGTGTACAAAAGACATCAAGATAAAGTAGTAATGTTCCTATTGCTTTATGTTGATGATGTTCTACTCATTGGAAATGATGTAGGGGTAATGTCATCGGTAAAAGTTTGGTTGTCAAGCCAATTTGAAATGAAGGACTTGGGTGAAGCTAACTTTATTCTAGGGATCAAGCTTTGGTGAGATTGCAAGAATAAGATGTTAGGTTTATCACAAACTGGGTATATAGATAAGGTTCTAGAACGGTTTAGTATGCAAAACTCCAAGAAAGGACTACTTCCTTTTAGACATGAAGTTCCTCTGTCTGATGACCAAAGGCCTAAGACTCTAGAGGAAGAACATATGACGAGACAAGTTCCTTATGCTTCTACAGTGGGAAGTCTCATGTATGCCATGCTATGTACTAGACCAGATATCTATTATTCAGTTGGCATGGTCAGCTAATATCAATCAAATCTAAGACTTAAATATTGGCAAGCTGTAAAGCATATTCTTAAGTATCTATGGAGAACAAGAGATTATATGCTTGTTTACCATAGTGAGGATTTGATTCCCATTGGTTATACAGATTCCAATTTTCAGTCAGATCTTGATTTCAGAAAGTCCGCTTCAGGTTGTGTGTTCACCTTGGGAGGTGGAGCCATAAGTTGGAGGAGTGTTAAGCAATCTTGTACTGCGGACTCCACCATGGAAGCTGAATATTTTGCTGCTTGTGAGGCGGTAAAGGAAGCTATTTGGCTCAAGAAATTCCTTTCTGATCTTGGTGTTGTGAGAATGGAACAAGTTCTTATCACATTATTTTGCGACAATAGTGGAGCGGTTGCACAATCCAAAGATCCAAGGAATCACAAGAAAGGAAAGCACATTGAGAGAAAGTACCACATTATTCGAGACTTTGTTGCTCGAGGAGATGTAATAGTAGCAAAGATTGATAATGCAAGTAATCTAGCGGATCTCTTTACCAAAACCTTGCCACAAAGGACTTTTTAGTCACATTTGGAGGGAATGGGAGTTAGATTAGTGCACAGTAGTCTTTAGGGCAAGTGGGAGATTGTTAGAATATATACCCTTAAATCCTATTGTATGATTCTATGTATGACATTATGTATGACTTAATGTTATGATCAATAAAGTTATTTTATTATTATCTAAAATAATGGTAACATGAATATTTGGACATTATCATATAGTCCATGAGATGCATAGTATGTGATTTATGTGATTTAGTCATGGAAGATATAAATCACAAGTTCTTTGTAAACTCAGAATTATAGTTCATAGTCGGTGATGAAATTGGGCATTTCATCTGCGAAGACTTCTAGTTGATATGTTGATATGTTTTAAGAGTTAAGACATATTGAACTGGACCGCTGTGAGATTTATTATTCTCCTAACGACTGTTAAATGAATAATAAATCTCACGACTTCTATTTGCATGAACTCTTAATCCTAAGAGAATAATGAACCTGATTATGAAGTGTAGGTTGCTTTGATATATCAGGAGTGAGATCTAAAGTCACGATCAAAACTTCAGTATGTTGGGCAGCCACATTTAGTGTTGATGGAACATATATTCTCAAGATGAAATTCATAATCTCTTAACGGAGATATAAAATATTGCATTGAAATAAGTTTAATGGGTTTGGTTATTCGGAGTGTTAGGCCTAACCACTAAAGTATATATTTATAGAATTGGATTTCATAAATATATGATGAATAACTTAAAAGGATTAAACCGGGTACTCAAGGATTAAGATATAGTAATTAACAAAGTGGCAGTCTATATTCATGACTTTGTATTACTACAAATATTTTATGAAGGGGTTGTATGTATAATAAAGTCTTGGGATATAATTTATTAATAAGGCCTAGAGTGCAATTATATTTACATAGTGGTATTTAATATAATTAATGGTAATTTTGGGCTTGTCAAGAGTTGATAGAAAAGCCTAAGGCCCATTGGAGCTAGTGTCTTATTGGTCCTTTTGGTCCCACTCCAAGCCACACACTAAAGCCCAATTGGAAAGGCCCAATAGGCCGGCCCAATTAGATAATCAGTTAGTTATACCGCAAGATGCCAAGTGGGGTCTTGTCTAGATGCGTAGGGTAGGAGGACGCCCAGAGGAAGCTAAAGGAAGTGCTTGACAAGACTTGTAGATCCTGCGGGGAGATTAACCTTTACCACAGACTTCAAAGGGCAAGCTTCTATTGGCCAAGCATGGGTAAAGATGCGGACCAAGTCCAAACCCAGTGTGAAACTTGCTAGCTTGTAGCAGATAGAGAGGAAAGCTACGCTGTGTTCGTCAACGAAGACTAGAGAAGTCCATTCACACAGTACTTAACGAAACGTATCCTGCCACTAAGGCACAGTGAGAGATAAAAGTTTAAGAGGTTGGCAACACGTTATTTTTTGCATAATGCAGTCCTCTTCAAAAAAGGGTATGATGGAGACCCTCTAAGATGTCTGGGTCCCGAGGAAGCAAAAGAGACGATAAAGGAATTGCACTCAGAAGAGTGCGGGAAACACCAAGGGAAGAAAAAGTTGTACAAATGCCTACTACAAATGGGTTACTACTAACCCACCATAAAGAAAGCCACGGTGGAATTTGTGAAAAAATGCCACAGCTGCCAAGTACAGGCCAACTTGATCCATACTCACTCGCAGAACTTAAACAATATGGTTACCCCATGGCCCTTCCACACCTGGGGGCTTGATTTGGTCGGACCAATTAACCCCCTATCGCGTGGGTACATCTAGATCCTAGCGGCTACGAAATACTTCACCAAATGGGCAAGGGCTGATGGGAAAAAACATGTTCGTATCGCATACAAAGCATACGCAGCGGAAGATAAACGGATCTACTTCATTCACAATTGATAACATGCACTATATAAGTTTCAGAATATAGAATCAAGAGAGTGTACCTTGGTGTAGTGAATTTCAAAACAAAGATCAGAAGTACTCGGGAACACTTTTAATCTTCACTCCAATTCCACTTGTGCCCAAGATTTGTGGTCTCTCAATCAGTTATATGTGTTTGTTCTAGAGAGAATATGAAGCAGTGTCTTTTTTTTTTTCCAACATACAAACCATTTCATCTACATAAAATTATGTATGTTTCTCTTCACATAACTGATTATCTAATTGGGCTAGCCTTTTGGGCTTTTCCAATTGGGCTTTAGTGTGTGGCTTGGAGTGGGACCAAAAGGGAACAAATAAGACACTAGCTCCAATGGGCCTTGGGCTTTTCTGTCAACTCTTGACAAGTCCAAAGTTACCATTAATTATATTTAATACCACTATATAAATATAATTGCACTCTAGGCCTTATTAATAAATTATATCCCAAGACTTTGTTGCACATGCATCCCCTTCATTAAAATATTCGTTGTAATGCAAAGTCATGAATGTAGACTGCTACTTTGTAAATTACTACATCTTAATCCTTGAGTACCCGGTTTAATCCTTTTAAGTTATTCATTATATATTTATAAAATCTAATTTCATAAATATATATACTTTAGTCTTACTAAAGTGGTTAGGTCTAACTCTCTGAATAACTGAACCTATTAAACTTATCTCAAGGGAATATTTTATATCTCTAGGGAATATTTTATATCTCCGTTAAGAGACTATGAATTCCATCATGAGAATATATGTTCCATCAATACTAAATGTGGTTGCCCAACATACTGAGGTTTTGACCGTTACTTTAGATCTCACTCCTGATATATCAAAGTAACCTACACTTCATAAAAAAATATTGAGAGAGAGAGAGAGCGAGAGAAATAACATTTTGTGAAAGAAAACTATGCAAAAAATGGAAGAGAGAATGACAAATTTATAGTATGATGTTGTGAATATGAAGAGACAAAATAAAGGAAAATTAAGGGAAAGATGAATAGTGATATTAAGGCTGAAAGTAGTGGGAAGATGAAAAGGTAAGGGAGAGAAAGATGAAGAGAAAGATGAATAGTGATATTAAGATTGAGAATAGTGGAGAGATGAAAATGTATGGGAAGGAGAAATGTTGGAAAAAATGTAATTATTAAAAAGAAAAATGTAAATGTTAAAACAAATTATAGGAAAATTGGATAGAAAAAGGATAATGACGTGGATGCTAATATGGTTCAACTAAAGCGTAGCAACAATAAATGATACGCTTCAGCTTTTAGATGTATATAATAGACTAGTCATTAACTCGTGCAATGCATGGGAAAGCCATTGTGTATAATGATGTAAACTATTCTTCTTTTCTTCCTCTTTGATTGTACATTAGGATTCCAGTTTTATAGTTTCCTATCGTTGATATGAAATATTAATCTTGATATGAAACATTAATTTACATAATGAAAAAAGGAAATCAAACATAAGTTTAAAATAAAATGAAGAAATAAATCTTTAACATCCTCAATTATCCATAAAATGTATGAAACACAAATTTAAAGAACTACTTAACCAATATTTCAAATAAATTGAAAGACAACTTTAAAGTGCTTTTTCTATCTTCTTTCTTTGTTGCTTTGTAGTAGTCACTGAAAATGTCCTTTTGTTTTCTTTGAGTACAAATGTTGGTGTGAGTTGCGCATTGCTTTGAACATTAACTTTTTGAAATTTTGTAGAATCACCACCTTGATAAGTTGCTACTACATTCATTTGAAGTATCATTGATGTAAGCCTGGACTAGATAAGGAATGTATTACAAAAAATACAAGTTAAATATCATATTTGTAATTTTACTATATTAAAGAATACGTAGTTCTGTCATTTTATCAAGCTGAATTACTTTGTTAGTTTCTTCAAAAGATTCAAAAACTTTCTTCACAGTGTAGAATTCTCATCCATACTTGAGATTATAGTCATTTAGTTGTATTTGGAAAACAAATTCTTTTCCATGTAGATTTTCTATTTGCACCACAGCACCTATTCATCAACCTTCGTCTCAATCTTGCATAGAAAGTAGATAGCATTCACGTACTAACTTAAGAATAAAAAAGCATAAAAACATGATTATTTGATAAAATACTTATATTTGATAAAATATAAGTATTTTAACACACACACACACACACACACACACACACACAACACGAGGAGGGGAGAAAATCTTAAACAAACTGACAGTGATGTATATCCAAAAAGGCCTAACTCTTGAATACACAATACAAGTTTTAAACCCCTTTAACTCCAAAAGGGCCTAATTTGTATTTTATCAATTTAAAAATAGCATCACCCTCTCTGCAAAGCATTACTATTCTCATTTGCTAGGGCCTAAAATGCAAATAACATTCATGAATAAATTTGTAACCCAATTAAAATAAAATATTGATTTAAAACAACAACCATATATTTGTTGTGTGTTTAGAAGAGAGAATACTTAAACAACCTTCAAGGACCCTTTGTTTTTTCTTGAAACAATCAGCTACCTAGTTCCTTTTCCTACAATTAATTGCATAAGATGAATAAATGCATCCAAAATCATCAAATTTTGATGTTTTACTTTTCAAAAGAGCTTAACATCAAGTAATTGCATAAGATAAATAAATGCATTCAAAATCATCAAATTTTGATGTTTTACTTTCCAAAAGAGCTTAACATCAAGTATGTCAAAGAATAAGAAATTGTTCAATGATATTAAAACTCCAAGCATAACAGCAGAAAAATTAGTGCCTACATTTTTAAATCATATCAACAGTCAACACTAAATTATGCTCAAGACCCGCCATATGTTATATGATACTTATTAGGTGATCAATCCTAGGCTGTTTATAACTCCAGCCTACAATTACAAAGGTTAGACCCTTTTGTAGTTGTACTTTGGTTAGTAATGTATTATAAATCAGGTTTAAAATACTAATGTTACTATTTTCGTGTATGTTCTAATAAGTATTATTGTTTATTCAAAAAAAAAAAAAGGCGATCAATCCTATTAAATATCATTACAATTTAATGGTGTCAACCCATTGAATTTAGATCAAAATATTCATACTTACTACAGTAGAATAATAACTGTCTCACATAATCTAAACAATGGCTATCAATGTCACATTTTCAATGTCAGCCATCAATATTAGATTTTTGTGTTTCCTTAAGTTTATATTTTTTTTTTTTTGGACGAACATATTGGTTTCATATCTAAAGTTTATTTGAAATCAAATTAGACAAACATGATAGAAAATCAACGCGAACAGCAAACACTAGCATCTAAAAGCTGTAACACCTAACAAAAAAAAAAAAAAAATAGAGCAAGCAAGAAACTAAATAAAAGCTGCAACTAAACTTACAAAGAATCAAACTAAAACCCTCAATTATCGGAAACTCAACTGAGGCCTTAATGGCTTAATGCCTCCTCATACTTGACATTACTGCAGAATACATAAGCATTTCTTTCAGGCCAAACATAATAAACCATTACAGACTTATCAATTTTTCTTATGGTGCTATTCAAACTTTTGGCTTTCAACTTATTTTTACCCCAAAAGGACTACTTGGTACTAACTATATGCGATGGATTATATTAGACACTATGACTTAACTTGCCACAGTTTATTGCAAAGTTGATTTTTATATTTCTTGGTAATATGTTCAATGCATTCTTGTTTAGTTGTCACTTACCTTTTAATGAAATAATGAAAAATCAAAAGTAATCTTATTCTGTGAATCAATAAAAGTAAAGAAACATCCATGACAATTAACAATATCAAAATTTTATTATAAAGTAAAAATAAAAACAATATCAAACAGAATGACAGCTAATGCGCGGATCATGATAACAAAGACACTATAGCTATTGATGAGGGTAATCTCTATCTTCACCTTGTGGTCATGATGAAGATGCAACAACCAACAACCTATTATGATATAGCACATCAAAGGAAAGAATCAATAAATCAACCAAAGAATTAAACATACTGAGGACACAAACAAAAGAACTCTCACTGAAGTGTTTGACTTCCTTAAAATATGTGGCTCAAGCCACAACAAACCTTGAAATGTAATTTGATGGGAATAAAAACCCAAACACTATGACAACATTTTAGTACTAGTTTTTGATTGATATCCTTTTGTATTTTAATAAAACATTGAAGAAGCACAATGAAACTTGAAATATTATGACAATTTGAAGTTTCAATAGTTTTTGATCTTAAGTTCCTTTTCTTACCAAGTCTAAATTATCAAATTGCTTACTTATTGTCCTAGCACTGGAAAAAAAAAGGAAAAAAGGACCTAATAATCTTTTTTGACACTATATCCAAGTTCATCAACTAATTTAGTTGAACTTTATAGTATGTACTCATTTCATATTGTTAGACTATTCCAATTCCTAACAGCTGGTGGAGCCACTCCTTTTCTTTTTTTCCACTACTTTTCAAACTTGTCTTCTAGTTGATGAGAGAGATCCTTCCAAGCTGAATTAATTGTGTTATAGAGACGCCAACATTTTTTCCTTTCAACGTATGTAACTGAGACACCCCTAAGTTGGTACTTATATGATGTAATGCTGAAAATGGAGTATTACACAACCAATGATAAAAAAGAATTCTACCTAAACAGTTGAACTCTTTCTTTTTCCTGATAAGTGTTCATAGCTGATAGCCATAGCAAATTCATGTTCATTTGCAAGTGAGTTTAATATCAGGGTCTGACTTGTAATTTGTGAGCTTGATTGAATAATTTAAAAATGGAAAAAAATTGAATATAAATGAAGTCAAATCAAAGTCAAGACCATGTAAGAAAACATTTTTTTCACATTAAATTCAGTAAAGAAAACTGAGTATAGCAAATACACAGCAAACTGAATTAGTGAAAAAACCTTCAACTGATCCAAGTCCAATCAAACATTAAACTCTATCAGCTTATATAAAATAAAAATCAAACAGAGTAACTTCATTTTTTTGCTTAGCATCAAGACAAAACAATTTACAATTAAATTCCCACGTTACTATCATAGTATCATCATAAGACAATCAGATCAAATGTTATAAAGGGATAACATGAGTAAGACCTAGTGTGCTGAAGGAATTGAGTTTTATAAAAAAAAATTGTGAAAAAATTTTGGTTAGAAAATTATGAAGATTTGTCTGCACCCATTATAGATCAACAGATCTGGCCTTAATATCAACACATGGTGAATAAGAGAAAAGCAAAATAATTCATACTTTTTTGCCAATCTGCTAGTGTCGGGTCCTCCCAAGCTTGGCCAGCGGCTTTGCGAGGAACTGTATTCTTCTTGGTTTTTTCTTTGTGCTCAATCTCATTGCTTGCAAGGGCAGCCTTTACGCTTTCAAGTGCTTCTGGTGTAATCATTTGTGCTCCCTTTGAAACAATTGTAGGGCGTGTTCAAATACAGCACTTTTAATTATACAGATAGAATATTTAGTTATAAAGTAAAGAAAAAACAAAGATCAGAAACCTTTTAATTTGATTTTGGGTAGAAATAAACTCAAAGACCCATCCGCACAATTCAATTCTCCTTTTCTTTTGGTTACAGACAGATTGATGCTCTTCCCAATCATTAAAAAAAATTGATTTCATGTCACAAAGATGGAGAACGGTGGTTTGAGAAGCAGGTTTGGTCAGGGGTCTTTGTTTTGGAGGAAGGAGAAGGGTTTGCATTTTGTCTCTGTGGAGATCGGTGGTTTGGGGAATGGGTTTAACTACAATCAATTTTGTAGCTAAACTTTGTCCTTATTTTTTTTTTATAAAATTTTTATTTATTTATTTAAATAATGTTGATGTGTAAAAATGTAGAAGCTGTAAAAAAAGTCAAAGGCTAAGTCAAAGGTTTCGATTTTACACACGCACGCACATATATATATATATATAGTAACATTTTGAAGTTAACATTTTCTTCTAATACATTTCATTAATTTATTTTTGGGCAAAATTTAACTACAAAATTGGTTGTAACCTAAGGCTACAACACTACTCAATAAAATAAACATTACTACATAGTTTGAAAATCAAACCGTTAAATTACATGTTTTTTATGCTTTCAATACACATGTCAAATTTGTATTAATCAGATATTCTTTACTATATGATTTATAAGTTATATTTTATGCATAATTTTAAATTACAAAAACTTGCAATTTAAACAATTTATTGATAGCATAGTTATTAATCTTTAATTTTCAAAAAAATTTGTAATCGTAAAGAATATAAGAAGAAAATGCAATCTAATGGTGGATTTATTAAAATTCATCTCCAATAAAAAGATATTGAGTAAAATTGTAACTTAAAGTTACAATCAATTTTGTAGCTAAATTTTTTCCTTTATTTTTCTCCCTCCAATAAATTATTTGAGGGAAAAAGGTTTTAGTGACTTAAATTCAAATAAAATGTCTAAGTTAAGAATATGTGGAATGGGATGGAATATTAAATTTGAATTGAAAACAAAAAGAAAAAGATGCATGGGATTTGGTAGTATCTTAATAAAATCCAAAATATTTGGAGCAATACTAAATTTTAATTTGCTAATTAATATTGGAATGGCATGGGTGATGGGTCCCTACCTTGTTTGGTAAAGTTTATTTTTTTTAGCTCTTTAAAAATGAGTTTGTTTAAGATAACCTAACACATTAAAGAAAGAGGTGGTTACCTTAGCTGCTCACTGACTTTTTTTTTTTTCGTTTTGCCAATTACTTTATGAGCAATGAATGACCCTCCCCCAGTTATAATAATAACTGTTACATGGATGCCACGACCTGGGAATGGGAAGGCCTCGCTCCACTCAATAACTGCCTACGCAAAAATGCCCTCAGCTGTCAAAAATTCCTCTCAGCTGTCAACCATTGTCCCCTTATATGTCCCAGCCAACCTTTTCCCTTATATGTCCCAGCCAACCTTTACACCCGGTTACTGTATGCACTTGGGACATATATTAACAAATTTTTTTTTTAATTTTATTAAAAATTAAAAAATTGACAAATTTTTTTTTTAATTTTTAATAAAATTTTTATCAAAAATAGTATATACTATTGTGTACTCTTAAGGTACACATTAGAAAAATCCTATATACTTATGTCATTTTCAATTTTCAGAGTCAGCCAGCCATTACAATTGGGCTTAATTATTAATTAATTAAAAGTCTTAAAAAAACTAACCCTTCTCTCTCTCTCTTGTTCACTCACGTTAGTGGGCTTCACGTTAGGTTTATCTAATAAATAACTACTACTTCAATAACATTTCAACCAATCAGCTTGTCCTTAGGTTGTTATTCCCATCCTTTTGATAATAAGCCGTTTTTAAGTCGCACATTTTTTAAGCATAATTTTTATATAAAACATTTAAAATGCCTTTTAAAAAATAAATAAATAATCTCGTTTTCAAAAGATTGAAAAACACACTATTATTCAAGTCAAAAATTCATTTACTCAATTTAACTACAAAATTAAAATAATACTATTTCACTAGTTTTTGGATATCTATCTTTCAAAATTAAACGGGCAAATATAGAATAGTTACTGTAAGGACACAGATTTGGCGAACCAGCCCAAAATTTGATGAGACTGTCCAAAAGATCCAAAAACAATAAATTTGTAGAGAATAAGAAAAGAAAGCTGGGCTAGATGAATTTAGACAATCAATACAATGAGTTAAGATCACAAGAAAAGGGATGAAGATTTAACTTCAATAAACTATCCTTGGCAAGAGTCCGAGAAGGTCAATGTTAATATTTACTATTCTTCCTATAGATACAAATTACACTTCGTGTTTTTTCTCCTTTTTGCTCTAAAAAGGATTCCTTCACATTATATAGTTCTTTTCAGATCATCTTCACCCTACACTTGTTAATTATCTAAATCTTCGCTTGAGTGCTCGTCCCATTATGCATCTTCTTTGGCCTTCTATGAGTTGCAGTGGCCAAGGTTACACTGTTTAGGGATCTTCTCCATATAAATGCAGTCAGAAGAGTGGGTGCAGCACATTTAATGCGGTGGCACCAGCCTTTCCTTAGATATTTTTGGGGATCTTTATTCCTTCAGTCCTGATACACATCTCCATAGCTAGCGTTATGCGAGGATCACTCCTCAGAATGCCCTTACTTATCCTAAATGCGACAAGTTTCATTCTAGGATTTTACGCATTCATCTACCTCTCCTCGAACTTTACCTCGTCCTCGGATAAAGCTTGAGACCCAACACATGATTTTGGGCTTTTATCCTCACAAGGCCCAATACACAGTTTTTTGGGCTTTTAGCTTTTCATGACCCAATACACGGTTTTGGGCCCCTGTCCCTACAATAGCCCCTCAAAACTCCAGTTTTTCCCTCTTATCCGAGGAGAAAAAGTGGGGTTTTGACTTTCAAGAGATGCGTACAGTTAAATAATAAATTTGTGATAAATTTGTGATGAGACTGTCCAAAAGATCCAAAAACAATAAATTTGTAGAGAATAAGAAAAGAAAGCTGGGCTAGATGAATTTAGACAATCAATACAATGAGTTAAGATCACAAGAAAAGGGATGAAGATTTAACTTCAATAAACTATCCTTGGCAAGAGTCCGAGAAGGTCAATGTTAATATTTACTATTCTTCCTATAGATACAAATTACACTTCGTGTTTTTTCTCCTTTTTGCTCTAAAAGGGATTCCTTCACATTATATAGTTCTTTTCAGATCATCTTCACCCTACACTTGTTAATTATCTAAATCTTCACTTGAGTGCTCGTCCCATTATGCATCTTCTTTGGCCTTCTATGAGTTGCAGTGGCCAAGGTTACACTGTTTAGGGATCTTCTCCATATAAATGCAGTCAGAAGAGTGGGTGCAGCACATTTAATGCGGTGGCACCAGCCTTTTCTTAGATATTTTTGGGGATCTTTATTCCTTCAGTCCTGATACACATCTCCATAGCTAGCGTTATGCGAGGATCACTCCTCAGAATGCCCTTACTTATCCTAAATGCGACAAGTTTCATTCTAGGATTCTACGCATTCATCTACCTCTCCTCGAACTTTACCTCGTCCTCGGATAAAGCTTGAGACCCAACACATGATTTTGGGCTTTTATCCTCACAAGGCCCAATACACAGTTTTTTGGGCTTTTAGCTTTTCATGACCCAATACACGGTTTTGGGCCCCTGTCCCTACAATAGCCCCTCAAAACTCCAGTTTTTCCCTCTTATCCGAGGAGAAAAAGTGGGGTTTTGACTTTCAAGAGATGCGTACAGTTACTTCCTTGCTTGCATGTGCCAGATCATTGTCTTGCGCGCCTTATGAGTGTTACTGACGCTTCAGAGTTCGCGAAGCGTTATTGATTGCTCTAGACGGCGTTATGTCGCTTCCATCTAACGGTGGGAGATAAATCAAACAGTAAGCATTTTATCTTGAATTTTGAGGGGGATGGCTCCCACTCTATTTCCTTCCCTATAAATAGTCCCCCGGAGAAATCATTTCTCCCCATTTTTCAAATCTTCAAACTCTCAAGAAAACCCAAACATCCTCTCCTTAAGATTTCCTAAGTATCCAGATTTCTCAAGTTACTTTTTCTTTTCAACAAAACCTGCCTTACCTTTTTAAGAGTCCGAACGTTAGTGTTCCTATTTCTCGTAAGTTTTTGAAACGTAAGTTTGTTTTTTGTAGTTAATTTTCTCCTTGGCCAAGCCCCTCAGCTGATTGAACTACTTCCCTTTAACTAGTCCGCATGGGTAGATTCAAGGATTTAGTAGATTCCCCTTCAAAAATAGAAATTTTTAAGGATAAGTACCAAATCCCATCAGAGGTAGGTCTGCAATACTGCCACCCAGACCGAATAGATTTTGACAAGGAGGAGGGGGAAGTTGTTATTCCGATAATAGATTTTATAGAATGAGGAATAACGCTTCGTATGGTAGTATAACCCATGACTATCTTTTTCACCATAGGTTGTGGCCTCATCAATGCGCACCCAATGTCTTTAGGATTTTAGGTTGTGTTGATGCTTTGAATAAGCATCTAGGTTTGGGGCTTACTTGGTATGATGTGGTGCACTTGTACGAGAGCCACTCACAAACCGATGGAGGATTTTACCTCAAATCCAGATCGCTTGTCGTTAGGCTTATTTCGTGCCTTCCCAGATCTAACAAAAATATAAAAGACGACTATCTAATAGCCTCTGGTGCTTGGCATGATGGCATTTATTGCCCTGTCCGAGAGGGGGACCCAGGTGGGCTTCCTTAAAGTTAGGTTTCCTAGCAATAGTTTTAGATTCATTAACCCTGATCGTGTCGTCACTTCCTTTTCATTTTCATTCTCTTTTAATGATGAACTTTGAGTTTTTGATAATGTTTGCTTCTCAGCTGTGTGCAGATAAAAACATAGTAGCTCCTCAGCTCAGCCACGCTAACGTTCCGGCCATCAATTATTTACTCCGGTCGGAGATCTTCACGAACGAAGACGGGCAACTATAAGCCGTCCACAAGATTTTGGATTTCAAACCCCTTTCGAGGTCATATCAAGAGATCGACAACAGTATAAGAGCGGGTGATCCTCGGATTAAAAGAATTGACATTTCGAGGCCAGATTTCCTCGCTCCACACGATCTTCCCCCGGTTGCATTGCCAACCCACTAGAACACTCCACCACTTGCGATTCCTTTACAACAACTTCCACCAGAAGTGGTGGGTGTAGCCGAGGAGGAAATTGCCTTATCCCATTTATCTCTAGAAGAGGAGATAGACCAAATCTGATTCGAGGAGGAAGAAAGTCCGGTACCAGTGCCAGTTCACGCTTTTGATCCCGAGGGTGAGGCCGGCAACCACTCCAATGTACACCCTCCCGCGGCAGTGATAACTTGCCTCGACAGTACCTCCGAGGAAGAGATGGCTTCAAACCCAAAGGGTAAGGGCCTGAGGGAGCTTCTGGCCAGGAGGAGTAAGGGAGGAACTTCGAAGGAGGTCCCCGAACCTAAGGTCCCTCCTTCACTCCCTCCTTCTGCTCCTCTTCCTGCTGACCTCGGTCTGAAGGCCAATCCGGACCTAAAGAAGAAGAGGCCAATTCTAGACCTCGAAGAGGGAGAGATCGGCCAACAAAAGGGATCCAAGCAGCAAAAAATGGCTAAGGAAACCCTGGATAAAAGGTCCACTTCTGTGGACAGCCGAGAAGACCAAAACAGGGCTGACGTGCGAATACTATCACGTGCTTGGTCTCCTCGGCTGGAGGTAGATGAGGTGGCCATAACTTGGGACGCCTCAGTTCGGGAATTCCGAAGAGGCCAAGCCACCCATATAGCTGAAGCTTTAGAACAACCTCTCCTCCTGCCGAAGGACATGGAGGTTGTAAGGAAATTGAAGCAACAGGATCCCTTCCTGTCCCTAAAAAGAGATCTTGTTATGGTAAGCCTTATCCTGTACGTTTTTTATTTGTTTGATCGCTAGTGAATTTCCTCACTATCTTTTACTAACGTGGCCATATTGTTTTTGTACAGATCACCCAGGAGGTCTTTGTGGCCGAGGAGTGGGTGAAGGGTGCTCGGAATGAAGCAAAGAACGAAATGCTCATCCGTCATGACGCAGAGAAGGTCTTAGGGGCTGCGAAGGCCGAGAACAAGGAACTTCTCTCAAAGCTAATGATTGAAGAGACAGAGAGAGAGAGAGAGAGAGAGAGAGAGAGAGAGAGAGAGAGAGAGTGCTAAAGCAGGATTGAAGAACTGAAACTTAGGCTGAGGATCAGCGCAAGTTGCTATATCAGACAAAGTTAGAGCTAGCCACTTCGAGGCAACTTGTGCTAGAGCTGAAGGCACGGATGCAGAGAGCCAAGGAGGCTGCACAATTAGCCAAGGATCTTACCAGCTCGACGTTGAGGAAATACAGGCTAGGCTTGCTGAGGAGCTGGCCGAGGCTTGTAAGGAGTTCTGCAACGTGACGTGGGATGAAGCTCTCAACGCTGCAGGAGTCCTTGCAGACTCGGCCCTAAGGCATTCTGAGAGTGTATACTATCATCCACATATCTGTGAGGTCCCAGATGCCCCTCTCTTAGAAGCCCCTGATGCTGCTAAAACCAAGGAAGCCGAGGCCAAGGATGTGGACTCCAAGGTCCCGAATGTAGCCGCAAAAGCGAAAGAAATGGAGGCCAAAGCAAAAGAAGGTGAATCTAAGGCCAAAGATGTTTCTACTACCCAGCTGAGCCAGAAAGAAGATCCTCTTGCTCCCAAGGCTTAGCACTTTTCTTCTTCTCTTTTTTTTTTTTTTTTTTTTTGAATAATTTGTTGTTTCATTTTTTGTTTTTGAATATGTAATGGCTGTACGCTTTTACAAAACAGGAATGTAACCTTTATTTCCATTAATGAAACTATCTTCCTTTCTGCCTTGTGCATGTTTACTTGCTACGCTTTGTGTTTTACTACATCTAATCAAGTTATACCAATGAATGCACGTATTTGTTAGTATGAGTCATCAAGTTCTACCACTAAAAAGTAGTTTGCCATACATTTATCAAATTTCAAGTAGTTGTTGGTACGATTTACCATGTATTCAAAAACAATTGCCCGAGTAGCTAAGCACAGTCAAATATCATGACATCAAGTGTAATAAGACACTTGACATGAGAAATTAAGTGTGATTTAGGCTCTGATGAAATAGGAATGAGAGATCAACTTACCCAAGAGGTGCTGTCCAAGGAATTAGGCATGACTGAGGGTTTGATTCACTTAGAGAAACTTAATGCAATGTTAATTTCTCCAAAGCAGGTAGTCCGAGGGACTAAGCGTAGCTAAGGATCTGTTTAACACTTAGAAAAATAATAGGAAGATGTCAATTTTCCTAAAGTATGTGGTCCGAGGAACTAGGCATGACCAACAGTTTGTTTGACACTTAGGAAAATTTTATTGTAGTATTAATTTTTCCAAAGCAGGTAGTCCGAGGGACCAGGTGTAGTTTAGGATCTGTTTAATACTTAGAACAAATTCATGCAGTATTAATTTTTCCAAAGGAGGTGGTCCGAGGGACCAGGCGTAGCTTAGGATCTGTTTAATACTTGGAACAATTCCATGTAGTGTTAATTTTTCCAAAGCAAGTCGTCCGAGGGACCAGGCGTAGCTTAGTATCTGTTTAATACTTAGAACAATTTCATACAATATTAATTTTTCCAAAGCAGGTGATCCGAGGGACCAAGCGTAGCTTAGGATCTGTTTAATACTTAGAAAAATTATGGGAAGATGTCAATTTTCCTAAGGTATGTGGTCCGAGGAACCAAACATGACCAAGGGTCTGTTTGACACTTACAATTTTAGAGTAATTTAAACATCATACACAATGTAATGAATACAGATATGATAAAGTATATTCTCATTAATAATAATACTTTTTAAGGTTGTTTACATTACAGGGATGCAGAGCTGCCTTATTTTCTAAATCCTCCAAGTAGTGTGCACCTATTTCAGCCACCGACGTAATTCGGTACGGTCTTTCCCAATTTGGTCCCAATTTTCCCCAAACTGGGTTCTTTGCAGAACCAACCACTTTTCTCAATACAAGATCTCCAGGCGCTAAGGGCCTTAACTTCACGTTGGCATCATACCCCCGCTTAAGTTTATGCTGATAGTAGGCCAATTGGACCATGACACTTTCTCTTCGTTCTTCTATTAAGTCCAGACTTCTCTCTAGTAAGTTGTCATTGTTGCTCGGAGTGAAAGAGCTCGTTCTTAGCGTAAGGAATCCAGTTTCTAATGGAATGACAGTCTTGGCTTCATAAGTCAATGAGAAAGGAGTTTCACCAGTGGGCCTCTGAATCGTAGTCCAGTACGTCCATAGAACATGCGGTAGTTCCTCTACCCATCTTCCTTTGGAATCATCTAACCTCTTCTTAAGCCTGCTTACTATGACTTTGTTTACAGTCTCGGCTTGTCTATTCCCCTGAGGATAGGCTAGGGTGTAATATCGATTAGTTATTCCTAGCACACAGCAATATCTTCAGAAAGATTTGCTGTCAAACTGAAGTCCGTTATTCGAGATGAGGGTATAGGGGACTCCGAACTGAGTGACAATGTTCTTCCAAATAAACTTCTTTACATCTACATCCTGGATGTTAGCTAGTGGTTCTGCTTCGACCCATTTTGTGAAATAATCTGTGTCGACCATCAGATACTTCTTGTTTCCTTCTACTTTGGGGAAGGGGCCCATAATGTCCAACCCCACTAGGAAAAAGGCCAGGGGCTGGATAGAGGGTTAAGCTCTCCTCCCAGTTGATGGATGTTCGGGGTAAATCTCTGGTATTGATCATACTTCTTTACATACTCTTGGGCTTCTCTGTGCATGTTGGGCCACCAATATCCTTGAGTGAGAGCTCGATAAGATAAGGATCTTCCACCTATGTGGCTTCTACAAATTCCCTCATGTAGCTCTTCCAAGAGGATTTCAATTGCTTCGGGATGTACACACAATAGATATGGTCCAGAAAAAAATCTTTTATATAACTTTTGATCCTTGGACAACCAGAACCGAGGAACCTTCCTCCGTATTTTATCTGCTTCCAGCTTGCTCTCAGATAGAATGTCATCTTTGAAGAATTGAACGATAGGATCCATCCAGCTAGGGCCCACCCTTATCTGGTGAATAGATAACATCTCCTTTCTTGACCCAAAAGGTTTCATGAGGTCTTCAATAAGAATTACTCTTGGTAGACTCTGTGCCAAAGAGGTTGCTAATGTTGCAAGCGAGTTTACATGTGTATTTCTGCTCCTAGGAATTTGTATTAAATTGAAAGATTCAAACCCGGATTGCAAATGTCTAACCTGTCTTAGATATTCCTGCATTCTAGGGTCCCGAGCCTCTAACTCTCCTCGGACTTAACTTACTACCAGTCTGGAGTTTGAGAATATGTCCACGGTCTTTCCACCCATCTTTTGAGCCATGGTCATCCCCACTAACAAAGCTTCATATTCTGTTTCATTATTAGAGGCCGAGAACCCAAGTCTTAACGATTTTTCAATCGTGATGTTCTTGGGGGAGATCAGAACTAGCCCCACTCTAGATCCTTTGAGGTTTGAAGCACCATCAACATAGACTTTCCATGACGATGCTCGTCCCAAGGAGATTACTGCAACTGAATTTTCATCCATGATGGGTTTCTCCACATCTTCTTCTATTGGGGCTTCGACAAATTCAGCTAGAAGGTCGGCCAGGACATGCCCCTTTATAAAGGTACGAGGAATATACTTAATGTCATAAGCCCCCAGCTTTGTTCCCCACTTTGCGATCCTTCCAGTATAATCAGCGCTTCGAAGTAAAGCCCTGTGTGGCAATTGGATCAGGACAACAACAGTGTGTGACTGGAAATAATGAGGAAGCTTGCGTGTGGCATGTACCACAACTAGAATAGCCTTCTCTAGTGGCAAATATCTGATCTCAGCCTCATGCAAGGATTTGCTCACATAATACACAGGCTTCTGTACCCCATCATTAGCTCTTTCTAGCACCAAGCTTACCGCATGGGTGGTCACCGCGATATAAGCAAATAGGACTTCATCCGCCTTGGGTCTGGACATGATCGACGGCTGAGAAAGGTACTCCTACAACTGTTGGAATGCTAAGGCACATTCCTCTGTCCATTCAAAACCCTTCCATTTATTCAATAACTGGTAGAAAGGTTTACACCTATCTACAGACTAGGATATGAATTGGTTCAAGGCAGCGGTCATCCCTGTTAGCCTCTGCACTTCCTTGGGATTCCGAGGTGGCTGCAAGTTATTAATGGCCTTGACTTGGTTTGGATTAACCTCAATCCCACGGTGAGTAATCATGTATCCTAGAAACTTTCCTGACCCCACACCAAAGGAACACTTGGAAGCATTGAGTTGTAATCTGTGTCCTCTTAAGACTTCAAAGATGCTTCCGAGATCACTAATGTGCTCGGCCTCCTTCTTGCTCTTGACCACCATATCATCAATGTAAACTTCTATGTTTTTCCCCATCTGCAGTTCGAACATCCAGGTCATCATCCTTTGATAAGTGGACCCTGCGTTTTTAAGCCCAAATGGCATCACCTTGTAATGATAGTTCCCAACGGGGGTGACAAAAGCTATTTTCTCTTGGTCTTCCAAGGCCATAGGTATTTGATGATAGCCCTGGAAAGCACCCAAAAAGATTATACGAGGATGTCCTATGGTTGCATCTACCAATTGATCAATCCGAGGCATGGGGAAAGGGCCCTTTGGGCAAGCCTTGTTTAGGTCTGTGTAGTCCACGCATACCTGCCATTTGCCATTCTTCTTCTTTACCACTACAGTGTTTGCCAGCCAGTCAGGGGTAAAACACCTCCTTAATAGCCCCGGCCCGCTTAAGTTTCGCCACTTCTTCCTTGACGGCATCAGAATGTTCCTTTAAAGAACGCCGAGGAGGCTGTTTTTTGGGGGTAACAGAAGGATTAACATTTAGGTGATGATAGATGAAACTCGGATCTATCCCCGGAGCTTCATAAGCATTCCAAGAAAATACGTCGATATTCTGCCCTAGAAATTGCTGCACTAACTCTTCCCTTTCCTGAAGAGGCAACTGAGCGCCGACTTGAAAAAATCTTTCTAGATCATCATCAATAATGACTTTCTCCAACTCCTCACACTCTACTCCCTCGGCCTCGCCACCAAAAATTGAGGCCTTGGACTCTAACTACTATAATTCTTTGTCGACAGGGACCGAGGATTCTGACTCAGGTCGGTGTGTAATAGTAGCCACCAAACATTGCCTGGCCACAAACTGACTTCCAACCAGTTCCTCAACCGATCCTCGAACGGGTACTTCACCTTAAGATGGAGGATGGATGAGACGGCCCCAAGGGCGTGGAGCCAGGGCCGTGCCATGATAGCAGTGTATGGGGAGAAGGCATCCACCACTATAAAGTCCACTTCCACCACCTTTGAGCCGGCCTGGATTGGCAGTCTGATTTGTCAGTGCGGAACAACAACCTTTCCATCAAAGCCGACCAAAGGTGAATCATAACTGGTCAAATCTTCCGGTTTGAGGTTAAGCCCCTTGTACAGATCTGGATACATGATCTCGGCCCCGCTGCCCTAGTCTACTAGTACCCTCTTCACATCGTAACCACCAATCCTAAGGGTTACAACTAGGGCATCATCATGAGGCTGCATGGTTCTGGCCTTGTCCTCGTTCGAGAAGCTTAGTGTTGGATAAGCCTCTGTTTTGGCCCTTTTCGATTCATGACCAGAGATTTTGGCATGCGGACCAGCTATAGTCATCACCCTGGAGGGGCAAGATCCTGTTCTGCCCAGTGCCGCGAGAATGTCGTGAATGGTGCCCAAAGGGGGCCTCGAATATGTGCCGCCTTGAATCCCTGATGCTGCCTAATTCTGTTTCCCACTAGGTTGAGTCAAAAATTGCTTCAATTTGCTACCTCGAATCAGTTGCTGAAGATGACTCCATAAGGTCCTACAATCCACAGTCGTATGCCCTCACTCCTTGTGATACTAGCAGTGCAGACTCTGGTTGCACTTTGCAGGGTCCCTAATCATCTTGCTCGGCCACCTAAAGTATGGCTCATCCTTGATTTTTTCCAAGGTTTGATGTATCGGTTCCCATAATAACATGTTAACGGCCTGGGTAGCTGGAGATCCGGATTGCCCTCTAGAATCCCTTTGGGGCCGAATGTTATTGTAACGGTCCGACCTGAAATCCCTCCTCTCCTGAGGGATAACCTTACTTTTGCCCCTTTCCTGCTGCTGGTCCTCCTCAACTCTTTTATACTTATCAATTCTATCTATGAGTTAGTGTACGCTGGTAACAGGTTTCCCGGTTAGGGACCTTCTCAAGCCGTGCTCGGCGGGCAGGCTGACTTTAAAGGTTCTGACCCACATCATCAAAATCACCCTCTATTTTATTGAACATCTCCCAGTATCTGTCCGAGTATGTTTTCAAAGTCTCTCCCTCTCACATAGATAGGGACAACAGTGAATCCAGAGGCCGAGGGACTCGGCTGCACGTGATAAAACGGGACCCAAAAGCTTGGGTGAGCTCTTTGAAAGAGTCAATGGAACCCGCTCTTAGACCGTCGAACCACCTCATCGCAATAGGCCCCAAACTGGACGGGAACACCTTACACATCAAGGACTCATTCTTAGAGTACATCGCCATTTTCTAATTGAAATGGCTAACATGCTCAACAGGGTCTGTACGGCCGTTATAGATAGTGAACGTGGGCTAAGTGAACTGTCTAGGAAGTGGTCCCTTCTCAATCTTGCTCGTAAAAGGAGACTTAGAGATTCGGTTAAGCGCCTTACTCATAGCATCATTTCCCAGACCCCTCGAAGATGAACCTCTACTCCTGTGTTCTCAGCAATAGTCCTCCTCATATGAGAAGGTTTTGCTTGGAGGGGTTCTTAACCTATGTCTATATTTGACATTTCTCTCACCATCAGAAGAAAGGTCAGAGTTTGAGGGACTTCGTCTTCTCCGCTCTTGCCACAACTTCTTCTTCAGGTAGTCAATCTCTTTTTGCATGGCTTTGGCATGTTCATCATGAGAGACGTGGCTACCACCCCTAGAATGACTCTCACCTGTATGGGTGGTATGCACATTTCCCTCCTGACCCTCTCGAGGATGGTCTTCCCCTTGAGACCCCATAAATTCCAACTAGTGTGGACCCGAACCTACCATGATTGAAAATCTAACAATCTAAGCAATCAGCTTCCCCATAGACGACGCCAATTGTAAGGACATAGATTTGGTGAACCAGCCCAAAATTTGATGAGACTGTCCAAAAGGCCCAAAAATAATGAATTTGTAGAGAATAGGAAAAGATAGCTGGGCTAGATGGATTTAGACAATCAATACAATGGGTTAAGATCACAAGAAGAAGAGGATAAAGGTTTAACTTCAATAAACTATCCTCGGCAAGAGTCCAAGAAGGTCAATGTTGATATTTACTGTTCTTCCTATTAATACAAATTACACTTCGTGTTTTTTCTCCTTTTTGCTCTAAGAAGAATTCCTTCACATTATATAGTTCTTTCCAGATCATCTTCACCCTACACTTGTTAATTATCTAAGTCTTCACTTGAGTACACGTTCCATCATGCATCTTCTTTGGCCTTCTATGAGTTACAGTGGCCAAGGTTACACTGTTTAGGGGTCTTCTCCACATAAATGATGTTAGAAGAGTGGGTGCAGCACATTTGATGCGGTGGCAACAGCCTTTCCTTAGATATTTTTGGGGATCTCCATTCCTTCAGTCCTGATGCACATCTCCATAGCTAACATTATGCGAGGATCACTCCTCAGAATGCCCTTACTTATCCTAAATGCGACAAGTTCCGTTCTGGGATTCTACGCATTCATCTACCTCTCCTCGGACTTTACCTCGTCCTCGGATAAAGCTTGAGACCCAACACATGATTTTGGGCCTTTATCCTCACAAGGCCAAATACACGATTTTTTGGGCTTTTAGCTCTTCAAAACCCAATACACGGCTTTGGGCCCCTGTCCCTACGGTTACAAAAATGATAAAGAAAAGCAATTTCATTAGGATTTATACTGGCTATAAATATATATATATATATATATAATATTACATTTTTCTAACAATCAAATCTAAATTGCATTTTATAAATTCACTAATCATTAAACAAATCGTAAAAATAAATTGCCCTTGAGGTTAGAGTTAATGTTAAATTGTTAAATACTATTCAATTTTTTCAAAAATAAAAAAATTGTTTTCTAAGCAAAAACATTATTTAATATTGTTTGAAATATTTTTTGCTCCTCCTACTTTCTTCCCCCATCTCTCATTATTTTAAATTAATTTTTTTAGAAGAATTATTATTAATTACTTACACTCTGTTTGTTTTGAAGTAAAATATTTTCGAAAAATATTTTTCTATTTTCAGGTGTTTGTTTGCAAGTAAAATGTTGCCAAACTTGTAAAATATTTTTTATTGATCATAAAGTCATTTATAAAAAGTTGTAAAACGTTTTACAAAAACGCACAGTGGCTTCCCTCATCACATCTGGTGGCTAGGTCATTGGTCCAATGGGCGAGAGCCATCGTTTTGATAACCAGTGCCAGTGGATTGTCGACTGGGGCCTTTGCTCAAGTGATTGATGTCGGGGGGTTCGATCACCAAAGTTGTCATTCTGATAACCGATGTTGGCGAGCTAATCACCAAAGACACCATTTCGGTAATCGATGCTGGAAATCCGATAACCAAAGTTGCCATTTTTGTGGTTGAAGGCAAAATTAGTCACTAGTCCTGGCAGTCTGGTAATTGAAGACACCGTTTAGACGGTAGTCGCCAGCAGTTTGGTCCTTAAAGCCACCATTTCGACTGCCAATTCTAGCAGTTTGGTCACCTTTTAGTGATTTGCTTAAAAAATTCTACTTGTCAAACAAAATACCTTAAAATATTTTACTTCAAAACCAACGAAGCATTAGATACTCCTTTACACATATTGTTAGAGTGAAAATTCACCTTTAGTTGGGTAGTTCATTCAGAGATGTCGATGGAAAATCTTTTCAAAGGAATGGCCATGGAGGTCCAACATGCCTACCCCCCAAAAAAAAAAGGCTAATTAGAGGGGGTGCCGGTGTGGCATCGACCTAACGGTCTCCAACGCTTTAATCAAGACCCCAAAGAGCTAATACAATAACTTTAAGAGTTAAAAACAGTTTATATGTCTCATGTATCATGTACCTCTTATCTGGAGAGATGTGTTACCTCTTATTGTCGTACTTCCAACTATTAGTTATGTGTCAATTAATGTCTCGCATTTATATGATTGACGTAATGTTTGACTTGTTTAGTGTGCAACGACCATTCATCTAATGCTTGGAGTAACTGTAGACAATTGGCCATTATGCTTTCATAAATAATGGCAATGAATGTTGGCTTTGGATGATACTTATCATTTATTGACTTAATAGGCATGTAGTTATCGGGTAATTGTCGTCTATTACATCATTAAATGTCCTCGTAAGTTACGTTTTTCATTTATTGTTGGACAGTTGGTGGTGGAAGATGGTAGTCTTGAATGAACGACCTTTCAGATAAGATCATCCTTCCATATGGATCCAGACCTTTTTGGCTGTCAACTTTTTTTTTGGTTGAGAAACAAGCCTGAGCAACCAATTTTATTTAATGGCTAAAAAATCATAAACAAACACCTTATTGTCAAGAGGAAAAGATTCCATCCAAACTAAAATAAGAAAAGAAAATCTCACTCTCTTGGTTAAAACATTTCCCAAAGCATTGTCTTGCCGAAGTATACGAGAGAAAGAATAGTTCTGAATAGAACTAGCTAAAGACAGGATGTCTTTAATCAGATGACCACAAGCAAGTTGGGAGAAACATTGGTCCCTAATGGCAGATAATGATGCCACAAAATCAACAGTTGAGCTTCTTGTCTCAGTAGATGGCCGAAGTTGGGTTGGTCACATTTTCAATGTAAACCTGCAATAAAGCTCGAAAAGAAATGGGATACACTGGTATGGTGTTTGCCAAAAATACTTTGATGCTTAAGTCAGAAAGAGAAAAAGATGTTCAGAGGTGAAATGACTTGGAGTGGTTTTTGGATGAATTTTTATGTGTACCTTTTGATTCTGTTGTTCCTTTCTTTTATAGTTGTTCATCGCTTTAATGAACAATGAATTCCTATATTTATGTTCTGTTGGAAAAACTGATTTTGTATTTCATACAAAACACACACCGAAAGCAACAAACAAAAATCTACTTCATTCATGAGAGATAATATGTAACATTGAATTCTAGAACAAAGAATAGAAAGCATACCTTTCTTGATGAAGTGAAATTCAAAACCAAGACTTGAGAATACCTCTAATTAACATCCTAATTCCACATGGTGCCCGAGAAGAGTGGTCTCTCAATTAGTCTTTATGTACGTTGATTCTCAAAGAAAGTTCTTTTTCTTCTCATTGTAAAGAAAAACTGTTTTCTTTTCTTTTCATCATTAGTACATTCTAACTACCTTGGAAGTTACTTTATTTAATAACTCTTATTAAATAAAAACTGATTATCTAATTGGGTTAGCCTTCTGGGCTTGCCCAATTGGGCATTAGTTTGTGGCTTGAGATGGAATTAAAGGGAACTAATAAGACTCTAGCTCCAATGAGCTTTGGGCTTTTCTGTCAATTCTTGACAAGTCCAAAGTTACCATTAATTATATTTAATACCACTATATAAATATAATTGCACTCTAGGCTTTATTAATAAATTATATCTCAAGACTCTAATGAAACGCCTAATTTCATCACTGACTACGAACTATATTTTGAGTTTACAAGGAACTTGTGATTTATATCTTCTGTAACTAAATTACATAAATCACATACAATACATTTCAAGGACTATGATAATGTCCCATTAGTTCATTTATAAATAGTCTCATATAATTAAACAATTTAATTATTTATGACATGCCAATAAATTGGATTTTAGTGCATAAACTCCAACAATCTCCCACTTGCCCTCAAAGACAATTTACCATATATCTGACACTTATTTCCCTTTAGAGTAATTCATAGTCACTCTAAGGCAAGATTTGGAAACAAGTTTCAGCCATATTTATTGCATAAATTATCTTTTCTACTACTACATCTCACGTACTCATATCTCTCTAATGAGATAATACTTATGCTTAATGTGTATCTTCACCACCTAGGATGAACACATATCTTGAAGTTCAACTTCATAATCACAATCAAACTACAAGTCAGTATTTGTACAACCAGTAACCATCAAATCCTCACTTTAGTGGACAAGCATATAATCCCTCATTCTTCTAAAATATTTGAGTATATGCTTCACTCCCACTAAATTATGTGATCTTAGATTCAATTGATATTTGCTTACCATGCCCATTGCAAAATAGATATTTAGCCTAGTATATAGCATAGCATAAAGACTTCCTATTGATATGGTATAAGGAAACCTCTTAATATACTCTTCCTTTTATATGTCTTAGGACTATAGTCCTTTATAAAGGAACTTCAAACTTAAAAGAAAAGAATCATTTCTTGAAGTATTACATGCTATACTTGGCTAGAGTCTAATCTATTTAAGCAGTTTGAGAAAGACCCAACATCCTAATTTTTGAATTTTAACAAAGTTTAATTTTTAGGATGTGACCAGTCTTTCCCAAGTACTTTATATCAAACTGGCCTAACAAAAAAAACTCTATCGATGACAATAATTCTACATCATTCTAAATGATTAGAATGTCATCAACATACATTAAGAAATTTATTATTGTATATAGCTTTTACACACATAAAGCCTTTTTTTTAATACTTGATCAAAATCAAACAACTTGATTGCTTAATCAAAGATGATATTTTATGATTCAGATGCTTACTTTAGTCCATAAATGGACTTTAAGCAACTTGCATACTAAACACTACTGGTTCTTTGCTATGAACAAGTCTAGTTACATCATATAGATGTCTTCCTCAAGATCACTACTAAAAGAAGCTTTCTTGATATCCATTACCATATTTCATCCAAATAAAATATAATGAATAAGAGAATTTGAATAGAGTCAAACTTGACTATTGGTGAAAAAATCTTTTCATAGTCAAACCATTTCTTTCTAAATAAATCTTTTTGCTACTAGTCTTAACTTTGAAGGTTTACACCTTCTAATCTATTAATCTCATTTTCTTGTAGACCTATTTGAAAACAATAGGCTTAATGCCACAAGGCGTCTCTACAAGTTCTAGACTTTAAATAGAATCTAATTCTATTCACATAACATTGATCCAGTAATCCATATTCATATCATCTATTACCTTTACGTAGGATCGATGATCAAATTCATATCCTTGTGGAATGACTTCAAAAGTTTATCCCAAAAGTATAAATTTATTTGGTAATTGATAATGCTTCCACTACGATATTGTAACGATGTAATAGTTATCTATAGAATAATGTCTTGTGGTGTATCTAATATAACCATCTCATTTCTAAATGTATTTTATAGTTGTCCTATAACAAATTTTGACATTTTTCTTCTAAAAAAATCTAACTTTAAAATAGTCATATTCCTCCTTTATGTATGCACTGACTTAAAGAAGTTATTGAAACTTCATTCCTTTACAAAAAGGAACCCTAGATTATATTATTCTCTAAATAGAATTCATAGACTAGGAATATAACAAAATAATGGTTCTTGATGATGCACGAAAAATCAGTAGGCTGAATTCTTTGGGCTTCAACGAGCTAGTGATTGCTTGAAAGGCCTGAAAAGAAAAAGGCACAAGATCAAAGGTGATCGAGGTGAACCGGCCAAGGACTCTCTGATGCTTAAGTTAGTTTTTTCTCTAGAATTCAAGAATCCCAACTTTCATGAATAGTGAGAACTTACCTTCATTTGAAGAGAATGAGTGCTTATATAGTGTGCTTTAGAGTGGTTACTTGTCTCGTAACTTCACTAACATTTGTGGAAGTCCAAAGGTTCAAACTTAACTTCCATAACTGCAATAAAAGTTAGAATGTTCAATTTTATCTTCTACAACTGTCATTGGAAGTTAAGTACTTAGTAGGAAGTTATAGCGACGAACTAGGATCTTGCTCATGTATCAAGATATTCATAAGCTCTTGTAGATAAATCTTTCTTTCGAATTTTCCCAAGTGTTGAGGGTCGTCCAAAAGCTTTCCTTGTGGACGACCTTCATGCATATTGACGATCGTACTACAAGGGATGACCTTTTTATGCGAGGATAATCTTTCTGATCTGGACGACTCTTTTGGACAAATTGGAGTTGATTCAATTTTTAGTTCACCATCCATTGCCCCTTGTCCAAGGGCCGTCTAGAGTACTGTCAAATTTATTTGGATGCGTACCTTTATGCCAGTGAATAAATGCCATGCCACGTGTCATGACCTCATTAGTGATTGGTCAGGTCATTTTAACTTTTTGAGGAGAATGCCACGAGGCATTATCTATTAGGCCATGTCATTTTAGATAGTAGAATTCCTCTCCTACCCTTCACATTTCCTAAATTTTCTCCCTTGACATTTGTCGTCCAGTGCCTCGTATAGAAGTGTTTCTATGTCTTTAGTCCTCCTTTGTCTAGAGCCAGGTATTCTCTTCATCCTCGTTCGTAGGTTTTCCTTCAAATTTCTTCAAGATGTTTGATATTGTCATTTCCTTGTCTAATAATAGTGTTAATAAAGCGATAGATGAGTACCATGACACTACTTGTTATAGTGGTTCTAGTAATGGTAGTAGTAATAATAGTAGTAGCTGGGGGAACACCACGGACGAGGAATACACATCTGGTGTTCTTGGGGTTCCTTTAGAGGTCCTTCAAGAACAGCTTAGGACGAGGGTATCTTCTGGGTCTTAGGCTGGTACCTCAACAAGTGTTCCTCCGTCCATTCCTTCAGACGAGGTAGAGATGGTATACAATTGTGCTATAGGCATCCACTCCAAGACGAATGAAAAGAGACTTGATTCCCTTAGTAGTTGGTATTAAATCCCAAACGACCTTAACCCTAGGTTAGTCGTCCGTTGGGAATGGTGTTGTAACCCTCGTTTTGGAATAGGCGTTTACGAAGCTTACCTTCTAAGGGGACTTAGGTTACACCTTAATGCCTTCGCTAGGGAGTTACTCACTAGATTAGGTTTAGGAGCATGTCAGTTTAATCCTAATACATGGAGGCTGGTCGTCTTTATGCAAGTTTTGTGGAGGGAAGTGTTTGAAGGGGATCGTCCTTTTACTATGGATGAGTTCCTTTACTGTTACAAATCCTCAAAGATTAACCAGTCCCTTGACTTTTATCATTTCACAGCCAGGGGCAAAGATTGTAGATTAATAAAGTCACTTGTAACTTCTGAAGACATGATTAATAAAGTCACAGCCTAGGGACTTGGTCCTGAGCCATCTCCTGAAGCTACAGCTCATGAGCTCACTATCCGTAGACATGATTTTTTTACTTAAAGAGTTTATTTTAATACTACCTTTTAAATGATTCTAAAGTTTTTCTTTTCAAGGATGGCAACCATGAAAGAAAATAAGGGCAAGGAGGTAGTGGACGAGGTAACTACGCCGGAGGCTCAATCCCAGCCTCGTCCTTCTGTTGGAGATAAAAGGAAAAGCTTGTCCAAGACACTTGATTTGGGAAATCTTCCCAGTCGTCGAGGAAACAAGAAGGCAAAGCATGGATCATCCAAGCCTAGGGTTGTCAAGTCCGGCCTTCCTACTCCTTCTACATCTCAGCTGTCCATCCAAGTCTATGATATAGACTCGTCTGTGGCCATTGAAGTCACCCCATCGAAGACCATTACACCTGCCTCATCTCAGCCTTCTCAAAGGGTTCCTATGAATCTCATTGAAAATGAAAATTTGGCTTAGGAACGGTTTCAGAAGGCAGTGACTGATGAGGACGTGGCTTCATGCTATGACATGTCTTTGAAGGAATTTGACCATTCTACTGTTTATGATCTCTTCAAGGAGTGTAATTTCGCTTTTGCCTCGTCTTGTTATTTTACACTTTTTCTCGCTAACAAGTTCTTTTTTTTTTTTTAAAGAGGTCTGTTGTTTTGGACCATTTGAAGTTATTTAAGTACATTTCACCCTTCTATAATTTTTGGGATGAGCTTCCAAACAGTTGCCTTTTAGGCTTTACTTTATAAGGGTTTTTGGACGGTGGTCGTCTATCATTTTCTAAACTTTTATGAATGAATGTTTATTTCCATCACTTCATTTTCTATTGAACATGTTATTATATGGACGCATTTTTATTTACATCATCCATGTTATACTGGTTTAAGTGTGGTCCGTCCACTCATGGAGGCATTTAGCTCGTCCATGTTAATATAAATTCCTCATGTTCAACATTTTCATCATTCTTTAAATTTTGCAAGTATAACTCGTTTTATGAATGGCATGGGTTTTTACCAGCTTTAATCGTCCAAAGATTGAATTATTTTGGCTAGATATTTATCCATGGACTTTGAATATTCTTATGTGCATGCATTTCCTCATCGATTGGTTGGACGAATATGCTTCAGGCTTTATCTCATCCATTATTCAGACGAATGTGCCTTAAGCTTATTTTTCTTTGCTTTATCCTTATTTTAAGGAAATCTTAATAGACGTTATATCCTTGCGTCTAGAGATTTTACTCCTCTTAGGCCTTTAGCCTTCTTGTGGATAAGGTAATGAAAATTAGAAATTCATACATCACATACATTGGAAATCCAAATTGCATATACGTAACATAAACATCTTCCATAAGCATGGCACATGCATAGAAGCTAGTGCCTTTTAGGGAATTAAAAGTACTTATAAACAGATAGACTAAGTCCATGACTTCGTCCATAGTCCATAGTCAACGCATAGTTTGGAAACTAATGCACCTTTAAGAAATTGAAACACAACATATAATACTAATAATAAACACAAGTAAATGCAAGTAATGGAAAGCAACACAAACTTCTACTCGTCTAGGGTGACAACATCCAAGATGATGCTTTTCTTGGCTAAAATCTTACTGATAATATCTTCTTAAATGCTCAATGTTCCAAGGGTGCTCAAGCTTCCATCCATCTAGGGCATCCAAGTAGTATGATCCCTGCCTTTTACAGTTGATAACTCTATAAGGTCCTTCCCAATTAGGCCCTAGCTTTCCATGAGCTGAGTTTCTGGTTGCCAAGGAGGCCCTTTTAAGGACGAGGTCCCCAATGTTGAAGCACCTGGGTTTCACCATTGCATCATATTGCCTAGCTATAAGACTTTTGAATCTTGCTGTTCTCTACTCTACATTCATCCTTACCTCGTCAATGAGATCGAGGTTAAGACGAAGTTGTTCTTCATTCTCCTTGTCTCGATACTTCACCACCCTGTGGTTGGCCATGTGTACTTCTGTAGGTATGACTATTTCACTTCCATAGGCTAGTTTGAAAGGGGTTTTGCCTGTGGGGGTCCTCACAGTTATCCTGTAAGCACATAAAACACCTGGTAACTCATCTAGACACACTCCATTTGCCCCCTCAAGCCAGTCTTAATGATTTTCAACAAGGATTGGTTTGCTACTTCTGCTTGTCCGTTCGCTTGTGGGTGGGAGGGTGAGAAATAATTATTTTTGATTCCAAGTTGCTCACAAAAATCCCTAAAAGGTGTATTATCAAATTTTCATCCATTGTCAGACATTAGTACTCTAGGTACCCCAAACCTGCATACAATGCTTTTCCAAACGAAGTTCTTGACATTCTGTTCTGTAATTTTCGCTAAGGGTTCAGCTTCCACTTTTTTAGTAAAGTAATTGATTCCTACTACCAAAAACTTCATCTGCTTGGTTCCAAGTGGAAAGGGACCTAAGATATCCAGTCTCCATTGCATGAAGGGCCATGGGGCTATCATTAGGGTGAGATACTTCGACGGTTGTCTAGGGACGTTGCTGAAGCATTGGCACTGGTCACACACCTTGACATAAGCCTTAGCATCTACTTGAACAGTTAGCCAGTAGTAACCTGCACGGGCAACCTTATGGACTATTGCTCTTGCTCCTGAATGGTTTCCGTATGTTCCTTTATGAACCTCCCTCAATACATAGTTTGACTCGTCCGGGACTAAGCACCATAAGTAGGGCTGAGAGAAGCCTCGTTTATATAGCACCTTATCTATAAAGACATACTTGGTAGCTTTGATCCTCATTTTCCTAGCCTCGTTCTTATCCTCTAGAAGCCTTCCATCTTTGAGGTAAACTACTATTGGAATCATCCAGTTTTCTTCTTCTTTAATTTGTTGTACCTTTGGAAGATCTATACTTGGCAAGTATTGGATTTTGTCACACTCGTCCATAGTCCCCCCTACTGAAGCTGTGTTTGCCAAAGCATCTGCTTCCATGTTTTCTTCCCTTGGGAGTTAAACAAAACTAGCTTGTTTAAATGTTTTGGTGAACCGCTTCACTTTACTAAGATACTTCTTCATCTGGTCTTCTTTAGCTTCACACATTCCATTCACTTGATTTATGATCAACTGAGAATCTTCTTGGACGACTATTGACTCTGCCCCTAATGACTTAGCCAATTCCAATCCTTTAAGAAGAACTTCATATTTAGCTTCATTATTGGTGGTTTGGTATTGTAGAAGAGCTGCATACTTCAACTTGTCCCTTTTCGGGGATTGTAGTATAACTCCAATTCCCCCTGCATATAATGTGGACGAGCCATCCACATAGACGACCCACTTTTAAGCTCTGTCCACCTCTTCTGGCTCACCTTAGTTGGGAGTGAACTTTGCAATGAAATATACCAACACCTAAACTTTTATTGCGCTTCTTGGCTGATACCTGACTTCAAACTCACTAAGTTCTATGGCCCATTGGATTAGTCATCCTGCGGCTTCTAACTTGTTCATCGCCTTCTTGAGCGGATGATTTGTCGAGACGTTGATGATATGAGCTTAAAAATAATGTCTTAACTTCCTAGAAGCTGTGACCAAAGTAAAGGCTAGCTTTTCCAGCATAAGATATCGTCCTTCCGCTCCTCTTCTCACTCGGCTTGTATAATAAACTGGCTTCTGTACCTTTCCTTCTACTCTAATTAATATTGAGCTCACTGCATGTGGGGACACTGTTAAATACAAGTATAATTCTTCACCTGGTATAGACGAGCTTAATAGAGGTGTTGTGGCGAGGTAGGTCTTAAGGTCTTGGAAGGCCTTTTGGCACTTGTTCGTCCATTCAAATGCCTCTTTAAGAACATTAAAAAATGGTAAACACTTGTCAGTAGCTTTAGAGACAAACTTACTGAGGGTAGCAACTCACCCAATAAGAGACTAGACTTCTTTGGTATTCCTTGGTGGCTCTATATCCAATATTGCTTGAATCTTATCATGATTTACTTCAATTCCCCTATATGAGACCAAGAACCCAAGAAATTTTCTTGACAAAACTACAAGCCTTGTTTAAATCGGTAAAGTCCGCGCACATCTTCCATTTGCCATTAGCCTTCTTGACCGTCACCACATTAGCCAACCAGTCTGAGTAATAAACTTCTCAGATAAATTTTGCTGTGGTCAATCTCTAGACTTCTTCCTTAATGGCATTATCTCGTTCAGGAGAAAAAACTCTTTTCTTTTGACGTATGGGCTTAGAGGAAGGATACACATTCATACGATGGGTAATGACACTTGGGTCAATACCTGGCATGTCCTCATGACTCCACACAAACACGTTAATGCTCTTCTTTAAAAATTGGACAAGGTCTTGCTTCATCTTCTTCTCCATGCTTGCTCTAACCCTTGCATACTTTTCAAGGTTATTCTCATCTAAAGGAACGTCTTCCAGTACTTTGGTAGGCTCTACAATTACCTTTCTCTCCTCAATGCTCATTGTTTGCATGTGTTCGTCCATAGCCAACATGGCTGAATTACACTCTCTTGCTACTAACTGATCTCCTTGCACTTGTCCTATCCTGTACTCTGTAGGGAATTTGACCGATAGGTGGTAGGTAGATGTTACTGCCTTCCAATTATTCAAAGTTGATTTTCCAATGATGGCGTTATTAGAAGATGAACAATCCACCACAAGGAAATTCACTTCCTTGGTTATCTACTATGGATATGATCCCACCACTACAGGCAATGTAATGGTGCCTACAGGTTTCACTTTCATTCCCCCAAATCCTACCAAGGGTGAACATACTAGACGAAGTTGATCTCGTCCAAGCTTTATTTGTTGAAAGACACCCTTCTAGTCGTATAATCTGCAATGAGTAAAGTGATCATGATTGCATCATCATGTGGGTGATAGATTCTTTCAATATCTTCGTCCGTGAACGTAATGGCTGGCTCGTTCGTCCCCCTCATCCATGGTGATCGTCCAGATAGTTGGACTTTTTGAACCACCTTGAGATACGTTTTCCTTAACTTGGAAGACTGTCCTGTTGAAGTACCTCCTATAATAACCCTTATTTCTCCAAGCGACGACTCTTCTACTTTTCCTTTCAACTTCTCGTCCTTGTGATCTCGTCCAAGAAAGTTTCTCAATTTTCCTTGCCTGAGAAGATTCTCTATCTGCTGCTTTAAGTCAAAACACTCGTCCGTGTTATGCCCATAATCTCTATGGAAGCGAAAATACTTGTTCCTATTACGCTTATTGAGATCTCCCTTTATCTTCTCTGGCCACTTCAAGGATGGGTCATTCTTGATTTGCATAAGTACTTAATCAAGTGGAGCATTCAAGGGCTTGTAGTGCTGACTTCTCCCTAAAGACGAACCTGCTTTCCTGTTGTCTCGATCCTTCTTCTCTCCTGTCCAGGCCTTCTTTGGATGAGGACCTTGTTTAGGATGGCGTGGGAGATCTGCTTCCATTCGCTCGGCTTTCATGAAGTTTTGGGCTGAATGGACGAGTTTAGCCATGGTTTAAGGCCCTTGTTCATAGAGCTTATGGATGAATAAATCAGAATTAACTCCATCATGGAAGGCTGCCAATAATAACTTGTTGTCCATCTTGTCTACCGTCAGGGCTTCCTTGTTGAAACGCGTAATGAAGGACCGCAAGCTTTCGTTTTTCCCTTACTCTGTGGTTAACAGGCTGGACGAGAAGCGCTTATGCCTTTATCCTCCAATAAAATTTATTAGGACATATGTGATTTATTGTTAAGAACATATGTCACTATTTTATGTAATTGGCTAATCCTTTGACAAAACGCACTTTACTTGTAATTAGGTAAATCTAGGATGTGTTTAATGCTTCAAGAAACTTTATTTCAAGTTCAAGTGTTAAAGCTGTGCAAGCTTGTCCAAGAATCAAGGAAGAAAGTGCAGGATTTTAAAGCTCGATAGCTAGCATCTATCGAGGTTTAAAAGCTATTGAAGCTTGTGGCTCGATAGCTAGCTCGATTTCGAGGTTTATGAAGTTCAGTTTTTTAGGACTGTTTTTCATCTAATCCGTGAATTTATATTTGGGCTTTCTTTACTCGCAACCCTAAACATATATAAGGATTATTTTAAGGGCCGTCAAAGGTTGCGTAAGTGTGAAGCAAAGTTTTATTCATACAAATTGTGACCGGAGACAAAATTTGCCCTAGTTCATCTTTCTCTTGAAGAAGCTGCTGCGTTTGTACACTGTAGGGTTTTGTGGCCAAGCAACTTCGTGATCTTCGTTGTCTGGATGAAGTGAAGAACTTTGCAGCCAACATCCTTTTCAAGTTGGTGATTAAGTCGCGTACTGGGATCCGTGCAATTGGTTGTCACATACTGGGAGCCGTGCATTACAAGGAGAGATTGTCACTACAGAACAAGTCCAATTGGGTATTGGGGTAAAGGTTCAATTGTAGCTTGGTATAAGGTGCTGGAATTCCTTTACTTATAACCACTTGATATGATAATACTAGATTCTTGGGAGTGGTGACTTTAAAATTACCCGGTAGGGTTTTTGCCGTGTAGGTTTTCTCCATTCGTAAACAAATCACCATGTCAATTTTATTTTCCACTGCATACTTTAGTTAATGGGTGATTTGTTTGTGCTACCACGCACTTCGCATGTTAATTTGATTAATTAATAAATTTGGGTAATTAATCAATTAATTCATCACAAGGGGTCAATACATTCTTGGCCTATCAAAATTGTAAACAAAAAATTTACTCAATTCTTCGAAAGAACTCACAGTGTTTGGAGGTATCTTGTTGAACCACACTCGTGCTGGCACTTTAAGGGTGATAGGGAAAGCTCTATATATATTCTCGTTTGGAACCCCTTGAAGGTGCATCATAGTCTTAAAGGTTGTGATATGATCACACGGGTCGCGCCTATCATATGAATCCAAGTAAGGCATCTTGAACTTAGAAGGCAGGGGATGACTATTGATAGAAGCCATGAAAGGGTAATCAGTTCGATGAACTAAATCATCTACAGGATTCACCCTTCTAATGTTCTCCCTCATCTCATCCATGCCCTTCCTCATTTGATCCATCTCCCTTTCCAAGTGTGGCACTCTTCGTGAAGTAGTATCCCTTGACTGGTTCTCATGCTCAGTGTTTTCAGCTTCTCTAACTTCTTGACTCTAGGCTTGTCCTTCCACACATCTTTCATTTCGCTGTCTCCTTAGAGTGATTTCCCTAGTCAACTCTTGGTTCTGACAAGTTAATTCTGCCACGGCAGCTGCCATGGATTGCACTTGTTGTATGGAAGGCAGTTGTATGACAGGTGCTGATTGGCAATCACGGTTAGGATGACTAGAAGCGTTCCTACTCTCTTGGTGGCCTGGACTAGTGGCCATTGATCTTGTCTGAACCATTGCAGCCTTTAGTCAAAGAAAGATAAATTACAAAACGCAAGTTTAATCTTCCTACAGACGGCAGCAACTAATGATGCATGGAAAATCAGTAGGCTGAATGCTTCAGGCTTCAACGAGCTAGTGATTGCTTGAAAGGCCTGAAAAGAAAAAGGCATAAATCAAAGGTGACCGGGGTGAATCGACCAAGAACCCTCCAATGCTTAAGTTAGTTTTTCCTCTAGAATTCAAGAATCCCAACTTTCGAGAATAGAGAGAACTTACGTTCATTTGATAAGGATGAGTGCTTATATAGTGTGCTTTGGAGTGGTTACTTATCTCGTAACTTTCCCAACATTTGTGAAAGTCCAAAGGTTCAGAGTTAACTTTCATAACTACTATAGAAGTTAGAATGTTCAATATTATCTTCTACAATTACCATTGGAAGTTAAGTACTTAGTAGGAAGTTATAGCGATGAACCAGGATCTTGCTCATGTATCAAAATATTTACACGTGGTTTGATTCATAAGCTCTTGTAGATAAATCTTTCTTTGGAATTTTCCCAAGTGTTGAGGGTCGTCTAGGAGCTTTCCTTATGGACGACCTTCATGCATATGAACAATCGTACTACGAGGGACGACCTTTTTATGTGAGGATAATCTTTCTAATCTGGACAACTCTTATGGACGAGATGGAGTTGATTCAATTTTTAGTTCACCATCATTTCTAAAAGCCCATCTTTCATCGATCTTGAATATTATTGAGATTAATAAGATCTAGACATAAGCGCCAAAACATACAATACCAAAGGATGTAAACTTTCTCTTTAAAAAGTAAAACATGTAAATTTCCATCTAAAAAACAATTATGGATAATGCTTAGCTTTACCGAAACGGAAACACTTTCCTTTTGGCCATACTTTTGAGTCTAATTTTCTTTTAGCAACTATTAGGGCAACTAGCTTGTCCAACTGTTTGATATTATAATTCCTCTTCTTACCACCTTTACCTTTTGGTTAAGGCTAAGAATTTGAATTAAATCATATTGATCATAGCCTTAGCTTTTAGGATGTCTTCCGTTGTGTAGAACTCACTTATCAACTCAGATAATATAAAGAGAATCTATTTTCAAAATAATCTAAATTGATCAAATGATTCTAACAAGGACTTGTGGATCATATCCATATAAGATTAACACTTAATCTCTACATCCAAGAATTCCAATTCCTTTAAAAAATAAAACATTTTCATAATATAATATAAAATTGGAACTCCTTAAGCCTTTCTTAGTACTCAATATGATTCATACCAAACATCTCATTTAGACTTAATATAAAGTTTGAGTCTAGTACTAACTCTTCCATCTCATGCTATAGCACAATTGAAATAGAAGCCAATATAACATTTTAGCATTTCAATGGAGACTATGATCACATCATAAGCTATCTTCCATAAATGCATCATGTGGAAATTATGACAATGCTGAATCGAAACAAATTTATGTACTTCAACTCCTTTAAACACGATGTCCAAAATTATTTCTTAGTTAATGTGATTCAATTAAATACTAGTTAGAGAACAAAAATTTATGACAACTTTATTTTGGGACTATGAACATAGATACATGAACATTATAATTTTGCATCCATAACCTTATAGTATGGAACCCAAAAACCATACTATACTAGGTGCAATGACAACCTAATCCTACAATTAATATTCCTCAGCATAGAATGAATACCAACCACTATGATCAGGTGAGAACTATTCTCATTATTAATGCTATTAGGTAACTCTTACCAAACAAAAATAATTTGCCACTTTTCCTTTAGCCTCTAAGCAATAATAATATAGCTCCTTTGGGAGGTTAACATTACACTTAGTCTAGTATACACCATTATCTAGAATCATGTATAGCCATATTTTATCTCCCTTATAGTGTTTAAACTTGTAGTACCATGAAACAAAACACCCTTCTTTGGGATCGCGAGGCATATATGCCAAGACAAGGTGCTTGTTTACACTACTTTAAACGGGTAAATTCAATCTTGTAGTACTATGGAGTAAACACCCTCCATATATGCCAAGACAAGTAGGTGCTTACCCACACTACTATGAACCGATAATGGAGGCCATGAAATCCAACCCTTATATCTCTCTCCCACTAAAAATTTTAAAACAAGTGGATTGTCTTGAAATCATTGTGATTTTATCACAATTTTAACCCTACACATCAAATGTGTTTAATTGTTTAAATTTGACGTGATTTGACTAAGTCACGTCATAGTAGCATAACAAACACTCGCGTAATCACAAAGAAATTTAATCATGTAATCCGTGAAGTAAATACCCTTCGCATGGAATGCAAGGCTCAAGGCTAAGACAAGGTATCCATTCACATTACAATAAATTTAACAAAAGGGTTGTTTCAGCACTCCCACTTGTTATTTGGGTTTTTCTTTAAATAATTGTGATCCCATCACAACTAATAACCTTGCACTTGTTGAAGACTCTAATCTCATTAGAGTCACTAACTAAAATGGAAGTCCTAAACTATTTAGGATTTCTTAAACCTCAATGGATCAAAAATTAGTTATAAAGAACTCTATTCTTAATTTACTAGATAAAGTATTCTAATCTCATTAGAAACTATATAACTTTAATTAGAATTTTAATCTCATTAAAAACCTCTAATTAAAATAAATTAAGAATTTTTAATCATACAACAATTCCAATCTCATTAGAATGTTTCTTAAAAGAAAGGTCCTAAACAAATTTAACTAACATCTTTGATCTCATTAGGTCTTTTAGATAGATAATGATTAATAAATGTCCTTAACTTTCAAGGACTATAAAAATTAATCACTTTATATAGAAACATGTGTAACCTCATCACACACAGCCTTGCCTTTAATCAAAGTTTTAACACTTAATCAAAAAGCAAGTGAAAATTCAAAATTCAGTACCTTCGATCGGTCAAATCTTTTCCTCGATCGATTGAAAAAATGAAGAAATACATCAGAAAGTCACTATCTCATTTGATCGATTCTCGATTCCTATTCGATCAATCGAAAAGAACATTCGATCGATCAAAAGGGATTCTCAATTGATCGAGACAATGAAGAATTTCATTATAGAGTTTCTGCCTAAATCGATCGGTTCTCGATTCCTCTTTGATCAATTGAAAAGAACATTTGACAGATCAAAAGGAATTTTCAATCGATCCAAATTTGCAAAACTAGATTTTTCTCCGAATTTTTTGGTAACCGTTTTTGACATATTCATTGTTTTTCCATCAAAAACACCTTTTGATTTTATCAACGAAGATTTATAGATCAAATATTAGGGTTTTCAATATCAAGATCAAGAACCCTAATAATGCTAGAAACTTTGAAAACATAATCCTAATCTCATTAGGAATAAATTTCATTAAAGGATTTTAACCAGTAACCAAATACTTTAATTCTAGCATTAACATGAGAGTATCAATATCAGTGTGTGTGTGTGTGTGTGTGTGTGTGTGTGTGTGTGTGTGTGTGTGTGTGTGTGTGCGCGTGTGTGTGTGTGTCAGGCCATGAATCTTATATATTATCAATTCGAATGAAGTTTGGCCATGAATCCTATTTAAAATCAATCCAAGGTTATCAATCTGGATAACATATAACATATGGATTTCATGAATATAAAAGCATGACACGGCACCATAAACAAAAGACATGATCATGGGCTTCATGGAATAACACAAACCATTATATATATCTCATATATAAAACATGGCATATAGTCAAAGACACAGTTATGCAGAAATTTTACTTCAGAAAATAAAAACACTAAGAAAGCTATTTTCTTTAATTCTAAAACCCAATCACATGTTATATAAGCATGATATTGAAGACCGCTCTGATACCAATTGTTGGAAAAACTGGTTTTGCATCTTATACAAAACACACAGCGGAAGCAACAAACATGAATCTACTTTATTCATGAGAGATAACATGTAACCTTGAATTCTAGAACAAAGAATAGAAAGCATACCTTGATGCAGTGATATTCAAAACCAAGACTTGAGAATATCTCTAATCAACATCCCAATTCCACATGGTGCCCAAGAAGAGTGGTCTCTGAATCAGTTTTTATATACGTTGATTCTTAAAGAAAGTTCTTTTTCTTCTCATTGTAGAGAAAAACTTTTTTCTTTTCTTTTCATCATACGTACATTCTAACTACCTTGGTAGTTACTTTATTTAATAACTCTTATTAAATAAAAACTGATTATCTAATTGGGTTAGCTTTTTGGGCCTGCCCAATTGAGTTTTAGTTTGTGGCTTGAGATGTGACTAAAGGAAACTAATAAGACTCTAGCTCCAATGGGCTTTGGGCTTATCTGTCAACTCTTGACAAGTCCAAAGTTACTATTAATTATATTTAATACCACTATATAAATATAATTGCACTCTAGACCTTATTAATAAATTATATTTCAAGACTCTAATAATATCATTTGACTCCTCCATGAAATATCCATAGTGAACAAAGTCATAATGAACTGTCACTTTGTAAACAACTATTTTATCCTTGAGTACTCGGTTTAGTCTTTTAGTTATTCATATTTATTGAAATCCGATTTCAATAAATATAAACTTTAGTAACTTCTTACTAAAGTGAGCGTCCTGAATAACCAATTCTCATTAAACTTATCTCAAGGAGATATTTCGTGTCTCTATAAAAAGATATTATAAATTTCATCTTGAGAATATGTGTTCTCTAAACATTACGTGTGGTTATCCAACATACTGAGGTTTTGACCGTCAATATTAGATCTCACTCTTGATATATCAAAGTAACCTACATTTCATAATCGGGTTCACTATCTTCTCAAGTATTGAGAGTCTATGAAATTAGAAGTCGTGAGATTAATCACTCAGGTGACAGTTGTTGATTGAATAATTAATCTTACATCGGTCCAGTTTAATATGTCTTAACACTTGAAGATGATAAAATTGGTATGAAAAACAGACCTATTTGAGATGACGGGAGAAAATATATATACCTGATGTGGACGGATCTAGGATGAACGAACATAATGTAGACGGGTTCGAAGTACACGTGTCAACTTCTTATAAATGAAACAACTTACGCCTCACGCATAGCTAGGGTATGTAGAATCCCAATAGGAATAGAATCCAAATATAAAGAGGGTTCCGCAATATCCGCCCAATTAATGACAAGTCTTATATGGAAAAAACTTCTTTTACAAGGAAAGAATGTCGGTTCTACACTACTATAAAAACCCCAAAGGCTCTCACAAGCAAAGATATGCATACTATTCCCCAACTCTGGCACTCTAGAGTTGTGAGCATCTTCTAACTTAACTTTCGGAGGGTCTTTGGCCGGTACCACACCAGTGCCCTTTTAAGGTATTTCTTAATCTGTGTTTTGCAGGTTGCATCAAGTGTGGTCGAGAGAACCTTGTAGCTTACTGACGATATTTGGAGTATCATCAACACAAGACACATCAACACATCAACTAGAACTCTCCACTTCCATGATCAAGACAAACTATCTTAGTTGATATGTTAAAGTTTTCGCAGATAAAACGCTCAATTTCATCACCGACTACGAACTATAGTTTGAGTTTACAAGGAACTTGTGATTTATATTTTTTGAAACTAAATTACATAAATCACATATAATACATCTCAAGGACTATGATAATGTCCCATTAGTTCATTTATTAATAGTCTCATATAATTAAACAATTTAATTATTTATGACATGCCAATAAATTAGATTTTAGGGCATAAACTCCAACATGTTCAATGGCTAGTGCATTACTAAATTGATGGTTTGATGTACATAGTCCATTTGTTACCGTTGCTCCGTCTGTTACTATTCATCTTCAATGCATGCAATAAATGTGTAACACCTGCTTTGATGTCATTATAGAGAGTGACGATTGTAGTTTATTTTTTGACTTATCAGCAGAGATGGAGATTTTTGAGTCACCTTCGAAGATTGAGTTATGCAAATCCAATTCTTGAACAAAGTTATGCAAATCCAATACTTGAACAAACTGGACAACCGATCTTACCACAATAGCTTCAAGAGCGACCATAGATAAGGGGATAGGGATAATCTCGGATAAAGTTGTCATTATTTCTCCATGAGAATTGCGGACCACTACATCGCCACCCGTTGCATTCAAATCTTCGAAGACTGTACTATCAAAATTTGGTTTTAGCATTCCGAGGTCAGGTGGTTTCCAAAAGGTTTTCTTTGGGAGCTACTTCGACACAAGTTTAACACGTTGCTGCTGAAATTCTAGGAGATGTTGCTTCAGTAGGCCAGAAAGTTTATCCAGTGGTGCTGCTCACTTTGCACTTATTTCGCCGATTCCAAATTGTCCAACAAGTTATAGCAAAGTTTTCCGAACCTTATGGTTGTCTACTTTTTATTTAATTATTAAATGGAAGACTTTCCTAAAATTTCATAATTAAAAATCAAAACTTAAAATGAGTAAAGTTTTTGATATTTGTATAAGAGATCTGGAGTTCAATTTTCACTTACACTAAAAACTGATATTGATGTCTTGATCTAATAATAAATAGCTATTATTAAGAATAAACGTCGTAAGTTGAATCTCTCTTTCAAAAAAAAAAAAGAAAAAAATCAAAACCTGTCAATTACGATTACAACCTCATCAATCACGCAAGACCTAACGGCCAGTAGCCCTCCAAGTCCTAAGAACTCATAACTTAATCCAAGTCAAATTAATAAGTTTTAATTAAACGTGTACCCATTTTTCGAACAAATCAATCAGCTACCTTCCTCGATTTGTCTTCTCTGTTCCCTTCTTCGCAATCGAGTACTCAAAACTTCCCCGCTAATCTCGGTTCCATCTCTCTTTTTATTTTACTTTATTTCCTTCCCATTCAGTCCCCACCTTTTAGGTCCGAACAGAACACCCCCCAATCCTCTCCTCTTGCTATGTTAGCATAGGCATAGCAAAACCAACAAAAAACCAAAACCAAAACCCAAAAAAAAAAAAAAAAATGTCTCTCCTTCTCTGCCTCCAACTCCTCCTCTTCCCCCTCCTCTGCTCCTCCACCTCCACCACCCCCAACCCTTTCGGTAAAGCACAATCTCTTCCCTAAATAACTAATATAACTAACTTATTAACTGTCACTAATTCACTAACTACATATGTTTTTTTAACAGACGTTTCATACTACATTGACTGCGGCGGTCCCACCAACACGAGCGACCCCTTCAACACAACATGGCTTTCCGACCGCTACTACACCGGAGGGTCTGCGGCGATAGTCTCGGAGCCGTTACACTTCCATCACTCTCAGGAAAAGACACTCCGTTTCTTCCCACTCTCCTTCGGGAAAAAGAACTGCTACACCGTCCCACTCCCTAACGGCCGTTACTACTTCCGTACATTCACCGTCTACGACAACTACGACGGTAAGTCTCACTCTCCTTCCTTCGACGCTTCCGTGGAGGGCACTTTGGTCTATTCCTGGCGCTCGCCTTGGGCTGAGTCACTCGCGCGTGACGGCGCGTACTCTGATCTCTTCGCTTACGTCACCGACGGTCAGGCGGATTTCTGTTTTTACAGCATTGCCACTGACCCGCCCGTAATCGGTTCGCTCCAGATCAACCAAATCGACCCGAATTCATACAACGCCGCTTCGATCGGTCAGAGTTTCATCCTCGTCAACTATGGTAGACTCACCTGCGGCTCCCCCCAATGGGGCCCAGGCTTCACCAACGACACCGACTACTTCGGCCGGTCCTGGCAATCGGACTACAGTTTCCAATCTCACATTCCCAGCTCCTCAGCACTAAGGAAGATAGGCACGAACAATGCTATAAGCGGGACCAATACGGCGCCGAATTACTTTCCGGCGAAGCTGTACCAGACGGCGGTGACGACGGACGGCGGAGTAATCGAGTACGATTTGGCGGTGGATGCGAAGCTGGATTACTTGCTGTGGTTTCACTTCGCGGAGCTGGATTCGAGCGTGAACAAGGAAGGTCAGAGAGTGTTCGATGTGTTGGTCAATGGCAATAATGTGAATCGGATTGATATTTACAAGGAGGTTGGAGGCTTTGCAGCTTATACTTGGAATTATACGGTGAAGAATTTGAGTTCTACTGTGTTGACCGTGAGGCTGGTCCCGGTGGTAGGGTCGCCGGTGATTTCTGGGCTCGAGAATTACGCGCTGGTTCCGGCTGATCTTTCTACTGTGCCTGATCAAGGTAAAGAGATTCTTGAAATTGAATTAGGGGAAAGAATTTTTTTTTTTTTGTTTTACTTTTTTACTTACTTTTAGACTTAGAGACGACGTGTATGTAGGGAAGCAAAGGTTTGGATTCATATTATATTTTTAAATTTAAAAAAAAAAACGTGAAATATTCTCTCCTCTTTCTTGCAACCAAACCCAACTTTGAATATTGCTGAATTTCACTCCAAAACCCTTACAAAACTAAATTTGGAAGAGAAATGAATGTGAATAGATTAATATTCTTCATTAATTTTTTGTTTTTTGACACATCAGTTTGTAAAAGTTTATGTACTATCAGTATCTTTAGCATCATTCGTTCATGAGAGAGAGAATCTAGAGGCGTGTTTGGCACTTCATTCTTCCATAAGTATTGGTGGAGGGTGATGTGGGAGAGTCAATAGAGAAAATTATTTTTATTTTAGATTTATTTTAATTTTAGGTTGTTTATTAGGTTATTAGTTAATTAGGGTTTTCTATGCTAATTATAATTAGGGTTTATTTTTCTTATATAAGGAAATATTGGTACTTTTATCAAAGGGAGCTTAATTTGATGAAAAAAAGATTTCAATTAAAATGATCTCCAAGGTATGGTGTGTTGCCAACTCCAGCTCCACCCTAGGTGCTAACACCCAGTGGTTTTCCCTTGCTTGGTGTTAGACTCCAAGCAAGCCTAGGTGTTGGCTCCTACAATCTATCTTTATTTTCCGTTTGTTTAATTTATTATTCAATTTTTTAGAGACCATGAATTTAGATAGAATAGAATATAAGAAAAGGATTCACATGGCCAAAATAGTCTCCATAGCCGACCCCAAATTTTGGGACTAAGGATTTGTTGTTGTATTGAAAGCCACCGAGTGCATGTGTAACCTACATATTTTAAAAAATGTCAATAATAATTTAATGGTTTGATAACAAGAATGATTTGGTGAAATTGCAAGGCTGAAGAGTGATTAAAATGTAAAAGCAAGACTCTAGGAATCTTAGGAATGTGCTTGATTCTTTAGGTTATGTGAGCTGATACTAATCAGGGTTTCCTTTGTAGTGGTTGCTATGAGAGCATTGAAGGAGTCGCTTCGTGTTCCCGATAGAATGGGTTGGAATGGTGATCCTTGTGCTCCTACAAGTTGGGATGCTTGGGAGGGAGTTACATGCCATCTCAACAAGGATGGAAAATCCCTCGTGATATCTCAAATGTAATAATCTCTTTTACTTTCAAAGCCATTTGTGTCAAACTTTTTATTTCCTTTTCTATCTGGTAAGCTAAGAAGCTATAATCTTGGGCCAAAACTCCTAGTCATTAAGTATTATATATTGATCAAATTATACATTTCAGAGATCTTGGAACTCAAGGCTTGAAAGGAGGATATATTAGTGACCAGATCAGTCTTTTGTCAAACTTGGTAAGCCTGTAAGTATCAACTGCCAACTCTTAATGTTGTGCATCTTTAATATTCATTGATTCAACATATTACTGTGTCAAAAAATTATGATGGTTTTGCAGTTAGAAATAGTCCAATGAGCCCTTTCTTAGTATTCTTTTCTATCTTGGAACAGATAGAATTTCTCCCCCATCATAGGTCACCATGTCTTATCATATAGTGTGCGTTTGGATGCCGCTTATTTTGCTGAAAACTGAAAATTGGAAACTAAAAACAATAAAAAATGATTTTTTAGTTACTGTTTATAAATGAAGTTACTGAAACATGCGCAAAACGTAGACGTGGGAAGCGCAAACGCGCTTCCCAAATGCACCCATAATCATTACTTTTTTTTTTCTTGAAATCTTATTTTATCACACCTGTCCTTGTGCTTTCAAGGACAGTTTCCACTTTTGGACCTCCTCTAAGTTATGCTCGGTAAATATCCTAAGCAATGGGAGAAGAATGGTGATTATGTTTAGGAACTTGTATACTTCCAGTTATTCCCATGCTAGTTGTTGCATATTTGTACTTATCTTATGTGGCTTCCTTTAATTGGCATAAATACATTGCAATTGTGGTTAAAAGTTGATATTGGGTGATACCTCAATCAAAGTTGTGTTTAGGAGTTTATACTTCATCTAATGATTGAGATGCACACATTCATAAGTAAATTGTCAAAGGGATGGAAGTTTTCCTTTTTCCATTCATTGTGAGTTTTATAGATTTCTATTGTTTATACCTTTATAAGGTTGTGCTTTTTCGTCTATTTGAGTTTGGTTAATATTCTAACTTCTAAAATGGTTTCTTTAATGTTGACATTTTTTTTTTCCTCTTTTTTCTTTGCTTTGCATTTAAACCTAATTTGGTAATTTTTGGAGTATGCATTCACAATTCATATAGGTTTTGAATATGTAGTTAACGTATAGATTGATTAACATTATGAATTTTGAATTTTTCTAAATGTACAGGAACTTAAGTACTAATTCTTTAGGCGGTACATTACCATCTGGGCTAGGCCAAAAATCTCTCATAAGGCTGTAAGTATTGAGCATTTGTTAGTTTGTAAATTACAATTATAGACTTATAGTACTGGTTTCTATTGCATATGGCATTTTCTGGTAAGTGCCACACTGTAAACCACTAATATATTTATTTGATATAATATCACTCAGTTGATCATAATTTCATGGAAGATTCCTTGCATTTGTTTATTTAAAAATAATATCCTTATTGCTCAATGACGTTCCTTTTTTCTTTGGTCATTCTTACATGGTGCATGTAAGTGGGGCCTTGTTCCTTTCAAATTATTTTACTAAGGGCACGTTTGGTACACTGTAATGATTATTACATGGGAATAGGAATAAGTATTGCAAGGAATACATTAAGTTGGAATGTAATAAGTATTACTATTCATTAGTTTGATGACCATTTAGGAATTAAATCCTGAATATGCATTCATAATTTAGTAGAGTTTAAAAAAAAGGTGTAATTAAATCATTTTTAAGTCAAATTTCCTAAAATACACTTATTTTAGGGTGTTCAAAATAGAGCTAATAATTAACAACAAAGAAAACTTATTTTCTTTCCTTTTGAAGATGTGACAACTAATGACTTTTTAGGAAATTTTTTTAAAGAATTATTACATAAGGTGAAGGAATAGATATTCAGTACTTTTGATAAGGAATAGTTATTCCTCATTTTGAAGAATAGCTATTCATAAGGAATAACTATTCATTATAATAAAAATATAACCAAACAACCGAATAGTTATGCCATAGGAATATCTATTACATTACAGTGTCTATTACAGTCTACCAAACGTGCCATAATTTAATAAATTTCTTCACCGTTTGAAAATTACAATTTTCCCTTTTTAAGTATGATTAATGCTTCTCTTCTTTTAGATGGTTTTACCATGTGATCAATCTCTATCTAGTTTTCTTCTTATGTTCACTTTAATACTTGTCTATGGTACACTTAATGGCTCCTTTAAGATAGCTCAAGTGTAATACAAAAATCTGCTTGTTTACATATAATATATGTTTTCTACTTTGCAGAGATTTATCATACAATCAGTTTACAGGGTCCATTCCAGATAGTCTAGCATCTTCAAATCTGCAGCTGGTGTAAGTAGTTTGGCAGTATCCAATTTGATTACTGTGTTAATAGTATATTTCAGCATGGATAGTGGCTTGCTCAGTAAGCTGGCATCTAGCATCCCATGTTTCATCAGAAGACACCATTTACTTTCTCAAAGTATCACAGCTGAATGCTTATAAATACACCATATTTGGAAAAAAAAAAAAAAAAAAATCAAAAACAGGAAAAAAAGGAGACAGCTTAGAGCTATTTTTATTAAAATAATCAATTTCCCAACAGTTAATTAAGCCAAATGTGAAGGAAAATGTAACTTGAATACCTAGAGTTCATTGAGTTATAAATAAATTCTACTATCAAGCATTTCACCCATTATTCACTTATTTTAAACACTACATACATGTGTTGTGGTTTTTCTTTGAACAGTAATGCATTTTGTGAGAGTGTCTCAAATAATGTGTTAAAACCTTCTCCCAAAGTAACACATTTAGTATTGTGGAAGATGTGGCCGCATTGGCATTCTTCCCTATTTTATGCTTGGGATGAGCTGTAGACCTAAACATCCAAGGTTCGTTCCCCAATTAAGAGTTTCACTGGATTACCTAATACATGGTTCTGGTGGGGTGAGGTTGTGTATCCATGGTTTACTCCCCATGGGTGGATCTAAAGGGCCCTGCCTTGGTGAGGTATCATGGCATTAAAAAAAAATATAATTAAAATTTAGGAGTATTGTTACAGTAGTAATTTAAAATACCATAATGGCAGTGTGGCACTCCTAATGGTGTTCTTCGACATAGAAACAGGTGTTCAATAGTGCATTAGTTTAAAGAAATAATTTCAATAATGTTTAATTGCATCAAATATATTCTCAAAATGTCTTACTTTAGAAATGCAAATTACACCTCTTACTTTAATGTGATATCCTTCTAACATACTCGGACTTGATCATCTAGAAGCCATCATTTAAAAGCTGAAATTTTAATAAAATGGTTAACAAGGACGTGAACTAACTTACTTCCTGAATCTAAAACACCATTTACAGACCCCATTTATGCTTTTTCATTACAGGGTTTATATCATTTCTTAATACACCTCTCTCTTGTCAGGCTATTGAATGATAACTTATTAGAAGGACAAGTACCAGAGGAACTCTTTTCAATTGGTGTGCATGGTGGAGCAATTGAGTATGATATAATTTTATTTGCTAGCAGCTACAATTAATTTGTTATATTAGTTCAAATGCTATAGAATCTGTAAGCTGACAAATTTTTGTATTGTACATGATTTGTGATAGGCCCTAAGCTCCCTTTAGTTCTAAATTGCTTCTATCTTTTTCTAACCTTAGCTAAATCATTCATAGCTCTTGCATTTGTTTCTTTCAGCTATTCAATCGCCTAAAATTCCAGTTGAACTAAATTGTTAAAATCTGTTTTATTTCATAATGTTTTCCTTTTGCTATCTGATCCTCAATGACCTGAACCATAACATATGCCCTCAAAACATCTTTTTCTGCCAATCCTTTCTAGGCATGTTTACTTTGCAGAAAGATTTTGCAATTTATAAAGCAGGCTCGGTGATGAATTCTCTACCTCATGCATCTTCTTTGAAGGGGGAAAAAAGGAAAATCACATAGGAACAGAGAAACCTGTCTCTTAGACATTGTAATCCACTGCTACTTTTCATAATGCCATGGAGCGACTATTTCAGCAAGCTACCAAACTCATGTTTTCTTGAATTCTTAGTTTAAATATATCTCTTAGAGATATCAAGCCCAATCATAGTCAAGGACTGAAGATGCAAGCCCAATCCTTGATGTGTTAGCCAGGAATACTACTAGTACTACAAGTCAATTAACCATGGTTTATTGTATGGTTATTTTAGGGTTGAGCCTCTAATAAATACCCCATATTTGTTTCATTGTAAAACACAAATGAGATTATAGTGAAGATGTAGCCGTTATGGCTTTATCCTGTGGACATAGGCCGTTAGGTCAAACAATGTAATCCTTTTATCTCTGTTTTCCTACCCGTGTTCTACATCATCTCACTTCTTTACCCTTCCTCTATTCCCCAGAAAGCTATGAACAGCAAAAGGTCGTACCCTTGTTTTTACTAGTTAAGATTTGTTCCTTGAGAGGTCCAAATAAGAGTAACTGCAGAACCTTTTCTGCTGTGGAAAAAGAAAGCACACATTTCATGACTGATTAACCCAAGTTATCCTCTTATAAGAATATCATTGCAGCAAAAATAGTTAAATAGAGGGGCATCTAAATGTCTTTAAAACTTACTGACCCTTGATGTCCCTAATTGCATAATGACATGTGGGTTACATAAATCTTTTTTAGAAGTGGCTTTTCATAATATAGTTCCTTACATAATGAGCTTAAATCTTTCTTGACAGTCTTTCTGGTAACAAAGGTTTGTGCGGTGGACCTACTTTGCCAGACTGTCCTTTATTCTGGGAAAATGGCAGCTTATCTACCAAGGGTAAAATTGCGATAGGCTTATCAAGTCTTGTCTTTTTCTGTGTGCTTCTGGTGGTGATATACATGTTCTGCATCAGAAGGGGTAGAAATGATTATGACTTTGGTCTCCCTCAAGATTTAATGTGTAAGTATAATGACATGGAAGGAAAAACTCATCAATCATTTTCAATGTTCTTTTCCTTTGCACTATTTTATCTGTTTGGAGATACTGTAGTGTATCATTTTATTATCTGCCCCGCTATCTGTGTTTTCTTTTTGTCCATATAAAAGTGATGCATAAGAAGATTCAGAGTATATTTCACTATCTGACATAAGCTTGAATTTAGAATACCAAGTAGCTCCTTAGTACTAGATTATGACGCCTTATTTTCATTTAGAACTACTGATTCCTAGCTCTGAAGCTATAATTCCAATAGTTTATCACTTGAACATGAAAATTAAAAAAAACTCCCATGTTTCTCATTCTACTACAAACCAGAATAAAAAAGAATTAAAATCTAGAATGATATGCTAATTAGGCTATAACAATAGTTGTTAGTATCATATGATACACACGTATTGTACAATACATATTGAATCGAACAAAAAACATACGATATCGTATGCATATCAATCATGGTAAAGAATTATACAATACAAAGATGTGTATCGTATGATATGGATGATACTTAGACATGTGGGTTCAAGTTGAGCTTTTTGCTCAACTTGTGCTTTGACTTGAGTCCAACAAGTTGTTACTTGTTTTAACACAAAATTATTGGGTACTTGGTTGAGCCCGATAAAAAAACATGACCATGAATTTTTTTTTCCTCTCTCATGGAAAATTTGGACCACACACTTGGCACTTCATTTATACATTTGCAAATTTCTATTATATACTATGAATAAAGTATTAAATAGCAATATAATAATTTTTCATTTTTTATTATCATTATAGAAGTTCAAGAAACTTGAATGACAAGAAGAAATATAAAGAAAAGTTATTGAAATAGAAGAAAAAAAGATAGTAAATGTTGGAGATGAAGAAGATGTTAATGATAAAAAGACTTTGCAAGATAATGATAACATTGTCTTGGACTATGGAGATAAAGTTGATTAAGAAAGATGATGAATATGAACGGAAAGAAAATATTATTTTAGTTCGACCAATATGATTGTGGATGTTATAAATTTATTTTAATTTGATTTATTTAGTTAGTTTTGTTAAATATTATTGCATAAGCAATGATTAAATTAGTCATTAGTTGAATATGTTTCAAACTTATAATAAATATACCTTTCATATATGTATATCTACAATTTTTCTATAACATTTATGAAGTTTTTGTGTATCTTACGATGCATGATGCAACAAAATGAAAAGTCTATTCTTAATAAAGTGCATTTGTTTATTAAGGAAAAATAACAAAGAACCAAGCCTCCACATTCCCAAGTTCTGTGTTGACATAGGCTGCGTCATTTCATCTTCACTATAGTCCATAGCAATTTTGTCTAGTAGTATATGTTGTAGTGTATTGACTTCTCTGATTTGGGTTAAGTGTAAAGCATTAATGAAGTATATAATGTCAACCATTATGCATTATTCATTTTCATTAAAAAGGAAATGCACTTTTTCTTGTTGCCATTGAATAAATTTATGTATGGTATAGGTTCCAACTTACAAGTTGTCCAGTAATCTCATTTGTGGAATATCTTCAAAATAATCCAATATTCAAGTTTCTTTTTGTGGATATGTACACCCATTTTAAGTTTCTACTTTCTAGTACCTTTATTATATTGATCTCATCATCAGAAGAGTTTTTTGCTTGTATGTTGAGGAACTTCCGTGCGCTTTTTGTCTCTTATTCATCAAGGGAGATCTGATGCACTGCCCACAGTTGGGCTATCAAGATTCTGCGGTCTTTCAATAACTTAGAGATTTTTTATTTTTTCCCTTTGGAAGTATACATCACAGCAAAAGTTTTAGTTTACTATCGGCATAATCAGAGGTCACTTCCACTTTATTTGATTTCCAACATAAAAGTTGGATATCTTTTTTGAACATCATACTGGTGAAATTAAACTTTGATTTATTTTTTAATAGAACTTTGATCTATTATAATAGTGGTCGAATGATTAAAATCCTAGTTTGCTACAAGCTTAAGCTTTTGGGTTGAGTAATAATCTGTCATAGCATCAGAGCAAGTGGTCATGAGTTCTAAACATATCTCCTTGTGTTGAGCCTAATTGACTAAGGAGTCATGTAGGTCCACACTAGAAGGAGGGTGTTGGAATAATGGTGAATTGATTTAATTCATCTTTTCCTGTTAGTCTAAGCTTATATGAGAAGTGGTAGTTTCTTCTAAAAGTGATGGCTTCTTAGTTTGTAGATTGTGTAAAAATTAATTTCTTCTGTTGCTTCAAGAATCAAAAGATTCCAATGCTTCATTTGTCCTTGTTTGCAAGGAAAGTCACATGTTTGAGGTAAATTTGGTGTAGTTGTAGTTACCTGGTCACTGAATAATTGGTTACAAGTAAATCTTGTGTTTGCACTGAATTTGCTTTTTACATTATTGTGAATTTTCTGTTTGTTCCAATCTTTAGCCAGATGTTTGAATGTCTTGTGGAAACTAAACTGCTTCGAATGGTTGTCACCGATGCATATTTTATAGATAAAACCAGCACATATTTAAAATTGTTTTCAGAAGGGGCAGTCATTGACATCTCACTCTGAATACATTACTGGAAATTGTGGTTGAAAACTTAAAATTTCTTCAATACTTGGCTAAAAAAAATTCAATTTTCTTATTTTATGGGTTTTTCTGGTTTAAATTTGGAAATTTTAAATGCTCTCTAAAATTTATCAAGCTTTTCCATTGTCCATTTGATGACCAACATGCTCTTAATTTATTTACGCATTATCATTTAATCAGTTGATGGGATGTTACCAATCAAAAAAGAAAATCAGTTTATCAGTTGAAAGGATGTTATATGTATTAAGCTTGTTTCTTTACTTCATTCTAATTTCATGTCTTTTTCTCAGCACTGGCTGCAAAGAGAAACAAGTATCAGAGGCAGAAATCTTTGATGCTTCTTGAAATGGAGAGCCAACATGCAAAGGGACTGCCATCACCTTTTACTCCCTACTAATAGAGTATACAGAAAAGGAGAATATTGACGTTTATGGTCTTCCCTCACCCAAAAGATGTAGAAAGTGGATCTCTAGTGTGATTATACAAGATCTGAGATATGATGCTAATGACTCAATGCACTGCTTCAGACGGACGATTCAGATTTTTGGCTTTTGTTCACAATTTGTTCTGAAATGGGGTCAAGGAATGCCAGTCTATTGAATGCAATGTGGTCTAGTGTTATTTTTGACCAGAACAAAGGTGTTAACCCCACAATGTATAATACCCAGTTTGCAGCATTTTGATGAATATATGATGTAAATCTATAGTGCAATGTATGTAATGGCAACGCGCCGATATGCCAACTGTTCCTAGGTTCATTATTGCTGCATGATCACCTATGGCAATTCTTTTCCTAACGTTATATGCTGACTTGCTTAACCTCAGATGTATACCCACAATGGCTTGTTTTATATTTATTGGAAATGAAAAAACTTAGGTATTCAAAATTTCTAAGGATATGATTTATAGTTTTTACTTCTTTGTTTGTTTTACCTTTTCGGGGTTTCTTTGATGCTCCTGTAGTTGTGTTTTGTTAACCGTTCATACTAATAGGTGATGTGCCCACTGTTACACTGCTATCGGGTGTGCTCAATGTTGTGGTTCGAGTGCTTGGTCCTATTCTATATTTACTTACTGGACGGTCACTGGGCTTGCGATTAAAGAAGCATCATCACTCATCAGTTAATTAAGATCATGTCCCTCGGAGACCTCTATAAGCTCAGTGATCCTGTGTGCTACGTATTAAGCTTTTACAAAATCTATTGCAGTAGTTGTGTTGTGCTGTGATATTGACGCTCATGAATAAAGGAGTCTCTCTCTCTCTTGTAAAATATAATTTTTTTTTTTTTTGATTTCACCCTTGATCTGCCAAAATTGTCTTTAAGACCGAACTAGGGACTTTGAAGATGGCTATCATCCTGCAACTTCTATATTAAAGGTTTTTTTTTTTTTTTTTTTTTTTCATTGATAACCACTTCTATATTAAAGTTAAATATTAAAGTCCTATTCCAAGTGTAAAGGGGAATATATATCTTTTTATTTTATTGCGGTGGATAGGGTAAATAATGAAGCTTACCGTACCTGCACTTTATCTCAAATAGTAATAAGTCCGTGAGATGGACGGATTAATTAAAAAATTTTATGTAAACAAAAAAAATTACGTGAGTAGCTAAAAAATAGTACAATAGAAAGACAAATTTTCCCATACATTAACCACTCTAATCTACTGTTGAAGCGTAAACGTGTAAATATTAACAATGTATGCACTGTACACCGTCAATCCAAAGAGATTTATAAAATAATTTTGTGTACTTGCTAAAAGCAAAACTAAGTTGGCTTTTTTGACTAATTATGAAATGACCAACAAGTAAAGAGCATCACAATTCACAAGAATTGTAAAAAGTAGTAAGTCCTTCGGCTCTCATTTGAGAGGAAGGAATTAAATAAAATAGAAATGAATAAAAAGAATAATTTTAGAATATTTTTTATTTCTTTATTTAAAAATTGTGGTGGGCCTTTTGTGTTTTGGGCTTAATTTCTATTGCTATACCACGGCATGTGATTTTGAAGTAGGGGAGTTGGGACTAATCTAACTGAAACACACCTTAGGTGATGAGAACCAATAAGTACCATTGAATGATTCGTTGTATATTCCAGTTAAGCCTATTATTAAAGTAAGATCCAAGAAAATCAAAGAAGCACTTAATGAGTTGATTCAAGAGATTTGGGCTGATTCTAACACAAGACATTCCAAGCTTGACCCAAAGGAAGATGAAGGCGTAATAAATTTAATCTAAACTAATGATAGGGCTGATCTGGCTTAATTGAGTGTAATTTATGATGTGGATTAATGACTGATTGACTATCCAGCTCCATACCAATTAATAGTTATTTTTCCTATTCTAGAGCTGCTAATTTCATACCAAATCCACCTTAATTTTAAGCTTCTATATATTTTCCTATTTTCAATTATGTCTTATAAATAGCATGCACTTATTGTAATGGAGGATTTATTGAATAAAAATCAGAAAAAACGTGAGGTTTTTCTTCAAGAAGTGTGAACTTATTAGGGATTCTTCCTTGTGGCGTTCAAATTTTATACCTTTGGTTCGTGATTCAGTTATAATCATTAAGTCGAGATTTGTTATTTATACCTTTGGTTCGCGTTTCATTTATAAAAATTAGGTCGGAGTTTCTATAAAAAATCTGAATTTTATCTTTCTTGGGCAAGTATTCTAATATTATTTGTTGGGTCTCAAAGTGTGTCGATTGAGGTTCACATCATTAGACCAGCTTGTGCGCAAGTTGGGCCATCCTCATGTAAACGCGTTTTGGCAGGAGCCTTAAATGTACAGCGTGCTCAATGCAGGAACGACTGTTACAAATATTACAATAGGAAACACGATACGGCAAGATGACTAAAACATCTCTACAAATAATAATAACATATAAATAACATACAAATAATAATAACATATAAACATCTCTACAAATAATAATACAATCACAAATAACAAAATTGCAGCAAACAATTCAGTAATAAGGTAACATGCTAGTCATTCGTCAACCAAAAACAAGATTCGTCTGCCAAAGAAAATGGCTTAGCTATTTAGCAGACACCAAGTCCAAAAAGGGAGCCGATCTCCAATGTGGGTAACCTTAGAGGAGGCTCTTGTCGTAGAGATTACACACTTTCGAAAAAGGATGTAGACGGCTTAAACTTGAATTCTTTGCTTATCAGAGAGTGGGTCTATTGAAAGGGAGAGAAATGGGTAGCCTACTGATGCATGTCTCTATTCCTATCACTCATGTTTTTCTTTGAAATTTCTGTATCTTTCCTTTCTTTTTTTTTTTTTTTTTTACTCTGCTTTTTTTCTTCTTTCTATCGCTGTTTCTTGCCGTTGCTCCTCCTCCTTCTCTACTATTCACAACTATGGCCTTTTATACTGCCTACCATAACAGTATTTACCATTTTTACCCTTTAACCACTTTTGGCTCATTGTGAGCGTCCTTCCAAGATTACCTATTGGCCTGCTGGCTGCCCAGCCACTACATTACACTGTGTTGGCTGCACCACACCTCATTCCTAGACAAAAGTGGTTTTGTTTTATCTCCTACCTCTCTCTATTTTCAATATTCTTATCTGGATAAGGGTTAAATCTCTCCCCCACCTACCTTTATGGCATGCATCTAATGGTTCTAGCTCATATTTACTTTTTTTGGGTGAGATGTCATCCCAGTAGGACATTTCTCCCCAAAGAAGTTTGAGTAGGAACTCCAAAATAGGCTTACCCCTTCTCCCCACCGCCAGACCACACCCTTTCATACCTCTGACCCATGGCCCACCTCCCCTGTATTAGCTAGGTACAGGTAGGTGATGCCTGGGCCCTGTATGCATGCTCCACTTCCGCCTGAATCCATTACTTTCTGTCCTTCACGCATTTGCCATTGCCTCTGCATTTTTTTGATTCCACTGTACGTTCTGGTAGCTATTTAACTTTTGTGGCGTGAAAGATACATGGGTCTTTGGGCTTGCGATCTTTACATTCTTTGGATTGGGCATTACTTGGGTGCAAGCCATCTCCCTCCTACCTAGCCCATGTTCCATTCTTTTTAGTGTCTGTGGGCTTAGCTGATGATCCTGCTATGCCACTGCACTGCTCCTACTATGATATCACTTCTCTTTTATTTCATTGTTACCCCTGGGCTTACGGGCTGAGGCTCTTGTCAGTCCATTTTCTACATTCTTTCTTCTTTTGGGCTTCATTGGCCAACATTCTTGCTAGGCCAGCCCACTTTCCACATCCTTGCCCCTTTTAGGCTTTATTGGGCCACATTCCTGCTGTGCCATCCCATTTCATTCCTTGGGCTTCCTCGGCCCATTTTCTTCTTCTTTACCTCTTTTACTCCCATGGACTTTTGCTAAATCCTTTGGGCTTTCCTAGCTTAATTACCACATCCTTGCCTCTATTACCTTTCGGGCTTATTAGCCTTTATGTCAACCCTATGAATTTACTAATTCATTTCTTAGGCTTCCCTGGCCCATTTACTTCTTCTTTACCTCTTATTATTCCCATGAGTTTACTAGTTCATTCATTGGGCTTTCTCAGTCTATTTGCTTCTTCTTTGCCACTTATTATTTTTTTGTAGGCCTGTTGACCATTATTCCTACCATTCCGGCCTGCTAGTCTTTACTTTACTATTTTCTCTTCCCATCTTCTTCATATTGTTAGGTTTCTTCTGCCATTGGGCCTTTTTTCAAAAGTGGGCATCAACAAGAGTTTTAATGGAGGGAATGGAAAGCTTATTCCCTTGTTTGGGAGTTTAAGTGGGAGGGAATGGAATGGATATGAGGGAATACTATTTTTTTTTTTTTTTTTTTTGAGAATGAGGTAGGAGGGAATACTCATTTCCCTCCATTCCCTTAAAATCTCAAATTTCATTCCTTTAAAATTGGGAGGAATCGGAAGGAATAAAATTAGATTTAATGAATTATTTTACTAAAATCCCAAAAATACCCTTATACATTCAACCCTTTATTTTAAAATAGGGGTCTAATAATAATATTGTTATAAAATGATTCAATTCATTTCCCTCTATGTTACTCACAAACAAGGTTACTTACATTTCAATCATTTTCATTTCTTTCCATTCCTTTATTTAAAAATATCTAAACAAGGTTACTTAATTCCATTCCATTGCATTCCTTTCTTTTCCATTTCTTTCCCTTAAATAAATTCCATTCCTTTCTACTCCTTTATAATCATTTCATTTCATTCCCTTATCAACTCCTAAATGAAGCCAGTAAAATTAGGAGGATCAAAGTGTAGGTTTTAATAAACCTTAGGACTTAAAGAGGTATTTTTTAATTTTCCTTTACTCTATAGAGAAATACTAAATTCTATAGGAAACTTCAATGCGTTCTTCAGCTCCATTTCCTTATCAGCACAGAGAAACTAAGAAAACATTGAATTGTTATGGAAATCCTCCACCTCCCACTACCTAAGACTAATAATATCAGATATGAATTGTTATGGAGACACTCCCTTTCTGGGGACTATAAGGTTTGGAAGGCTTACCAATTACGTCAACATCATGACCAAACCTCTGTAATATGAGAGGCCATTTGGTATCCCTCATTATGTCTAGAAGTTTGTTTGGAAAGTAAAATTGCCCATGAAAATCCTTAGTTTCGTTTAGAAGCTTCTTCATGACAGCATTCCTATCTTTACAATCCTGAGCAGCAGGGGAATTACAACTCCCACCAGATGCCTATTATTTGATGATAGTGATGAAACCATCAACCATTTGTTCCTAACATGCCCTTTTGCTAGAGCAGTTTGGCTTAGTTCCACTTTGGGGGTTAGATCCTCTGAATTAGCAAATGTCTCTATCAAGGTTTGGATTGATAGTTTCCTTACTACTTCCTACCCATTGGAGCAAAACAGGATGATATTCCTTCAAGCCTGCTTCACTATCCTTTAGTCCCTGTGGAACCATATAAATACGGTCCTACATCAAGGAAAAACACCTAACCCTATGGAAGTGGTTCTAACTTCCCAATCTCTCTTGTGTAGGTACCAGGATGCTTTCAAGAACACCCAATCTCAAGCTAGTAAGCCAATTCAGTAAACTCGTTAGAAACTTCCAAATCAAAGGTGGCAAGTCATTATCAAGGTAGAAGCTTATAAAAATAGAATATCAAGGAGGAGTGGATATGTGTATGAAGCAAAGAGCATGGAGGGTAGAGTTCTATGTTGGGATAAGTGCCCTTAAATCCTATTGTATGATACTATGTATGATATTATGTATAACATTATGTGAGAAATGATGTATGACTTAATATTGTGTTTAATAATGTTGCTTTATTCTTATCTAAAATAATGGTAGCATGAATATTTAGACATTATTATATAGTCCATGAGATGCATAGTATGTGATTTATATGAAAAGTTACAGAAGATATAAATCACAAGTTCTTTGTAAACTCAGAATTATAGTTCGTAGTCGATGATGAAATTGGGTATTTTATTTGCAAAGACTATAACATATTAACTAAGATAATTTGTTTTGATCATGGAAGTGGAGACTTCTAGTTGATATGTTTTAAGAGTTAAGACATATTGAACTGGACCGCTGTGAGATTTATTATTCTCCTAACGACTGTCAATTGAATAATAAATCTCACGACTTCTATTCACATGAACTCTTAATCTTGAGAGAATAATGGACCTGATCATGAAATATATGTTGCTTTAATATATCAGGAGTGAGATCTAAAGTAACGGTCAAAACCTCAGTATGTTGGGTAGCCACATTTAGTGTTGATGGAACATATATTCTCAAGATGGAATTCATAGTCTCTTAACGGAGATATAAAATATTCCCTTGAGATAAGTTTAATGGGTTCAGTTATTCAGAGAGTTAGGTCTAACCACTTTAGTAAGACTAAAGTATATATTTATGAAATTAGATTTCATAAATATATGATGAATAACTTAAAAGGATTAAACTAGGTACTCAAGAATTAAGATGTAGTAATTTACAAAGTGGCAGTCTATATTCATGACTTTGTATTACTACAAATATTTTATGAAGGGGTTGTATGTATAATAAAGTCTTGGGATATAATTTATTAATAACGCCTAGAGTGCAGTTATATTTATATAGTGGTATTAAATACAATTAATGGTAACTTTGGACTTGTCAAAAGTTGACAGAAAAGCCCAAGACCCATTGGAGCTAGTGTCTTATTTGTTTCCTTTTGGTCCCACTTCAAGCCACACACTAAAACCCAATTGGGAAGGCCTAAAAGGCTAGCCCAATTAGATAATCAGTTATGTGAAGAGAAACATACAGAATTTTATATTAGAATGAAATGGTTTGTATGTTCATGGATGTAAGAGAGAGACTCTTTCATATTCTCTCTAGAACAAACACATAGAACTGATTGAGAGACCACACATCTTGAGCATCAAGTGGAATTGGAGTGAAGATTAAAAGTGTTCCCGAGTACTTTTAATCTTTGTTTTTGAAATTCACCATACCAAGGTACACTCTCTTGTTCTTATATTCTGAAATTTACATTGCACATGTTATCTATTGTAAATGAAGTAGATCCGTTAATTTTCTGCTGCGTATGTTTTGTATGCGATACAAACATGTTATTATCCTACATTCTATTCATAGGTGGAGTTAGCAAAGGAAGAAAACCCCCTTATCTAGTGCTTCAGGATGCAGTGGGTGAAGCAATTCTCAAGGCAAAGCAGCTTGGTTTCAACAAAATCATCATCCTCAGTAACAGCAAAAGACTTGAACAAATTTGCAATGAAGTAAAGAAACCAACTTAGCAAGAACTCACTCTTATCACAGACCTGAACCATCTACATCAATAGGGGCTGACCACTCTTTTCTTTTGTGTGCCTAGACTAGTTCTATCTCGTGTATTAGACTTAGCCTACATTACTACTTGTTTCCCTATCCACCTATGTAAGCTAAATCCCACCTCTTTACGATACTTATGGCTTTTTGGACTTTGCTTTGGTTGTTTTTTGTTTTCCTTATTAACCAGTTGGACTTTTGTTCTTTTTCCTTATGTTAATTGAAGAGTTTCCATGTTAATCAGTTTTGAAGTTGTATATATAAGTGTTAACCTAGCTTCATAATAGGTTTCATTGTTAATTTAAGTTGTACTGCGTTGCAGTTTTTCATTCATTTCAATGAAAATCTAAAACATCCTTAAAAAAAAAAATAATAAAGTTTCGATATTTTTGGCGTAGTTGGGTATAGGGAAGTCTTTATTAGTTTGTTTCTAAATTGGGTTTCGAAATACTATATTGGATTTACAATCTTTGAAGATTAGGGTTATTTGCAAAGTGCAAAGTTTGAGAGTTATGACAATGGCAATGGTTGGAGGGCTACTCTTGAGGCAGCATTTAGAGGTAAAGAAACTGGGAAACAAAGGCAAATGCTGAAACCCATGCTTAAATGCCTCAAATCCATGCTAGATCGTTTATTGCCTTTGGTCAAAGATGATATAAAGTGATTAAACCAACAATTTGATCACCTAGAACAGAATACAAAGAGGATGATAAAAAAGGGTGAGAAGCTGGTTTGCAAGTGCTTGAGAATTTGGTGGTGGAACTACCATTTCAAAGTTTGTTACCCCCATTGAACTTTGCGAGTTGGACAAGGACATCACAATGTTCTGTGAGGGTGATCTGCAAGATTTTGGTAGACTATGGATAAATAGGATTTGATAGTGGATAAAAAATAGGTATCGTGTTTGGTTCGTAGACCCTGCCGCCTCTGTCATCCTCACCGTTGGAGTTGTTGTTTGGAACTTCAAATCTTGACTCACGTGTGAGTGTTAGTGTGAGTGAGAGTAAGAGTGAGAGTGAGAGAGAGTGAAGGAAGGGGGAAGAGTTTTAGGGATTTTAGAAAATTTCCTTGATTTATTATTATTTTTTTGCCGAAACTAAACTATTGGTTCCTTTTTCTTTTTGAGAGAGAACAATAATACTTATTAGAACACACACAAAAGTAGTATATAGAGTTTTTTAAACAGACTTATAATACATTATAAGTAAATTCAATTAATTGGCATGTCATAAATAATTAAATTGTTTAATTATACGAGACTACTATAAATGAACTAATGAGACATTATCTTAGTCCATGAGATGCATAGTATGTGATTTATGTGATTTAGTCACAGAAGATATAGATCACAAATTCTCTGTAAACTCAGAATTGTAGTTCGTAGTTGGTGATGAAATTGAGCATTTCATCTGCGAAGACAATAACATATCAACTAAGATGATTTGTCTTGATCATGGAAATGGAAACTTCTAGTTGATATGTTGATACGTTTTAAGAGTTAAGACATATTGAATTGGACCGCTGTGAGATTTATTGTTCTCCTAATGATTGTTAAATGAATAATAAATCTCACGACTTCTATTTACATCAACTTTAAATCCTGAGAGAACAATGGACCTGATCATGAGGTGTAGGTTGCTTTGATATATCAAGAGTGAGATATAAAGTCACAATCAAAACCTCAGTAGCTGGACAGCTGCATTTAGTGTTGATGGAACATATATTCTCAAGATGGAATTCATAATCTCTTAATGGAGATATAAAATATTCCCTTGAGATAAGTTTAATGGGTTTGGTTATTCAGAGTGTTGGGCCCAACCACTTTAGTTAGGAGTTACTAAAGTATATATTTATGGAATTGGATTTCATAAATATATGATGAATAACATAAAGGATTAAACTGAGTACTCAAGGATTAAGATGTAGTAATCTTCAAAGTGGCGGTCTATGTTCATAACTTTGTATTACTACGAATATTTTAATGAAGGGGTTGCATGTATAATAAAGTCTTGAGATATAATTTATTAATAAGGCCTAGAGTGAAATTATATTCATATAGTGGTATTAAATATAATTAATGGTAACTTTGGACTTGTCAAGAGTTGACAGAAAAGCCTAAGGCCCATTGGAGCTAGAGTCTTATTTGTTTCCTTTTGGTCCCACTCCAAGCCACATACTAGAGCCCAATTGGAATGGCCCAAAATGGACTTGTCAAGAGTTGACAGAAAAGCCTAAGGCCCATTGGAGCTAGAGTCTTATTTGTTTCCTTTTGGTCCCACTCCAAGTCACATACTAGAGCCCAATTGGAATGGCCCAAAAGGATAGCCCAATTAGATAATCAGTTATATATAAGGAGAGAAACATACAGAATTTCATTAGGCTATTCATAAGGTTTTGATTAAGATCATATAAGAACATGAAATGGTTGATATGTGAGTGTTGGAAACACTCTTATTTTCTCCTTGAAAATTAATTGAGAGACCACACTTCTTGGGTATTAAGTGGAATTGGAATGAAGATTAAAAGTGTTTCCAAGTACTTCTAATATTTTTTTTTGAATTTCACCGTACCAAGGTATGCTTTCTTGTTCTTAAATTTTGAAACTTACATAGTATATGTTATCAATTGCGAATGAAGTAGATCTGTTAGTTTTCCGCTGTGTATGTTTTGTATGTGATACAAACATGTATTTTTCCAACAATTGGTATCAGAGCGGTCTTCAATTTCGAATCTATATAACATGTTTTGTGAGTTTTGGAATTAGAGATAACAGTTTCATGTTATTAGAAGATTATGTATTTAATTTTTTGCATAGTTGTTGAAACTTTGATTTGATAAAAACTGATATTGATGTTATGATGTTGTTTAAATTTGAATTTAAGTATGTTAAATTAAAGTTTAAGGCTGTAACATCAATGGAATTCAGTTTTGATATCAAATTATGCCTATCATGTTCATATGATGGTCGTTTGTTCATAAAAAAACTGTTGAAAACTGCCTACAACTGCTCTTTAAAAACTGAAAACACGCGTTTTTCGCGAGTAACTTCGGGAGAAGGTAATCCGCGAAAAATGCCTTTGATGCCTTTGAAGCACAAAACTGTTTTGCGGGTAAGCTTTACTCGTGAACCAATTGCAAGACAGTCGTGAAAGTTTTTGTCTGAATTTTGTGTTTTCACTATTTTGCCTTAAACCATTTTCGCGGGAAGAGCTTATTCGTGAGATTCTCGTAAAAATGCATCTAAAGGGAATTTTGAATATTTTCTAAGTGTTTTCAAATGTATAAAGTGTTAGGATTAGTGCCCTTAAATCCTATTATAATATGCCATGTATGATATTATGTATGACATTATGTATTAAATGATGTATGACTTAATATTGTGATTATTAAAGTTGCTTTATTCTTATCTAAAATGATGGAAACATGAATATTTGGACATTATCATATAGTTTATGAGATGCATAGTATGTGATTTATGTGATTTAGTCACAGAAGATATAGATCACAAGTTCTTTGTAAACTCAGAATTTTGGTTCGTAGTCGGTGATGAAATTGGGCATTTCATTTGCGAAGACTATAACTGTCACGCCCCAAGTCCAAAAGGGTCTAAAGCATGAGAAAGGCGTCTCAAAGTACCTGTAGAATTTTCCTTTTTGGAAATTCAATCCACATAAATCATATCAATTACTAACATTAAGAATCACTACAATAATTTCATTGAATATACTCTCAAAATAAGTCAGAGCTCTAAGCAATAATTACAAGGACTATTGGCCACAAAAGAATAGAGGTCTGAATATATAGTTACATATCATCAGCTTGTCCCACAGTGGGAATAACATCACAACCACTTATATACAAAAGAATGAGTCAAGCCTATTCTAAGATGTACAACATCTAATATCTCCACTACAAAAGTTCAACCTCCATCAGTAGTCAGTCTAACTACTATTAGCCACCAAAAAACTGTCTCAAAAGATTGTTGTCTACTCTGAAAAGTTTATAAAAATAATGGGATAAGATAGAGCCCAGTAAGTAGCATAATTAATGAGGGTAGGGGAAATGCAAGTTCCATTTTCAATAATAATAATAATAATAATATGATAGGACAAGAATGATTTAATAATGAAACACAAGGTTTCTCAAAATAAATACCATGAAACTATATACCATTATTTGTGAGCACTAACAATATAGTTTCTAAAGCCATAAAATCTGACTTATGGTAATTTATCACAAATATATCACACTACCATATAGACCGGTCAGGGGATCCACCCATTCACAACTGTCATGATATTGTCCTCTCTGGTATGCAGACTCTTGGCCCAATGGACAGTAGCCTCACCCATACCCTCAAGGTTTTTCTCTTCCCCCATGGGCAGCAGAGAGAGCGCGTCAAATAGGACCTCTCTTGCATTTGGTCTCTTGGCCCTAGGGATAGCAGCCTCACCCACACACAATTAAGGAACCTCTTTCCCCTATGGGTAGCAGGGAAGAACGCGTCATCCAAAGTGAAAGAGTACTAACCTAGATTTGATTCCGTTATCACAAAGACTACGACAACCAAATCACACATTGCATGTTATTAAAACCATATAAAGCTCACAAGTATACATTTCCTTGAAACCCATAGTTCATATCCAAGTAATTTCAGAAAAACCTTAAATAATCTAACTTCCACAAAGTTCGTAAGGTTTTCAACTTCATTCTTGTTGAAAATATTTTCTATCAATTTCCCAAATAGCAAGACAAGATAAGCATCTTTAGATTTTCTAATAAACCATAAAATCCATAATTTCCTTATCAAAGAATAAATAAAAGATGCTCATATTTTCCATATCAACAATTCATGCATTTCCCCAAATGCAATACCAAATATGATGCACTTTTCATATATAATAATATATAATAGGGACACAACACAATACTTCTAAGAAAACATATATCCATATATAATTTTCCAAAATGTGTTTGACCCAAAAAGAACATTTATGAAACATGGTTATCTTCCAAAAATATCCCATTAAGAAGCTACTTACCTCGCAACCACAAAATCCTAATTCTTCAAGCTCCAAGGAGATTAGCTAGAACCTAAACAATATCAAGTAAACCTATCATAATAAGCATAGAGTTTGAAATTGCATCTAGCTACAATTTAGGAATTGCCAAAAGAGCACTAAATTAGGCAAGCCTATTATTTAACCTCATCAATAATAATATATCCCACTTCCAAAGTTTCTCAACAAATTGATTCATAAGGCATAAAATCCAATTTATAAGGTTAACCCATTTAATATTATCTCCAACATCATGACTAGCTTCCATAAAATATACACTACATCATTAAGAGACCCATGAAAACAAAATCAAACTATCCTCCAAGACAAGAATTTAGAACTTCAACTAACTCTAAATAAACCTAATGGCAATGGAAAAATTTAATTTACCAACCATCACATGATATAACTCAAAACCCCTAAATTTTCCACCATACATAAACTTTATGTAGTCATCATTAGCACAAATTATATATCCACTTACCAGATAATTCCATCAATACAAAACCCATACATACAAACACATAAATATCACTTCTAATGTTCATAATCACATGGGTATCATTATTAAAACTTAGATAACAATAACCTCAAGCAAAAGTGTGAAACCCACCAAAAAGATTAGAAATTTTTACCTCAAATAAAGGAGATGAAGGTGTTTATGGGTTCACAAAAATTTTCCGGTGATCTTGCCGGAAAAATGATGGTGAAATGGTGTGATTTGGAGTGGAGTCCGGCGGTGAGTGTGTGTGTTTAAGTAAAAAGAAAAGAAAGAAAATGAAAGGGAAAGAAGAGATGGCCGGCCAAAAGAGAGAAAAGAGATAAGGGAAAAGGAGTGGTGGGGAATGGGTGGGGTAGGTAGGGTAGTTGGGAGGCACGTGGGAACACACATAAAGTCTGACCTTTCCCTGTTTTTTTTTTGTTTTTTTTGTTTTTTTTTTGTTTGACTTCGGGACGTTACAATAACATATTAAGTAAGATGATTTGTCTTGATCATGGAAGTGGTGACTTCTAGTTGATATGTTAATATGTTTTAAGAGTTAAAACATATTGAATTAAACCACCGTGAGATTTATTATTCTCCTAACGACTGTCAAATGAATAATAAATCTCACGACTTATATTTACATGAACTCTTAATCCTGAGAGAATAATGGACCTAATCATGAAATGTAGGTTGCTTTGATATATCAGGAGTGAGATATAAAGTATTGGTCAAAAATTCAGTATGTTGGGCAGCCACATTTAGTGTTGATGGAACATATATTCTCAAGATGGAATTCATAGTCTCTTAACGGAGATATAAAATATTCTCTTGAGATAAGTTTAATGGGTTCAGTTATTCAAAGAGTTAGGCCTAACCACTTTAGTAAGACTAAAGTATATATTTATGAAATTAGATTTCATAAATATATGATGAATAACTTTAAAATGATTAAACCAGGTACTCAAGGATTAAGATGTAGTAATTTACAAAGTGGCAGTCTACATTCATGACTTTGTATTGCTACGAATATTTTATGATGGGGTTGTATGTGCAATAAAATCTTGGGAAATAATTTATTGATAAGGCCTAGAGTGCAATTATATTTATATAGTGATATTAAATATAATTAATGGTAATTTTGGACTTGTCAAGAGTTGACAGAAAAGCCCAAAGCCCATTGGAGCTAGTGTCTTATTTGTTCCCTTTTGGTCCCACTCCAAGCCATATACTAAAGCCCAATAGGAAAAACCCAAAAGGCTAGCCCAATTAGATAATCAGTTATTAAGGAAGAAACATACAGAATTTTAAGTGTGAGATTTCTTAATGAAATGAATGTATGTAAGTGTTGGACACTTTCTCATTCTCCCTAAAAACAAACACATATAACTGATTGAGAGACCACACATCTTGGGCATCAAGTGGAATTGGAGTAAAGATTAAAAGTTTTCCCAGGTGCTTTTCATCTCCGGTTTTGAAATTCACTATACCAAGGTACACTCTCTTGATTCTATATTCTAAAACTTACATAGTGCATGTTATCAATTGCGAAAGAAGTAAATCCGTTTATTTTCCGCTGCGTATGTTTTGTATGTGATACAAACATGTTTTTCCAACATAAAGAGAAATGTCGTGTGTGATGAGTTTACACATGGTTCTAACTAAAAAACCTAATGAGATTAAAGATACTAGTTAAATAGAACTCTTAGTTCTAAATAGTTTGGGACTTGTCTTTTAAGAAACATTCTAATGAGATTGGAATTGTTGTATGATTGAAAGTCCTTAATTTATTTTAATTAGAAGTTTTAATGAGATTAAAGCTTAATTAAAAGGTATATAGTTTCTAATGAGATTAGAATTCTTTTATTTAATAAGTTAAGGATAGAGTTCTATATAACTAATTTTTGATTTATTAGTGTTTAAGGAATCCTAAATAGTTTAGGACTTCCATTTTAGTTAGTGATTCTAATAAGATTAGAGCCTTTATCAAGTGTAAGGTTATTAGTTGTGATGGGATCACAGTTATTTAAAGAAAACCCAAATAATGAGTGGGATTGTTGAAATTGTTGGGAAATCATCATGTTTGTAACGAATACAAAACATACGCAGCGGAAAATAAACGGATCTACTTCATTCGCAATTGATAACATTCACTATGTAAGTTTCAGAATATAAGAACAAGAGAGTGTACCTTGATGCGGTGAATTTCAAAACCGAATGAAGAAGTACTCGGGAATACTTTCAATCTTCACTCCAATTCCACTCGATGCCCAAGATGTGTGGTCTCTCAATCAGTTCTATGTTTTTAGAGAGAATATGAAAGAGTGTCTCTCTTCCTTATTTCATTACCATAATTATGATAAAACATACAAACCATTTTATTCTATATAAAATTCTGTATGTTTCTCTCTACATAACTGATTATCTAATTGGGCTAGCCTTTTGGGCCTTCCCAATTGGGCTTTAGTGTGTGGCTTGGAGTGGGACCAAAAGGGAACAAATAAGACACTAGCTCCAATGGGCCTTGAGCTTTTCTGTCAACTCTTGACAAGTCCAAAGTTACCATTAATTATATTTAATACCACTATATAAATATAATTGCACTCTAGGCCTCATTAATAAATTATATCCCAAGACTTTATTATACATGCAACCCCTTCATAAAATATTCGTAGTAACACAAAGTCATAAATATAGACTGCCACTTTGTGAATTACTACATCTTAATCCTTGAGTACCCGGTTTAATCCTTATGAGTTATTCACCATATATTTATGAAATCCAATTTCATAAATATATACTTTAGTCTTACTAAAGTGGTTAGGCCTAACTCTCTGAATAACTGTACCCATTAAACTTATCTCAATGGAATATTTTATATCTCCGTTAAGAGACTATGAATTCTATCTTGAGAATATATGTTCCATCAACACTAAATGTGACTGCCCAACATACTGAGGTTTTGACCGTTACTTTAGATCTCACTCCTGATATATCAAAGCAACCTACATTTCATGATCAGGTCCATTATTCTCTCAGGATTAAGAGTTCATGTGAATACAAGTCGTGAGATTTATTATTCAATTGACAGTCGTTAGGAGAATAATAAATCTCACAGCGGTCCAGTTCAATATGTCTTAACTCTTAAAACATATCAACATATTAACTAGAAATCACCATTTCCATGATCAAGACAAATCATCGTAGTTAATATGTTATAGTCTTCGCAGATGAAATGCCCAATTTCATCACCGACTACGAACCAAAATTCTGAGTTTACAAAGAACTTGTGATCTATATCTTCTGTGACTTTTCACATAAATCACATACTATGCATCTCATGGACTATTTGATAATGTCCGAATATTCATGTTACCATTATTTTGGATAAGAATAAAACAACTTTATTCAACATAATATTAAGTCATACATCATTTCTCAAATAATGTCATACATAATATTATACATAGCATCATACAATAGGATTTAAGGGCACATATCCTAACAGAAATAACCCTTTTGTTAAGTTTATTGTAATATGAATAGATACCTTGTCTTGACTTTGAGTCTTGCATTCCATGTGGAGGGTACTTACTTCACGGATTACAAGGTTAATCTTCTTTGTGATTGCGCGACTGTTCGTTACGTTATTGTGACGAGACTTAGTAACATTACATTAAATTTAAACAATTAAACACATTTGATGTGTATGGTTAAAATTGTGATTAGATCACAATGTTTTCAAGACAATCCACTTGTTTTTAAATTTCTAGTGGGAGAGAGATTCAAGGGTTGATTCTCACGGCCTCATTGCTGGTTCATAGTAGTGTGATTAGGCACCTCACCTTGGCGTATATGCCTTGCTCCCTTCGAAGGGTGTTTAATTCATGGTACTATAGATTAAACTTCTTAATGATAGATGAAGTGTGTTTTTATATTGAGAACGACCATGCTTCCGTGGAGTTACTTGGTGACTCACATAGATTCTAGGCAATAATGTATACTAGACTAAGTTTAATGTTGACCTCCCTACGGAGCTATGTCGTTATTACTTAGAGACTAAAGAAAAAGCGGCAAATTATTTTTGTTTGGTAAGAGTTACCATGATAGCATTAATAATGAGAATATTTCTTGCCTGATCATAATGATTTGTATGACCTCGCTTCTGAGGAATATTAATTTCAGGATTAGGTTGTCATTGCACCTAATATAATATGTTTTAATAGGTTCCATATTATATGGTTATGGGTGCAAAATATAATGTCACTGTAATTATGTTCATAGTCTCAAAATAAAGTTGTCATAAATTTTGTTCTCTAGCTACTATTTTAAATGAATCACATTAACTAAGAAATAATTTTGGATATAGTGCTTAAAGGAGATGAAGTACATAAATATGTTTTGATTCAGCATTGTCATAATTTCCTATGCATGATGTATTGATGGAAGATAGCTTATGATATGATCATAGTCTCCATTGAAATGCTAAAATGTTACATTGGCTTCTATCTCAATTGTGCTACAACATGAGATGCAAGAGTTAGTACTAGACTTAGACTTTATATTAAGTCTAAATGAAATGTTTGATATTAATCATATTGAGTGCTAAGAAAAGCTTAGGGAGTTCCAATTCTATGTCATTTTATGAAAATATTTTGATTTTAAAATGAATTGGAATTCTTGGATGTAGAGATTAAATGTTAATCTCATTTGGTTATGATCCACAAGTCCTTGTTAGAATCGTTTAATCAATTCAGATTGTTTTGAAAATAAATTCTTTTTATGTTATCTGAATTGATGAGTGAGTTCTATGCAACGGAAAACATCCTAAAAGCTAAGGCTAGGATCAATATGATTTAATTCAAATTTTTAACCTGAATCGAAAGGTAAGGGTGGTAAGAAGAGGAATTATAATACCAAACAGTTGGACAAGCAAGTTGCCCTAGTAGTTGCCAAAAGGAAATTGGACTCAAAAGCATGACCAAAAGGAAAGTGTTTTCGTTTTGGTAAAGCTAAGCATTGTTCATGGTTGTCTTCTAGATGAAAATTTGCATGTTTTACTTTTTAAAGAGAAAGTTTCCATCCTTTGTTATTGTATGTTTTGGCACTTATGTCTAGATCTTATTAATCTAAAAGATATTCAAGATTGGTAAAAAATGGGCTTTTAAGAACCATTATTTTAAAGGATAATAAGATCTAGGGCTCCTTTATTGTAAAGGAATATAGTTTTAATGACTTCTTTAGGTCAGTGCATAGATGAAGGAGAAATAAGACTCTTATAGAAATAGTAATGTACATGATAAGTATTTCCATTTGCTTATTTCTTTTGGAGATATACTCTATGTATTACTATACATTTTCTAAAATTGATTTCAAAAGTTTTTTCCTAGGACATTTATCAAATTGTGGATTGGGTGAAAACCTAGTATATGATACTTCCATATTTAGAGATGTCCAGCACTTGTGCTAGAAAGGAAGTCTAACAAAATTGAAATCAAAAGATAGAAAAATGTGTGTTTATGATGGGTATCCAAGAGGAATTGCAAAAGCTTGTTTTAGAAGTTGTAATTTACAACTATGTGTTTTGTTGGCTTTAATTCCATGCCAAATTTGTTTGTAATTCTATTCAATCTTTTTATACCCCTGTATTTATTGTGGAATTTAATTGTAAGGGTTGTGTGATAGAGAGAAAGTGTGAAGACTCAAGCAATTGAAGACAGAAGAGTTTTCGTGGGTATCTCGCGACTAAGCATCTCGCGAAATAATGCATGTGCCTTGCATATGACTGGAATGCGAAGAGTTAGGACAAATGGAGACAGCTATGTTTCGTGAGTAGCTCGTAAGTAAGGCCTTTCCACAAGATACTCGCGAAACATTCTGTTTTGCCAAACTGTACTATCTAATACACACTTTCTGTACTCACACTACCCATAGATATTAGAGAGAGCTTCTGAGAGAAAACCCTAGCCACAAACCCTTGAGAGTGAGAGATTGTTATACCCACAGTTCTCTACACAATCCATTGTGGTTTTCCTCAACTCTTACCTCTCCATTTCCAAATCCTTGAGAGGTTGATAGCCCAAACACTTTACCACACCCATCTTGAGTGAAAAGTAAGGTTTTAGAGCTGTTGGGAAGCATTGGAAGAAGCTATATGTTTGGTAGATGCAATTGGGCTGAATTGAGTGATCCGAAGAGCTAGAGAAGACAAGGCTTGGCAAAGCTAGTTGGTAGCAGGAGCTTGGAGGGCTCGAGGACATGGGGTAGACTAGGCTTGGAGGGTCTTTTATTATTCGTGTACTCCAACTTATTCTCTAGTGGAACGATTTACCGCTTGGAGGGTGGTAGAGAGGTTTTACGTTGAGTTCTTCGGTTTCTTCTTTGATAACACATTGGAGTGTTATCTTGTATTTGCATTCTTCTTCCCTACTCTTTTACCTTTCAATTTACTGTCGTGCTTTATTGCTTATGGGTTAGAGTAGTTTATTTGTTTATCCGCTCGCATTTACTCTATTCCGCACTTTGTATAAGTTAGAGTATAATCTATCGAGCCGTTATCTTTAATTTAGGGGTCTAAACAGCTCTTGTGTTTTTAACAAAAATCCGAGCTTTCAAGTAGCAATCTTGAGGAAGATATCTATATGATGTAACATAGCAAAGAAACAATAGTGTTTATTATGCAAGTTGCTTAAATTTAATTTAAGGATTAAAGTAAGCATCTGAATCATAAAATATCATCTTTGATCAAGGAATCAAATTGTTTGATTTTGATCAAGTATCAAAAGGCCTCATGTGTGTAAAAGTTATATAGAATAATAAATTTCTTAATGTATGTTGATGGCATTCTAATCATTTAGAATGATGTAGAGTTATTGTCATTGATAGAGTTTTTGTTGTCTAATCTAGTTTGATATAAAGTACTTGGGAAAGACTAGTCACATCCTAAGAATTAAACTTTGTTAAAATTCAAAAATTAGGATGTTGGGTCTATTTCAAACTGTTTAAATAGATTAGATTCTAGCCAAGTATAGCATGTAATACTTCAAGAAAGGATTATTTCCTTTTAAGTTTGAAGTTCCTTTATAAAGGACTATAGTCCTAAGACAGATAAAATGAAGAGCATATTAAGACAATTCCTTATACCATATCAATAGGAAGTCTTTATGCTATGCTATATACTAGGCTAAATATCTATTCTGCAGTGGGCATGGTAAGCAAATATCAATTGAATTAAAGATCACTTAATTTAGTGGGAGTAAAGCATATACTCAAATATCTTAGGAGAATGAGGGATTATATGCTTGTCCCAAGAGTGAGGTTTTGATAGTTACTGAATGTACAAATACTGACTTGTAGTTTGATTATGATTCATGAAGTTGGAGTTCAATATATGTGTCCATCCTAGGTGGTGAAGATACACATTAAGTGTAAGTAATATCTCATTACAGAGATATAAATACGTGAAAAGTAGTAGTAGAATACCAATTATTAAAAAAAAATACATGTTTGTATCACATACAAAACATACGCAGCAGAAAATTAACAGATCTACTTCATTTGCAATTGATAAAATGTACTATGTAAGTTTCAGAATTTAAGAACAAGAAAGTGTAGTAGTAGTAGAATACCAATTGTTGAAAAAATTCATGTTTGTATCACATACAAAACATACGCAGCAGAATATTAACAGATCTACTTCATTCGCAATTGATAAAATGTACTATGTAAGTTTCATAATTTAAGAACAAGAAAGTGTACCTTGGTGTGGTGAAATTAAAAAAAAAAAAAGATTAGAAGTACTTGGGAACACTTTTAATTTTCACTCCAATTCCACTTAATACCCAAGAAGTGTGGTCTCTCAATTAGTTTCCAAGGAGAGAATAAGAGTGTGTCCAACACTCACATATTAATTATTTCATGTTCTTATGTGATCTTAATCAAAACCTTATGAAAAGCCTTAATGAAATTATGTATGTTTCTCTCCTTATATATAACTGATTATCTAATTGGGCTAGCCTTTTGGGCCATTCCAATTGGGCTCTAGTATGTGGCTTGGAGTGGGACCAAAAGGGAACAAATAAGACTCTAGCTCCAATGGGCCTTGGGCTTTTCTGTCAACTCTTGACAAGTCCAAAGTTTACCATTACTTATATTCAATATCACTATATGAATATAATTGCACTCTAGGCCTTATTAATAAATTATATCCCAAGACTTTATTATACATGCAACTCTTTCATTAAAATATTCGTAGTAATACAAAGTCATGAATATAGACTGCCACTTTAAAGATTATTACATCTTAATCCTTGAGTACCCAGTTTAGTCTTTTATGTTATTCATCATATATTTATGAAATCCAATTCCATAAATATATACTTTAGTAACTCTTAACTAAAGTGGTTGGGCCCAGCACTCTGAATAACCAAAGCCATTAAACTTGTCTCAAAAGAATATTTTATATCTCCTTTAAGAGATTATGAATTCCATCCTAAGAATATATGTTCCATTAACACTAAATGTGGCTACCTAACATACTGAGGTTTTGATCGTGACTTTATATCTCACTACTGATATATCAAAACAATCTACGTCTCATGATCAGGTCCATTATTCTCTCAGGATTTAGAGTTGATGTAAATAGAAGTCGTGAGATTTATTATTCATTTGACAGTCGTTAAAGGAATAATAAATCTCATAGCGGTCCAGTTCAATATGTCTTAACTCGTAAAACATATCAACAAATCAACTAGAAGTCTCCACTTTCATGATCAAGACAAATTATCTTAGTTGATATGTTATAGTTTTCGCAGATGAAATGCTCAATTTCATCACCGACTACAAACTAAAATTCTGAGTTTACAAAGAACTTGTGATATATATCTTCTGTGACTTTTCACATAAATCACATACTATGTATCTCATGGACTAAGATAATGTCCCATTAGTTCAGTTATAGATAGTCTCATATAATTAAATAATTTAATTATTTATGACATGCAAATAAATTGGATTTTAGGGCATAAACCCCAACAAGTACCACTACAAAAGGGCTTAACTTTTGTAGTTGTAAAATGAGGTTATAAGGGCTAAAACTCTAACACACACAACCAATGTAGGATAAACATCCCAATTTTTTTTTAGAGAACAATAATACTTATTAGAACTTAAGTTTGAAGAAAATGGCGGGAGATTAGTTTGAAGAAATTGAAAAAGAAATTATGAAAAAGTTGGATTTGGACCGTCAATTCCATGACATAACAATTATATATCGTATTCCTCATGGAGATTTTAGTGACCAAATTGTCTTGACACCAATATCCATAAAAGGAGACAAGCATGTTAAGATTATATTTGACAGGATAAACTCGACACCCTAATTAAATGCTACTGAGTTGTATATAAGTGTGAAGCCTCATACAGTTGTTGGCGGTGATGATGTGCAACAAACAACTTTGGAAGGTGATGGAGGGGAAGAATTACAGTCGGTACATGCTGATGGTCATCTGAATCTTACTCAATGAACCATAATTAGGGGTTATATACTACCATTTCATAAGACACCAACTCCAATGGATGTTTGCGAATCCAGTTATCAACACAAATATATTCCATCTCTAGGGGGGAAGGCCAAGTCAGCATTGATCATGATAGAGATGAGTATGAAGAGATGATTGGGATAGATGACTTCTATGAGTATGTTGATCACAATGAAAATGCTGACAATGTTCATAATGATGCTGTGGATGATCATGATGATGATGCTATGAAATTTCATGGTGATGATGATGATAATGATGTAGGCGATGATATAGGCGTGCAACATGTTACAAATACAATCCCTACTTACAAAGCTCATGGCCCGTCATTCTATGCAAACATTTAGGATAATATAGCTGATTCTTCGAATGTTGAGATACCATATCATCGAGTTGGGAGTGGGGAATGCATTTTAGCAAAGGGTTGATTTTCCCCAATAAAGAGGTAGTGAGGCATGTATTAATAGTTTACTCTGTGGACAATAACAAGAATAATGTAATTGAGCGGTCAAACCATCAAAGATTGTGTGTGAAATGCGTGTATGGGTCATGCCTATGGATAGTCCAAGCATTCCCGCAGCAGAAACTTAACGAACTATGGGCCATTATAGTATGCAATGGTCTTTAGACTTGTACATAAGTTGGGGTGAACCAAGACAGTAGAATTATGAATTTGAATTTTCTTGCAAGAAAACTTCATAAGTTAGTACTTGAAAATCACACTTACACAATAAAGTATCTCCAAATGATTATGCATGAAAGGTTTAAACATGAAATTTGTACTAAAAGATATGGAATGCGAAACAAAAGGTCATTGCAAACATACATGGGGATTGGGAAGATTCGTATCAAAAGTTGCAAAAGTTGTTGTTGGCATATAAGGATTTGAATCAGGGTACACAGGTTTTTTTGGTTTATCAACGGGACCTACCTGGTAATATTATATTTAAGTACGTATTTTGGTCTTCCTTTCCTATTGTTGGATTCGCACATTGTAGGCCAATAATTAGTATTGATGGAACTCATCTTTATGGAAAATATAAAGGAATGTTGTTGATTGCAATGGCTATTGATGCGAAGAATGAGAGTTTTCCTCTTACCTTTGCAGTTGTGGATGAAGAGACGAGGGCTAGTTGGGGATGGTTTTTAGCTTGCCTCAAGACTGCGATACAGGATGTGGCACCCCCTTCTAGTGTTTGAACCGACATAAAGGTATTATAGCATCCATTACATAGTGGCCACGTAATTACGTACCGGTAGATCATTGATATTGCATTAGACATGTGGCTAGCAACTTCAACAGTCAATTTAAGGACCCATTCTTAAAGTCTCTGTCCTTAAAAGTAGGATACGCTACTTAGGCCCTCAAACTTGATAAAATATTGGAATGCATTAAGAATGGTTAGATCAAATTCAGTAAGAATCCAAATACTAAGAAACTTAAGCCGAACTTATATCTAAAGAAGGAGCATCTGTCAATGTGGACATTGTCACATGATCGTGGATTCCATTATGGGGAAATGACTATCAATATATTGGAGTGTTTCAATGTATTGAAAGGTGCACGTTGTCTACCAATATCTGCTTTGGTTGACTACATTTGGTGTAAACTTGTCGCATATTTCAAATAATCAGCACACAAAGATTTTAAGTGGTCTCAAACATGGTCAAGAGTTTAATAGTTATGCAATGGGTATCCATGAAGCGAATTATGTAAAAGGGAAAAGACATTTTGTGAGGCCATTTGACTAGAAAAATGGTGTATATCAAGTTTGCACAACATATAATCCATACAGCTCTTAAAAGGAAGAACATAGTCATGAAGTAAAATTATAGGATGACATGTATACTAATGGCAAGTGGGAAATGTATAAGATTCCTTGTTTACATGTAATTGCACTTTGTTTAAGGGAAAGTATCAATGCAATGGTGTATATTGAACCATGTTATAGTTTAAGGCAATGACTTGCCAATTATTCACATGGTTTTCGTGTTGTAGCAAAAGGTTGACAGCCCAACTTTGTACCCTAATCCCGAGATGTTGCGAGACAAAGGTCGACCTATGACAACCAGATTGAGGAATGAGATGGATTGGAGGGAGAGTCAACATGCAATCATGTTCCAAACTAGGTAAGTAAGTTTTGACCCAACCCATAAACCATGGCCCATGGATCATCCACATAGGTTATCTGATAAGTAAGTTTAAATTTAAACTAACTAATATTAGTATGAGTTGTCAAGATCAGTAGTGGAGTAATTTAAACTTAGCAGTTGAGTACTTTTAGGGATCACACATATCTGATAGTGGGTGAATCTCTACTAGTATTTAAAGTGCTCCTACATCAGTCAAATTAAGAGTCATAGTGAGTGAACATTCGTATAGTTTTTGAGTGCTCTCTCAAATAAGCCATCTCTCTGGGACAACATTTACTGTTTCCTAGAATTTAGAGTGTGGAAGTTAGGATAGACTCTAGTAGCTTCTTCGACGACTTGGAGGTGTTCCACAAAGGAGATCGTGAGGAGTTAGTAAATCAAGCAAAGAACAAGATCCGAAAATTTGGTGATCCGTTCCACCAAAGGTATGTGTCTATATGACCCATAATATTTTATTCAACACTAGTATCAGAGCTGTTTTATGCTTGTTTTCGCATGATGCCATTGATGGAAAAATACATGTTTGTATCACATACAAAACATACGCAGCAGAAAATTAACGAATCTACTTCATTCGCAATTGATAACATGTACTATGTAAATTTTAGAATTCAAGAATAAGAGAGTGTACCTTGGTATGGTGAATTTCAAAACAAAGATCAGAAGAGACTGGCTCCAATGGGCCTTGGGCTTTTTTGTCAACTCTTGACAAGTCCAAAGTTACTATTAATTATATTTAATACCACTATATAAATATATTTGCACTCTAAGCCTTATTAATAAATTATACATGCAACCCCTTCATAAAATATTCTTAGTAACAAAAAGTCATGAATGTAGGCTGCTACTTTTTGAATTACTATATTTTAATCCTTGAGTACCAGGTTTAATCCTTTTAAGTTATTCATCATATATTTATGAAATCCAATTTTATAAATATATACTTTAATAATTTCTTACTAAAGTGGTTAGGCCTAACTCTTTGAATAACCAAACCCATTAAACTTATCTCAAGGGAATATTTTATATCTCCGTTAAGAGACTATGAATTCCATCTTGAGAATATATACTCCATCAACACTAAATGTGGCTGCCCAACATATTGGGATTTTGATCATGTCTTTAGATCTCACTCCGGATATATCAAAGCAACCTACACTTCATGATCAGGTCCATTATCCTCTCAGGATTAAGAATTCATGTAAATAAAAATTGTGAGATTTATTATTCATTTGACAGTTGTTAGGAGAACAATAAATCTCATAGCGGTCTAGTTCAATATGTCTTAACTCTTAAAACATATCAACATATCAATTAGAAGTCTCCACTTCCATGATCAAGACAAATCATCTTAGTTGATATGTTATAGTCATTGCAGATGAAACGCCCAATTTCATCACTAACTACGAACTAGAATTCTGAATTTACAGAGAACTTGTGATTTATATCTTCTGTAACTTTTCACATAAATCACATACTACGCATCTCATGGACTATATGATAATGTCCGAATATTCATGTTGCCATTATTTTAGATAATGATAAAACAACTATATTAATTACAACATTAAGTCATACATAATGTCATACATAATATTATACATAGCATCATACAATAGGATTTAAGGACACTAATCCTAACAATCTCCCACTTTCTCTAAAGACTATTGTGCACTAATCTAACTCCCATTCCCTCTAAATGTGACTCGAAAGTCCTTTGAGGCAAGGCTTTGGTAGAGGGATCCACTAGATAATTTGCACTATCTATCTTTGCTACTACTACATCTCCACGAGCAACAATGTCTCTAATGATGTGGTACTTTCTCCCAATGTGCTTTCCTTTCTTATGATTCCTTGGATCATTGGATTGTGCAACCGCTCCACTATTGTCGCAAAACAATGTGATAGGAACTTGCTCCATTCTCACAACACCAAGATCAGAAAGGAATTTCTTGAGCCAAACAGCTTCCTTTGCTGCCTCACAAGCAGCAACATATTTAGCTTCCATGGTGGAGTTCGCAATGTAAGATTGCTTAACACTTCTCTAACTTATGACTCCACCTCCTAAGGTGAACACACAACCTGAACTAGACTTTCTAAAGTCTAGATCTGATTGAAAATTTGAATTTGTATAGCCAATAGGAATCAAATCCTCACAACGGTAAACAAGCATATAATCTCTCGTTCTCCGTAGATACTTGAGAATATGCTTTACAGCTTAGCCAATTTTTTGGTCCTGGATTTGATTGATACTGGCTGACCATGCCAACTGGATAACAGATATCTGGGCTAGTACAAAGCATAACATACATGAGACTTTCTATTGCAGAAGCATAAGGAACTTGTCTCATCATATTTTCTTCCTCTTGAGTCTTAGGCCTTTGGTCATTAGATAGAGGAACTCCATGTCTGAAAGGAAGCCATCCTTTCTTGGAGTTTTGCATGCTAAACCGTTCTAGAACCTTTTTATAAATCCAGCTTATGATAAGCCAAATATCTTATTTTTGCAATCTCGCCAAAGCTTGATCCCTAGAATAAAGTTAGCCTCACCTAAGTCCTTCATATCAAATTGGCTTGACAACTAAACATTTACTGATGACATTACCCCTACATCATTTCCAATGAGTAGAATATCATCAACATAAAGCACTAGGAACATTACTAATTTATCTTGATGTCTCTTGTACACACATGGTTCATCAAGATTTTGTTCAAAACCAAATGACTTGATTGCTTGATCAAATCTGATGTTCCATGACCTAGATGCTTGCTTAAGTCCATAAATGGACCTTTTCAACTTGCATACCATATGCTCTTGGTTCTTCTCTATAAAACCTTCCGGTTGCATCATATAGATTTTCTCTTCAAGATTGCCATTGAGAAATGCAGTCTTAACATCCATTTGCCAAATCTCATAATCATAATGAGTAGTAATAGATAAAATAATTCTGATAGATTTAAGCATTACTACTGGTGAAAAGGTTTCTTCATAATCAATACCTTCTTTTTGTGTATACCCTTTCGCCACTAGCCTTGCTTTAATGGTTTCATCCTTTTCATCTATCCCTCTCTTCCTCTTGTAAACCCATTTGCAACCAATAGGTTTAATGCCATTAGGCGCCTTTACAAGATCTCAAACTTGATTGGAATACATGGAATATAATTCAGATTTCATAGCTTTGACCCAATGATGTGCATTTATATCGTTCATTACCTCTTCATAAATGTAGGGATCCGATTCAGTCTCTTTCGAGATAGCTTCATAAGTTTCTCCCAAACCTATAAGTCTTATAGGAGGCCAAACAATTCTCCCACTATGACGAGGCACTTGTGTACTAGACATCTCATGAGAAGTATCTTGTGGTGTATCCAATACAGCCATATCATTCCTAGTTTCATCTATTGGTCGTTCATTTATAGGTTCATTCATTTCAGCCAACACAACTCTACTTCTAGGAGTATAATCATTCATATAGTCATTTTTCAAGAATTTGGCATTTGTACTAACAAACATTTTATTATCCTTATGACTATAGAATAAACCTCCAACGGTTCCTTATGGATACCCTACAAAGCAAACCATTTCTGTTTTAGACTGTAACTTGTCAGACTTTCCTTTTAACATATGTGCTGGACAACCCCAAATATGGAGATGCCTCATACTAGGCTTACGCCCATTCCATAACTTTATAGGTGTTTTAGGAACAGACTTCGAAGGTACTAAATTCAAAAGATACATTGCAGTGTTTAAAGCATATCCCCAAAAGGAAATTGGTAGAGTCGAATAACTCAACATGGACCTAACCATATCTAAAAGAGTCCTATTCCTTCTTTTCTGCTACATAATTTTGTTATAGAGTTCCAGGTGCAGTCATAGTGAGAGATGATTATGACCTTAGAAAAATTTTTTATCTCGCTTTGTAGAAAGGAATATCATGGTCTAGTTGGATTTTTGGAAATAAAATTAAAAAATGTGTGTGCTACTGTTAACTTGTGTAATGAATGTAGTGAACATGGCCACTAAGAATGTAGTTGCCGATCTAACTAAGGAAGAGAAACTAGATAGAATTAACTTTGATATGTGGCATAGAAAAATTCAATATCTGCTTAATGAACAAGAGGTCTTTGAAATCCTAATCAATGTAATGATGCAACTTGAAAATGGGAATACTGCCTATAGAGGGACTTCGACAACTAGGTTGCGAGCTCTTTCTTTGAAGTTTGAGCAATATGTCATGCATTCAAAGCATAGCATGGCTAACATCTAAGGACAATGTTTGCATTGATCCGTGACCTAAAGGCTGCTAGCAATAATCTCTCTGATGAACAACAGGTTACAGCGGTGATACGTTCACTGCTAGAACCTACTTGGGGGCAAATGAAGCTTGTTTTGACACATAGTGAGAATATCAAGACTTTTGTTGATATTTCTTGTCATCTCAAGCTTGAGGCGGAGCGCACCAAAACACCGTCCTTATTGCCCAATTTGGGCAGCAGAAGGCATTTAATCCTAAATGCAAAAGACAAGGAAGGAATGCCAAAGGAGCTAGTAACTTTGGCCCAAAAGAAAGCAATATAGCAAAGCACCAAAAGGGCTATACAGAAACAAACAGAGAAACAGAGACTTACAAATATAATGAGGAACACGGCAGAGGCATATGATATAAGAGAAATAAAAAAAAAAGAGAAGCAGAAAGGGTCAGGTTAGGGTTTCTAGGTACGAGTATGCGTGCGCATACATGGAACATGCGTGCACAACTTAGTTGTGTGCATATGCATACTTCGAGTATTTATGTGCATGCAAAAAGCATGCGTACGCATACACGTCTCAAAAGCCTAACCCAGAAAAGCAAGAACGTAGTAACTCAGATATGAAAAACTAACAACCTAACATGCTTTATATCAAAAGATAAAGAAAACCCAAACTAAGCAGAAATATTATAACACAAAATAAGCAGCAGAAACAGAAATAAGGATAAAAAAAGAAAAAAGAAAAGAAAAGAAAAGAGGTTAGAAACTTTATACCCAAAAAAAAAAAAAAGCTCCTTGGCTTGAGTTTGACTGTTACCCTCAGTCAATTTATTCACAATTAAATACAAAAGTGATTAGTAATCTTAAAACTTCAAGATCAAGACTAGAAAAGACCCCAATCACAAAAATATTGACTTGAGGATGTTTTGTGAAAAAACTCCCTATTTGATTCATTATTTCTAGTGAATCTAGTGTTTTCCCTTAGGATTTTTGTGTCTTTTGAAAACTACTATGTATGGCTTTATATAGTGAGAAAATAAGGGTTTGGAACGACTCTCAAATGATGTGGGATTCATTCCAAAATCCTCTTCAATGCAGAAAAACTTGCTTTTCATAGTTTCTGGAACCCCAACATGCGTATGCATGCCCGTGTATGCGTACGCGGGCATGAAGCATGCGTACACAAAGCCTGAGCATGCGTGCGCATACACGTATATGCGTACGCATGCCCTAGGGTTTCCTTAGTCTTTATTTTCCAAATATAGCTTATTTTATTCATAAAAAGAGTTATATTTCCCTAAAACATTTTCCCCAAGTCAATTTCAATCTGATTGGACCTTAAAATAACCTTGGGCTTTAGAATTTCAACATCATTAGGGAACAGGGCCTCGAGTTGTAAAGGATACAAAATGCAGCGTCGACAAATGTATCAATTAAAGTAATACTTTTTTAAGTTAAATACAATCCATGGCCTAGCTACAAGTTTTCATCCAAATCTTTTAATCGATAAGCCCCTGTCCCAATGACAGATGATACCTGATACGACCCCTTCCAGCTAGGCCCAAGCTTCCCCCAAGTAGGGTCCCTAGTGTTTCCTAAGACCTTCTTTAATACTAAGTCTCCCAAGATAAACTCCCTACATTTCATGCCCTTGTTATACTTGAGAAAAATTCTTTGTTGGTAATTCGCGAGCTTTACCGAAGTGACTTCGTGGTTCTCTTTAATGAGATCCAGATGTCTACCCAACAAGGTGGTCCGGTATGCCCACAACATGCTGGGAAGCTCCTCTGTCCATGTTCCATTAACATCATCCAATCTTCTCTTCAACCCGTTCACAATAGACTTGTTAGTCGTTTTAGCTTGTACATTGTCTTATGGATAGGATGGGGTTAAGTATCTGTTGGTAATACCAAGTTCTGTGCAGTATCGCTAGAAGGATTCGTTATCAAATTAGAGTCCTTTGTTTGAGATCAGAACTTTAGGTACCCCTAACCGCGTTACAATATTTGTCCAGACAAATCATTTGAAATTTGTACCTTAAATGTTGGCTAGGGGTTCAACCTTGACCCATTTAGTGAAGTAGTCTGTCCCGACCAAGTGCCATCCTCTATTTATCGTGGCTTTTGGGAAATGCCCCACTATGTCTAGTCCCTACTATACAAAAGGCCACGAGCTAGTGATCGAGTTCAAAACCTCGCCAGGTTGATGTATGCTGGGTGTGAAACGCTGACACTAATCACATTTTTTTCAAAACTCTTAACTATGTCTCTCCCGCGTGACTTCCACACACCCCCTCTGTAACTCTTTTAGTAGTACTTCAACTGCTTCGTGATTGACGCATAGTAAATAAGGTTCAGAATATGACCTCTTGTATAACTTCCGCTCTATAGACATCCAATACCTTGGAGACTTGCAGTTGACCTTTTCAACCTCTAGTTTGTCTTTCGAGAAGTTTCCTTCCCTAATATAAGTCAAGATAGGGTCCATCCAACTGAGACCGGGGTGATACCCATCACAATGACCTTTTTTGGTGGTAAGTGCTCGAAATAGGGAGGATTTCCATTGTTATAATTTGAAGGAGTGAGTCACTTACCAATGAGGCCAGTATGGCAAAGGAATCTGCATGACTGTTGCTTCCCTAGGAGATCTAAAGGATTTCTATGCTCTTAAATTGAAATTGAAGCATTCTAACCTCCTTTAAGTAATCAATCAATCTCTTCTCCTTAGCCTCAAATTCCATGTTAACTTGATTTACCACCAGCCTAGGGTCACATTGAACCCTTAGTCTATCTACACCAATAGGCCTAGCCATCTGCAATCCAGCTAAGAAGGATTCATACTCCGCTTCATTGTTGGATGCTCGGAAGCCCAATCTGAATGACTTTTCTACCTTATATCCTCTAGTGAGACCAGTACAATGCCCACTCCTACCCCTTGGTAGTTGGAAGACCCATCAACATATGCCTGACATACTAGAGTCATCTCTGATTGTTCAGAGTTTTCCCCTCGAATACTCATAATCTTGAGGCCGCTCAGAGTTTATTGGCAATGAAATAAGCCAAGACCTACCCCTTGACCTACGTCCATAGACTGTACTTGATATTAAAAGCCCCTAGGGACGTCCCCTATTTGGCTATTATGCCTTAGAAATCTGCCCACTTGAGTAAGGCTTGAGTGAGTGTTCCGTGAGTTCTATCACAGTATGAGTCTGGAAGTAATGAAGTAATTTCTTGGTAGCATGGACAATGACTAGTGCTACTTTCTTCAAAGGAAGATATTTTATCTGGGCCTCTAGAAGGGTTTTGTGTACATAGTATATCGACTTTTGAACATTTTAGTGACCATTCTCTGATACGTGGATCCCGCCTGTGTTAGCCAGAAAGGCATGTCATTGTAGTGGAAATTGTCATGGGAGTTATGAAAGAAGTTTTTTTTTTTTCTGATCTTTGGGGACCAAAGCTATCTGGTGATACCTTTGGAAGGAATCAAGGAAACTCATTCTTGGGTGCCCAAAGGTGGCGTCTACAAGCTAGTCTATCTTTGGTACCAAGAAAGGATCTTTTAGGCAAGCTACTCTATTCAGATTAGGACCCCACTCATTGCATGATTGGTGATAGCCAAATACATGTAAAGTTTCACACACTACAGGTCAAGAAAGAATTGGAGCCTGGGCTAAATACATTTTCAGCTCGAAGAAAGCTCTTTGACACTCCTTAGTCCATTGAAAATCCTTCCACTTCTTTAGAAGTTGGAAAAAAGGTCTCCACTTGTCTGCAGATTTAGGTATGAAGCAATTGAGAGCGGTAGTCATCGATGGTTACAACTTTTGCAAAGAGACAATTTGGTCAAGATTTACTTCAATTGTTGGTAAAACACATGGAAAAATATAGTTTTGTATCTCATACAAAAACACGCAGTGGAATATAAACGGATCTGCTTCATTCATGTGAGATAACGTGCAACATCTGTGTTTTAAAACAAAGAACAAGAAATTGTACCTTGATGCAGTGAAACTCAAAACAAGATGAAGTTTGAACTTGGGAAGACTCTCAATCTTTACTCCAATTCCACAATGTACCCAAGATGTGTGGTCTCTCAATCAGTTCTATATGTAATTGTTCAAGAGAATAACCAAGTGTCTCCCTTAAGAAAAACTTAGAATCTTTCTTCTTTTTAATCATACATATATTTCTGCACTAAGCAGTTACTTTATATAATAATTCTTATTAAATAAATAACTGATTATCTAATCAGGTTAACCTTTTTAGGCCAGCCCAATTAGGCTTTAGTGTGTGGCTTGGAGTGGGACCGAAAGAGACAAATAAAGCTCTAGCTCTAATGGGCTTTGGACTTATCTATCAACTCTTGACAAGCTTAAAGTTATCATTAATTATATTTAATACCACTATATAAATATAATTGCACTCTAGGCCTTATTAGTAAATTATATCCCAAGACTTTATTAAACATTTAACCCCTTCATGAAAATATTCGTAGTAATACAAAGTCATAATGTGTAACTGTCACTTTGAAGATTACAACATCCTGATCCCTGAGTACCCATTTTAATCCTTTAAGTTATTCATATATATGTTTGATGAAATCTAATTTCATAAAATATAAACTTTAGTAACTCTTTACTAAAGTGGTTAGGCCTAACATTCTGAATAACCAAACCCAATAAACTTATCTCAAGGGAATATTCTATATCTCTATAAAGAGACTATAAATTCCATCTTGAGAATATGTGTTCCTTCAATATTACATGTGGTTACCCAACATATTGAGGTTTTGACTGCTTGTCTAGATCTCACTCCTGATATATTAAAGCAACCAACATTTCATGATTGGGTTCACTATTCCCTCAAGATTGAGAGTTTATGTAAATGAGAAGTCGTGAGATTAATTATTCATTTGACAGTTGTTAATAGAATAGTAAATCTCACAGTGATCCAGTTCAATATGTTTTATACACATAAAAATATCAACTAGAAGTCTCCACTTCCATGATCAAGACAAACCATCTTAATTGACATGTTCTAGTTTTCGCAGATGAAATGCCGAATTTCATCACCGACTATAAACTAAGATTTTGAGTTTACAAAGAACTTGTAATTTATATCTTTTGTGACTAAATCACATAAATCACATACTATGCATCTTAAGGACTATATGATAATGTCCAAACATTCATGCTACCATTATCTATATATATATATATATATAAAACCGAAGCTTCTGCTAACACCACAATTTTCCACGTCAGCATTATTTAAAAATATAAAAATTATGATTTTTTTTCCTTATGTAAAACCCGATAATCACTTAAAAAAAAAACAAAAATTCTGATATTTTTTTTCTCTAAAACCCAATAATACATAAGACCCAATATATAAAAAAAATTGCTCCCCTCTCAAACCCGATTCTTTGCCCATCTTCACTCTCAATTTTCTCTCCACAAAACAAAACCACCATCAGTCCTCTCCCACAACTCAACGGCTCCACCTTCTCTGGCACAACTCAACAACTGCAATCGCCCAAGTCTCATTATTTCCCCCACCAAATACCCATTACAATACCGATACTTCTTCAAAACCTAAACCTAAAACTGATGCTTCTTCAAAATCTCTCTTCTCTTCTCACACACTAGCATCACCTTCCCCTAAACCTAAAACTCATCCTTTCCTTCCCCCAAAATCAAAACCCAAAACTCAGATTCTCCCGTTGCCACCACGGATTGCCGCCACCTCGGGTCACCGCCACTGCATCTTTTGGTTTTCCTCTCTCTATTATGCAACTCTTTCTCTACCTGTTATTATTTTCAATTGAAAATCAAAATCCATACCCAATGCCTAGGTACGCTTGCTTTCCTCTTTCTCTTTTCTCTGATTTTAAGTTTTTCAATTGAAACCAAACAGAGGAAAGGCAGCCTACTTAATGATGAAAACAGAGGAAATATTTCTCTCTCTTTTTTTTTTTTTTTTTTAACTTGGAAATATGATTTAGGTTTTGGTATTTTAGTCTGATTGGTTTTGATTTAGGAAGAACAGATGCTTGACATTGATATGGTTGTTTTTCTTTGATTTTTTAAATTCCTCAATTTAAATTATTTACAAATTTTTTCTATCTTTGGCTCATATATTTGTTTAACGTTCACCTTTGGTTCTTTGCAGTTCAATTTTCAGTTGCTTATTTTGGATTCTCATATATTATGTTTGTTCCTTCCCCTAAGCCTAGGTATGCTTGCTTTCCTAGATATTTACTCCTTCCAAGTACAACATTAATTGGTTTCATAGTATTGTTCGTTCCATATTTACATGTCCAAAGCTGAATACAAGAAAATCTTGTGGGTTTGTATTTAAAATACAATATGATTTCAATAATTCAAAACCTAACCCAAGCTAATTCTTGCATTGTTGCAACAGAGACTAGCATTGGAACTGATAAACCTTCTATTGGAATTTGAAAAAGTGGAGGTATGTTAAATTTTGATTAACATATGTTAAATTGTTTTTTTATCTCAAAATATCTCTTATAATTTGTGCATGCTATATGTGTTTATGAAAAAATTGATGAACTCGCAGTTGCTGACAAATTAATATAAACTGTTATTTTGTTTGGTTGAAGGGAATTAATAAATCTCATAATAAGTATTGGGCGATCTCAATCTAACCTTCTATTGGAATTTCAAAAAGTGGAGGTATGTTAAATTTTGATTACCATATGTTAAATTGTTTTATTACCTCATAATATCTCTTATAGTTTGTGCATGCTATACATGTTTATGAAAAAATTGATGAACTCGCAGTTGCTGACAAATTAATATAAACTGTTATTTTGTTTGGTTGAAGGGAATTAATAAATCTCATAATGAGTACTGGGCGATCTCAATCTCATGTTTTAAGTCTAGGTGAGATCTTCATTTCCTTGATTAACATTTACTTCTCACACAAGTCCAAAGTATACCAGTTGTCATGGATAAACTTTCTAAGTGCTTTCCGTCCATCATGGGTCAATCTAACTTCAGTAAAGATTATCATAATAGTGTTATGGTGAGACTATCTGGGAAGGGTTGAGTTGTTTGTGATATTAATTTGTAATATAATGTTGTAGCACTATTGCAAGATGGGTTGGGTCACATCACAAATGGTTTCAGAAATTTATCCAAAAAATTGAAGGATGCTGTCCAATGGCATGCACAATGCTATACAATATATACAATGTTGTACACAGTCTATCCCAAGTGTGATTAGATCACTCAGTTCTTTCATTAATATATGCTTATGGTTTTTCCAAGGGTGCGTGACCCTCAAGATGTTGTTAATGGAAGTTACTATGTAGCAGCAGATAAAGTTGATTGTGATAGTACAAGGCCACAAGCTGAAGATGTCTACTTGGCGAAGAATAGAAGGTTGAAGGAAAGGGACACAGGTAAACATTTGGATGTCATTGTGATAAATTGATAACGTTTTGGAAAATTAGAATTTCCTAAGCTGCTTTCATACCATGGTCATTTTTTAACTTTAGCCATACTATACCATATTTGGAATTGATGTTGCTATTGAGGGAATTTTTGTCATATGCAGTGGTTAAACGTATATTCAAAGAAAAAAATAAAAAGAATTTGGGAGTTTGTTTAACAGGTTGTGAAATTAAGGACGATTATAAAAAACCTCTTCAAGTCATTTGTCAATTTGAAATGTACTTGATAATGAAAGATTGGCATAACATTGTGGCTTAGAAAATATGCTTTCTGAAACTATTTTTGCTATGTCAACATTTGACATTAACAAATCTATGGTTGGCTCTTTCAAGGGGCAAAGCTCTCAATGGCCTGAGCTCTAATAGAAAGCAGATGTTCGAAGATGTAAGCCTACTCAAGAAGTTAAAGATAAATGAAACTGAGTCAGGTACATTGACTTGACATGTGACTTAAAATTCATCTGAATATATTAGCTTTATACTGTTTGTTACTCTTGCTTGAAGTCATCAGCTATATGTAATATTTCTCCTTTCCTCCAAAGACATGGAAGCCAGGTGGTCCCTATTGGATTTGGGTTGGATATTTCTGTCTAATTCATCTTATATTAAAGCCAATTTAGCTTTCAATAATTGAAATTTGAGAAATGTTTAAACCTTAACATGTTAACATTTGATTTAAAACAATCCCGTGCATCGCACGGGTTAGCGACTAGTTTTAGATAATAATAAAACAAGTTTATTACATAGAACATAATGTCATACATAGCATACAATAGGATTTTAGGGCATTAATCCTAACATCATCAATACATCGATGCATGACCAAATAACCTAAGAACTTTCCCGAGCTTACTCTAAAGGCACACTTGGAGGCATTCGGTTTTAGATGATGCTTCCTGAGAACCTTGAAAGTCTCTCCTAGATCCAAAATGTGATCTCCCACTACCTTGCTCTTTACCACCATGTCATTAATATAGGCCTTCATGTTCCTGCCCAATTATCCCCTGACCATTTTAGTGACCAATCACTGATACGTGGACCCTGTGTTTTTTAGCCCGAAAGGGTGTGGAAACAACGAAGGAGTCGCCATTTAGTTTTTGCAATGGCTTAGGAACTATGAATATAGAGTCCTTTCGAGGAAAGACCTTTTGGTCTTACTACCAGAAATGTGGGTTCGGAGTTAAGGTACGGTCTTGGGAAGGTGTTAGGCACCCAAAACTGCCCAACTCTAAGTTTGGATTTTTCTCATTGTGTCTTATGTCTTAAGTCTATTAAAGGTACACTCAATATTGGTATTCTAACTCACACACATACTAGCATACATCTAAACACAAAACACGGCATAAATCATCTCAAAAAGAACTAATCATACATCTATCATGGCATAACATAAACCTTAGCATGTTACTATCATACATATCATATCCAAGGCAGCACATAGGCATAGAAAGATCCAAGGAAACATGTGATTGCATATATACTTAAAAAAGAACTCAACCAAACAAACATGTTTATCTCCATCATCAAGGCAAAATCATATTCAAAGATGCATGTTTATGTGAATGCAAGACTTACCTCACTTACCCTACTGCATCTTAGCACCTATGACATAAATGCATGAACATGTGAATGCGTGTTCATGGCATTAAAACAAAGAAACACAAGCTAAACCCTAGTTTAATTATATGAAAGACAAATAAACAACAAACATAGAACAATGACTTATACCTATAAAAAGGGATCAAAACAGAGGAATAATATGTGAAAAAAATGAAGAAAACAAAGAGGAAAACTCAAACTAGGGTTTTTGGGCAGCGGTATACGGACGCATGAACAAGCCTACGTACTCATAATCTAGCCTACGTACGCAGCCAAGATTATGCGCACATGGGTTTCAGCCCAGGAACCCTAGCCACAAACACCGAAAATAGACTAAGACTTCAAAACTATAAATCTAACAACTTATCATGCTTTAAATCATAAAAACTACAAAACCTAAACTAGGAACAAATATATCAAAGATACACAAAACAAAAACTATTCCTAGCATGCATTGGATCTAACAACAAACGAAAGTAACACTTAACACATCAAAACATATTCATCAATATATCAAATCATTCAACTCTCCAATCGAAACATAATGAGACACGACAAAACAAAATTAAACAAAACAAAACATATCTCTAAGAACATATAATATATAAATCAAATATAAACAACAAAAGCACAAGTTATACAAAACCAAAATTAAGGAAGAGCCATGAAAAGAGACTCTCTTTGCTTATGGAACACAACTTGTTAGATATTTCATCGGCCCCTCAATGCCTACACAACAAGATTCAATGATAATCAAGAGAATCAAAATATTCAATAGTTCATAGGTAATTACAACTCAAAATAAAAAATGTTCTTGAAAAGATTGTTTGAAAAAGGTTTTTTGATTTGGATTAGAAAATAGTTTCTACCCTAATGAATAATAGAGAGAGGTTTTGAAAAGCTGAAAACTGCTTAGTGCTTGATGTGCAGAAAAATCAAAGTTAGAAAAGAGTTTTAGAGAGGTTTAGGTGAAAAATCCATTCTCACTTGCTAGGGTTTTAGTTTGGAGGCATAAGGATGTATTTAAATGTTAAAACTAGGGTTTTTCAGACTTATTTTTAGGGTTTCGAACATTCTAAAGGGTCTAGGGGCCGGGCCTCATCAAAGAGGGAGGCTTCGGGCCCTAAAACATGAAGTTTTGAGGTTCTGGAATAGGCCTTGCATACGCAGGTTTATGTATGCGTACGCAGGTTTGTGCATGCGTACACACAACTCTGATGGCCCAACTTCAAATGGTCATAACTCACTTAATTTAAATCCAAATTAAATATTTGTATTCAAATTGAAGCCCAAGATTTTTACTTTCCAATGAAATAAACCTAACTCAAAAATTCTTTGTGGATCAAAAGTTATGATAAAAAAAATAAGCTAAGGTAATTTTTCAACAATGTTTTCAAAGCGATTTGAGCACTTTTGAATTGTGATTACCTCCAAACTATCAAAATAAATTCAATTACCTTTTGTAAACATGTCAAGATCATCAGTGGGACTGGGGACTAAAGTTTATTAACTAGGTACAAAATGAGGTGTCTACAGATGCCCCTCTTTTTCCTAACTTGCTCTGAAAGTATAGTCAAAAGTTTGAAGAGAAGAACCATTTCGTAGGTTAATAAACTTTAAGTCCACGCACATACACAACAAAAACATGCAAACATGCAAGCAAACAAGAGGCATGGGTGCAAAATCCAATCGCTGGTTTCTGAAAGTCCCTATTCTCCTTGGTTCGTTATCTAGAACCTTAGGTAGAGGGGAAAACAAAAAAAAATCGACTACTATCCCAAGCCAAAAAGAAAACTCATCACATCATCATATGATGTTATCATCACATCAACAACACATCATGAACACACAAGAATGGCTACTATCCCAAGCCAAAAAGAAAACTCATCACATCATCATATGATTTTATCATCACATCAACGACACATCATGAACACACAAGAATGGCTACTATCCCAAGCCAAAAAGAAAACTCATCACATTATCATATGATGTTATCATCACATCAGCGACACATCATGAACACACAAGAATGGCTACTATCCTAAGCCGAAATCACATCAACACAGCATCACATCAAAGAGTCTAAGTTTGCTACATGAACTTATAATAAAAGACACACAACAAGAATGTCTACTATCCTAAGCCAAACTCACACATCACACATCATGTTATCAACACATCTTCACAACATCATAAACATATCAACACAATATCATAAGCACAGCAACACATCATAAATACAACATCAATGGCTACTATCCTAAGCGAAAGAATACACATCACACATCATGTTATCATCACAACATCATAAACATATCAACACAACATCATAAGCACACCAACACAACATCATATCATCATAAAAAGCCTAAAAGACTCATCATCACACATCAAGGAAATCATCATTCAAGACACACATCATTTATCTCCAGAAAAATTCATTATTTAAGGAAATCGAAATCATTTAAGAAATTCATCATTCAAATCCATCCATCTTTCAAAACTTCCTTCCATATTTGAAATCTCTCTTGGAATTTTTAAAACTTGAAATATTTCTTTTGAAATTCTCCTTAAACTTTTGAGATTCATGACTTTCTTCTTAAGTGCCAATCTCTTACTTGATTTTTTTTTTTTTTTTGAAAGTCTCTTTTGAACAATGAATTTTTTTTCTTAAGCAAGATCCTTCTTGAAGTTTTGAACTCCTCTTTGGAACTTTGAGAGTTTTTGAATCTTATAAATTTTTCACAACGATTAGGTCACATCAACACAACAGGTCACATCAGGTTTGATCCAAATACATCAGGATAGAACCAAGGCACAACGAGTCACATCAGGTTTGATTCAAACACATCAGAACAGAACCAATCACAACACATTAAGATAGAACCAATCACAACGTTTCACATCAGGTTAGATCTAAACACATCAAGACTGAACCAAGCACAACATGTCACATTATTCCTCTTAATCTTCTTTTCTCTTTTTTTTTCATATTTTTTTTTCATAATTTTTTTCCCTTTCATAATTTATTTTTCTCTCTTTTTTTTTCTCATCGTTATTTTTCATCATTTATTTTTCTCTTCTCACCTTTTCCTTCTCGATACTTATCTTTTTTTCTTTTTTCCTTTTTTTTCTCTCTCTCTTCCATCTTTTTTTCTTTTTTTCTCTCTCTTCTCATCTTCATCTCCATCCTTTCTTTTTCTTCTCTCATTTTCCAATTCCTCATTTTCTTTATGAATCTTCATTTTTTTTTTCTTTTCTTTGTTTTCAACATCTCACTTTCTTTTTTTCTTTTTTCTTTTTTCATTTTCTTTTAAATTTTTTTTCCCATTCTTTTGAACTTCTAGAAAATTGCATTTTCTCTTTAGAGCATTAACAAGGAAGAGTTGATTAGGCCATGGGTTCATTGCATTCTTTTCTTTTACCGGGGCACATATTTATTCATTTTTATTTTATGCACCTTTTGCCTTTGGATGACCATCAATTCCCTAGAATTCCTAACACTTCTAGATGAAGATCAAAGATAGTTGAAAGGGACTTTAGACCAATGAAGTTTCAAACACAACAAGAGTTTTGAGAAAAATGAATATTTATGAACACAACAAGTTGGAAGAGACTCTAGACAAAAGGAGTTTCAAACACGAAAAGAGTTTTGAGAAAAATGAATATTTATGAACACAACAAGTTGGAAGAGACTCTAGACAAAAGAAGTTTCAAGCATGATGAGAGTTTAGAGATAGTAGAGCACAACATGATTTAAATACAAAGAGGACCCTAAAGAAAATTTGGAGGAATTGAAGAAAGGAAGTAAAAACAAGGGATCATAGATCCAGATGACTTTGCATATCAATGCATATTCTCTTTGAACTTGTTTTGCATGAATTACCCACCATCTTCATTGATTAGTCTAAATAGGAATTCAAAATTCGATCACCTCTAGTCAACTCGATCATTGTCCTTGTCTTAATATGCACACCTCACTTCTCTCATTTCTCTCTTCTTGCATTCTCCTAAATCAACTCATCTCTCATGTATGGTCACTTTTCTCCTTATCATAGTTGCCTCAGCTTGGAGCTAGTCCCATCTTCCCTTGTATGTTCATTCATTTGTCATTCTCATTCATGATTTGCCCCTAGATTGGAGTGAGTTCACCATTTTCCTTGTTGCTCTCCTTCACTTCTTTTCAAGGTGCTCTAACTTTTGCCTAGGCCACCCTTTCAAGTTTTCAACCTAGCGGGCCTTTCTTCTTTCTTTTCTTTCTTTTTTTCTTTCTTTTCTTTTTTCTTTTCACAACTAAGGCTAGGCTTTCCAAAATTTATGGGGCTAAACAATCTCAATTGATCAGAGAGGACTTGTTTATGGACCTTAATGAGGCTAGGATACTAAGGATTAAGAAAGGAAGGGTATTCAGGAAAAATTCAATTTTATTCATTGGGTTTCCTAATTGCCAAGGATTACTATTGATCTCATGCTTGCTTTTTTTTCTTCTTTTTCATCCATTTTTCCTTGTCTCTTTTGATTCTCACTTCCATTTCTTATTCCTTTCTTATTTTCTTCTATCTCTTCATTTCTCTTTTTTTTTTCCATGCCCCTTGTTAGGAAAATGGGTATCCTTTCACTTATATAAATCATCCTTAGATCTCTCTATCATTCATCCCCAAAATTTGCCCCTAGTATAGGGTTGATCCTTTCCAATATTAGAGTATGCCCCTAATGTTAAGAGTAACCCTTTCAAATCACCATCTCTTAAGGGCATGCCCCAAGTGTAGAGGGTAATCTCTTGGCATAGGTATAAAGAAGGAATTCATCTAGGCTCAATGAGGTTAGCAAGTGGAAATAATCTCTCATTGTAAAAAAAGGTAGCAAAAAAATAGCCTCTCATCCCTTCAACCTTGATTGCTTAGCCTTTCCAAACCTAGGTTAGCCTTTCATCTTATCAAGTTCTCATCATTGTAGTGTCATCCATGTGAAACAACAAGTCATTCATTCAATTTTTCTTTCCCACCTTTGAACTCACTCATGGTCTGTGCTTTAGGGAATCTCTCACCACTCATCCTTCTCATTCTTGTGTACTCTCTCACTTGATCGAAGTCTCTTTTTCTTCTTTCTCTCTATCTCTCACCCTCTTTCTCACTTTCATGCTTGCTCTTTATGATCGAATGAACTAAGTCAATCTCATCTTTTGATTCCTTATTTGGATTAACCAATGTTTTAGGTTTAAGGATTCATTCATTTCAAAACTAGCAAAAGAGATCACATGATACACATAGCATTTGAATGGCCATCTTTATTGAAAGTGAAATAACATTTATTTGAAAATTCAAAAGAATACGACTCAACATGATAAGTGGAAACACTCGACAACACAACAAGGGAAAGACTCATATAGACTCAGCAAATTGGAGACACAACAATTGAAAAAGACTAAAAAAAATTGAAATGGCTCATCCTATAGCAAACGTGTTGACATGGATCAAATCTCTGAGGCACATCCCTTTATCCATTCTTACTTGTTTCTACTCGCTCATTTCTTGAGGTTGTGGCTTGGCGATCACCCCTTAATCTATCAAATCTTGAACTTCATGCTTCAACCTTAGGTAACTATTTGTCTTGTGTCCTATCCTTTGGTGGAATGTACAATGATCATTTCTATTCCAATTTGGAGGGATTGGATTTGGAAGTGGCTTAAGGTGCCCCCCCCCCCCTAAGTCAAGATAGGTAATACTTCTGATAAAGGAATTTGAAGATCATCAAACACGTTTTTTTTTTGTGGTCAAGTAAGGATAACATTCACATTGTTGAGAGCACCACCCCTTTCTCCTTCATTAAACACTTTCTTGACTTGGAACTTGGCTTCACTTAGGTCTAACTGCCCAGTATTGATGGAATCCTCGATTCTCGTACCGCAATCACATAACTCCGTAAAGGAATTGATAGGTGATGACAAAAGCCTATTATTGTATGCTAGAAGCAAGTTCTTGATAATCATGTTAATCTGATCATTTTCATTTAGCCTATTAACCATCCTTGAAACTTTGCTCTTCCACCTCATCATGTACTCAGAAAATGTCTCGCTGAACCCTTGCTTAGTAGTCTCCAAATCTTTCAAAGTCACATCAATCACAGTGTTGAAGATGAATTGGTCCACAAACAAATCCTATAGCTCATTCCACACCTTAGTCTTGCTTGGATCCAAGTTGTAGTACCATCTTGAGGCATTTCCAGTGAGAGACATGGGGAAGGCACACAAAGCTTGCTTCTTATCCAATCCCTTCATTCCAACTAAGCTCAAATATTGTTGAATATGTTGCCTTGGATCACCAATTCCATCAAAATTTTCAGCATCAAAAATCTTGAACTTGGGAGGCAAATGCACCAATGGGGTTGTGCCCAATTCACCTATAGTGTACAAGAAGTCATCCATCCCTTGGGCCTTGTGAAAGGCTGGTTGCATCTTTTGCATCTTCTCCTTTATCATGGCAGTCTCAACAGCTATCTTGTCTATCTTCCCATTCTTGCCATGATTAACCTCCTCTTCCTTCCTTATCTTGTTAGGGTTTCTCCCTTCTTTTCTTCTTCCAAACAATCTAGGCGATTTCCAAATTGTGCTAGCATTTCTCCTTGTTTAGCTAACATTTGGATAATTGCCTCATTAGTAGCTCCAGTCATGCTTACTAGTACAATAGTGTCAACTTTAGGTGACTAGGGGTAGGTGATCGAAGCCAAGTGAACTTAGGAAGTTCTTTTGAGTAGTTAGTGTTATTGTGCTTGAAACAAAACTTGATCAAATAAATATGTGCTCCCAATGTCTTTTAAAGTTTTGGACTCAATGTCTTAAACAACTTTTCTTGCTTGCAGCAACTTGTAAACTATATCTATGCCTCATTCATATGCTAAGTCTTGCATCATTTCATTATCTTGGACTTTGAAATAGAATGAGATACACCAATCTTTCAAAATTCATGTTTTTCCCTATGCTTAAATCCCAATTACATCATTCACACTTCTCACGCTCTCATCTTTCCTTACTTAGTTCCAAGCCCAACATTCTTTTTTTTCTTTTTCTTTTCTTTTTCTTTTTCTTTTAGGCTTCTTTTCTTTGGGCTTTGAATCTAGTTACAAGTCACTCATCTCGCCCTCTCATCCTCATTTGGGCTTAAGCATAGGTTGTTCATGAATTTTGCAAGGTACTGTCCACATCTTGTGCTCTATTTGACCTTATGAAAATGGTCTTATCAAACAATTTAAATGCAAAGATCAATGTCCCATTTATAATGCAAGCCCATCATGCCTTGGAAAATTTCTTTTCTCGTGTAAAACTTATTTGAACTTGTATTTAAAATAAGTCATGACATTTAGAAGTCCACATCTTTTCTTTTCTTTTTGGATTTTGAAAAAAAAAAAAGTGACCAAGTTTTATCTCAACACATCAAAATCTTTAACTTGTCCCATTACAAAGCTGATCTTCAATGTTCACTCTTTCCCCTCATAAGGGCCTTGCCCCTAGTTTTAAAAGTTTGATCCACTTTTACCTTTCATTCTCAAATGGGCCTTGCTCCTAGTTTGAAGAGTTTGGTCAATTGGCTCAAAAAGATTTCCTTTTTAATCCTTACTAGACTCTTGTTGAGCCTACCCATGTCTTTGGGCTTTAGGGTTTCAAAACTTTCCCAAACCACAGATTGGTTCACAACTTTTCAATAAAGTCAATAACATACTCATGATCTTGGTCTCTCTTTCTTTAGAAAAAGATTTTTGGATTTTGACCCAAAAGCTAGGGTATGTTATAACTTTATGGCCTAATGCCTTCCTTCAAAGTTTATAGTATACTCATGATCTTAGGCCCTCTTGATTTCAATATTTTTTTTTTTTGAATGGGCCCAAAACTTTGGGTATATCATGACTTTATGGATCATCCTTCATCTTCTTTTTGAATTTTTCTTTTCAAATTTTTTTTTATCTTTTTTTTTTTCAAAAAATTTCCCCTTTTTTTTTTTTTTGAAAATTTCACTTCTTAAAAAGTTATTTACAATAGATTTTTTTTTTTTAAGTAGTCCTCTAGATGATCTTGGTCTCTCTTTCTTTAGAAAAAGATTTTTGGATTTTGACCTAAAAGCTAGGGTATGTTATAACTTTATGGCCTAATGCCTTCCTCCAAAGTTTATGGTATACTCATGATCTTAGGCCCTCTTGATTTCAATATTTTTTTTTTTTTGAATGGGCCCAAAACTTTGGGTATATCATGACTTTATGGATCATCCTTCATCTTCTTTTTGAATTTTTCTTTTCAAATTTTTTTTATCTTTTTTTTTTTTCAAAAAATTTCCCCCCCTTTTTTTTTTTTTTGAAAATTTCACTTCTTAAAAAGTTATTTACAATAGATTTTTTTTTTTAAGTAGTCCTCTAGCTAGGATATATTGTAGCCTTCCTCTCAAAATCCATGAAATTCTCATCATTTTGGGCCTAGGCATGCAATAAAGAGGCCCAAGATTAAGGAGTTTCATTTTGGGATTTGAAGGATGTTGAATGCTAAGTCCATAGCATACTTGTTACCTTAGGCTCAAGGTCCTCTTTTCCAAAAGGCCTCTTGATTTGGGCTTATGATAGCAATTAGGTTATGATTTTATGAACCTTTCAAGTTAAGATATACCTTTGGACTTTGGGATAAGCTCTCATATGTGAGAACTTCTTTTCTTTTCATCCCAATATCTTAGGGTATGCCATAACTTTTGGGTCATCCTCCAATTCTTTACATCTATTATTTGTCCATTAGAATTAGGTGATCACAAGATATATAGTTGAAAAAGCAAGAGATATAAAAGGGTACCCTCTTATTGATAGGATCTAGGATCTCTCTAAGTGTGGGTAGGCTCCCTAAGGCTAAAGAGATAGAAAAGTAGGTCACTCACAACTTGGTGGGTTATGATTCCAACCGAGGGCCTAAGTGGACCCCATAGTGGATTGGTAGCAAACCTTTAATGTACTCAAAGCCCATTATAGGTGATGAGACCGATTGTGAGTTGGTGGGATGAACTCCGGAAGATTTGGGCCCGAATGGAGCCTTCCATATTCCCACTCACCACCAACCGTGGTTAAGGGACAATCAAACCATGTGAAGTGTGTGCAAACAAGTATTGAATAAGCCTTTATTAAAGTTAAGACATAGGACACATAGGAATTAAACTCACAATCCCTAGTGTAGTCGCCACTGTGGACACAACGGAGGAGTTGCCACCTAGTTTTTGCAATGAACTAGGAACCATGAATATAGCATCCTTTCATGGAAAGACCTTTTGGTCTTACTACCAGAGATATGGGTACGAAGTTAAGGTACAGTCTTAGGAAGGTGTTAAGCACCTAAAACTGCACAACCTTAAGGTTGACTTCCCCTCATTGTGTCTTATGTTAACCCCATTAAAGGCACACTCAATATTGTTATTCTAACTCTCACACACACTAGCATACATCTAAACACACAACATGGCATCAGTCATACCAAAAGACCTAATCATACATCTATCATGGCATAACATAAACCCTAGCATGTTACTATCATACATATCATATCCAAGGTAGCACATAAGCATAGAAAGATCCAAGCAAACATGTAATTGCATCTATACTTCAAGAAGAACTCAACCAAACAAACATGTTTATCTTCTTCATTAAGGCAACATCATATTCAAAGATGCATGTTTACATGAATGCATGACTTACCTCACTTACCGTGCTACATCTTAGCACCTATAGCATAAATGCATGAACATGTGAATGCGTGTTCATGGCATCAAAAAAAAGAAACATAAGATAAACCTTAGTTTAATCATGTGAAAGACAAACAAACAACAAACATAGAACAAGGACTCATACCTATAAAAAAAGGATCAAAATAGAGGCATAATATGTGAAACAAATGAAGAAAACAAAGTAGAAAACTCAAACTAGGGTTTCTGGGCAGCAGTATCCGCATGCGTGAACAAGCCTACATGCGCATAATCTAGCCTGTGTATGTAGCCAAGATTATGCGCACATGCATTTCAGCCTAGAAACCCTAGCCACGAACATAAAAAATAGACAAAAACTTCAAGACTATATATCTAACAACCTGTCATGCTTTAAAACATAAAAACTACACAACCTAAACTAAGAACAAATATATCAAAGATACACAAAACAAAAACTATTACTAACATGCATTGGATCTAACAACAAACGAAAGCAACACTTAACACATCAAAACATATTCATCAATATATCAAATCATTCAACTCTCCAATCGAAACATAATGAGACACAACAAAACAAAATTAAACAAAATAACACATATCTTTAAGAACATATAATATATAAATCAAATATGAAAAACAAGAACACAAGTTATACAAAACCAAAATTAAGGAAGAGTCATGAAGAAAGACTCACCTTGCTTATGGAACACAACTTGTTAGATATTTCATCGGCCCCTCAGTGCCTACACAACAAGATTCAACAATAATTAAGGGAGTAAAAATATTCAATAGTTCATAGGTAATCACAACTCAAAGTAAAAGATGTTCTTGAAAAGATTGTTTGAAAAAGGTTTTTTGATCTGGATTACCTAATAAGTAATAGAGAGAGGTTTTGAAAAGCCAAAAATGTGCCTAGTTCTTGATGTGCAAAAAAACCAGAGTTAGAAAAGAGTTTTTGATTGGTTTAGGTGAAAAATTCACTCCCTCTTGCTAGGGTTTTAGTTTGGACGCATAAGTATGTATGTATATGTTAAAGCTAGGGTTTTCAGGCTTGTTTTAGGATTTTGGACGTTCCAGAGGGTCTAGGGGCTGGGCCCCATTAAAGAGGGAGGTTTCTGGCCCTAAAACATGAAGTGTTGAGGTTCTGGAATGGGCCCTATGTACGCAAGTTTGTGTATAAGTACACAAGTTTGTGCATGCGTACGCACAGCTCTAATGGCCCAACTTCAAATGGTTATAACTCACTCAATTTAAATCTGAATTACACAATCAAAATAACTTCAATTACCTTTTTTAGACATGTCAAGCTTATCATTGGGACCGGGGACTAAAGTTTATTAACCAGGTACAAAATGAGATGTCTACAAAAGGCATGACATTGTAGTGGTAATTGCCCGTGGGAGTTATGAAAGAAGTTTTTTCCTGATCTTTGGGGACCAAAGCTATCTAGTGATACCCCTAGAAGGCATCGAGGAAACTCATTCTCGGGTGCCCAAAGGTGGCATCTACAAGGTGGTCTATCATTGGTACCGTAAGGGGTCTTTTAAGCAATCCTTGTTGAAATCCATGAAATCCACAAATACCCGCCACTTTTCATTCTTCTTCTTTACTACCATGGTATTTTCCAACCATTCCGAGTAGAAAACCTCATTAATAGCTCTTGCTTCTTTTAACTTCTCCACATTTTCCTTAATAGCCTCGAAATGAATATTTGAGGATCTCCTCGGCTTTTACTTCTTTACGTTGCAATTGCGGTCCATATTAAGCCAATGGCATATGAATTCTGAATCTACCCCTAGGGCCTTATATGGACTTCGTACAAAAAAATTCTATATTACTGTAAGGTTGAAATTTATCAACCATTTTGTTGGCTTTATTTTGTGCCAATTTGCTTGTATTTCAACACTTAGAAACCCTGTATTTAGGTGGGAATCATGTAAGGGTAGTGTGTGAGAGAATGTGAAGAAATGCTCAAGTCTATGCAGCAGAACAGGGACTCGCGACTGGATCTCATTGGTGTCTCGCGACTGGCATGCTGCCAGATGTTGCACACGAGTGAAGTGTGCAAAGAAGAACTCGTGATTGGATCTCGCAAGTAACTCGCGACTAGCAAGCCGCCAGAAGTTGAACTGTCGTGCCAGCTGTTGCACTACAGGACAAAAATTCTAGTCTGGCCGTTCAGTTAGTTTGCGGCTTGAACTCGCGACTCAGTCAAGCCGCGAGGCCAAGCTGCCAGCTAGCTCTGTTTTGGAAAAACTGACTCTTCGCATTCCTGTCTCACCCCAATATAAGTACCCCTTATGCCCACGAAATGTAAAGAGCTTCCAGAGAGAATTTCGAGAGAGAAACCCTATAGAAAAACAAGATTGACTCATCCACAATCTTTACATTGTGACTCTTTCAAATTCTTCTACTCTTACTCTCTCCATTGTTAGATCCTTGAGAGGTTCATTACCCAAAACCTTTTCTCACCATACCCATATCTGTGAGAAGGGTTTTTGGTTCTTTAGGAAGCAGTTAGGAAGGGACCAATTGATATTGGTTGATGCTATGGGCTATAGCGGAATCCGGGAAGCTAAAGAAGAAATAGGTTCGGCATAACCTTGTTGGAGTAGGAGCTTGGAGGGCTTAGGTACACTGGGTTGAATAGGCTTGGAGGGTCTACTGCTATCCATGTATCCCAACTAAATTCTTTAGTGGATTATTTGACCACTTGGAGGATGACGGAGAGGTTTTACGCCGAGGGCTTCGGTTTCCTCTTCGATAACACATCGTTGTGTTGTCCTTGTGTTTGCATTTCTCTTCCTTTAATCTTTGTCATTTAATTTCTGCTATGGATGTGATTTTATTTGGCTTTTAGATTGTTTATCAATTCTGTTTTAAGCTTTTGTTCATTTTTCGCACGTACATCGTTTGATATAAAGCTTGAATTGGTAATTTGTAATTTGGGGGTCAAAACGTTCATAGTATTTTATACACTATTTGAACTTTCAATTGGTATTAGAGCGGGTACACTTATTGTGGTTTAAATACCTAAGTGTGATCCTTAACCCCTTGTGTTTATTTGCCATGGATTGGGATTTGTATGCTTCCTTGGTTGTTGGTGATTGTAGCATGCTATGTGTTTGTGAAAATGCCTATATGAGTGATAATCCTTATGATTGTGATGCTATGTTACATGAATCTTTGAATGTTGTTGATATTCCTAACACAAACTCTTTAAGAAAAAGGCTAAGAAGTTTAATAAGGATTTGAGCAAGTTATTTTGTGAAAAGGATGATTTGATTGCTAAGCTCAATGAATCTAATAAATTGTTTGAGAAATATAAGAAACTTGCTGAAATTTCTCTTGAAAAGCTAAAAGAGTTTGAATGTTTGAATATGGACTTGGATGCTAAACTTGTTTTGTCTAACAAACTTGTTGATAAGCTAAAATGTGAAAATGAATCTCTTAAGATGCATGCCAAGTGTTTGACTGCTGAACCTATTGCTAAAAAGGATGAAAATATTTGTTGCAATCATGTTGTGGTACCCGATTTTTTCCCTATTGTGTGTTCTACCTCAAAGGACAAATCGGTGTACATTCCTCCACATAAAAGAAATCAAAAAGTGGAGAGAAAGGTTGTTAAGTCAAAGCCGCTGTTTAGGCCTCAAACTAAGGTTTTGGATGGATCAAAATTTGTTCCAACTTGCCATCATTGTGGTGTGATTGGTCATATAAGACCTCAATGTCGTAAGTTGAAGAGTGAACAAAATCATATGGCTAGATCCTTTCCCAAAAAGCCTAGTGAACCTAAACACATTGTTTGTCACCATTGTGGTGCTTTTGGTCATCTAAGACCTTATTGCTCTAAGTTTCATGCTCTTAAAAGAATCAAAAGAAAAGAGAAACTTGAGCTTCTTAGAAGTTGTGCTAAAAGGATTAAATTGGATTTGAGTGAAAATAGCACGTTGTTAAAAAGTGTTTAATGCTCTTAACTCCTTGACTATGTGCATCTCCGGTTCTCATTCTTTCAACCCCCGTCTCACTTCTCTTAAGGCACTCATTCCAAACAATCGTTCCGTTTGGATGAGGAAAGGTTCCTATGGTTGAGCTTTTGCTGTTTTGGTCCTTGATCTAATTCTTTCGATCTTTGTAGGACCCTTTATGCATTAAATGTCATATTTTCATGCATTTTGTGTATCTTGCATTTATTCATACGCATTGTTTTTGTTTTGATCTTACTTTTATGTTTTAGTTTTGTGTGTGTTAAAATCCAAAACAATATAAAAAGTGAAAAATTCAAAAAGCTTGATCGTATATGTTTGAGCACATATCTTATGTGAGTTTTGCCTTGTACCTTCATACAAATGGCTTTGTGCATTTACGAGCTTAGCTTGTTCTTTATGCACTCATATCATTGTAGGAAAAATCTTGACATCTATGTGTGATTGTTGTAAATCAATCTTCAAGTTTGTCATGAATGATAAGTCAATAGTCATGTTGTTTTTGATACATACGTAGACTTGTGCATATATATCTTCCCACACTTTTATACTTTTTTGCTTAAAGAGCTCAACCAATGTAAATCTCAAAATGAAAAGAGATAATGAGCTGCAAAAGCCTATCGCACATACTAGTATTCGACTAGGAAAAAGGGAAAGCGACTCAAAATAAAATGTATGGTGCTCAAAAAACCAAAGGCTTGTTCATCAAATTGAAATATCAAAAATTTTAGGCATCGATCTCAAAATGAGATGTATTGATTCAAAATGATCGAATGTTGAGAATTATAATGAAGAAAAATGAAAAGCTTCAAAAGTTATGTAATCATTTTCTTGTGGGAGGTCATATATGTTCATTTTTATAATTGAGATAGACCACTTGTCTTAGCACTAGTTGTGTATAACTTGATTGAATTGATCATTGAAACTTCACTCTAGACTAAGGACTATTCCACATTTGATACACACACATAACACACATGCCTAATGTACAATGAATGCCTTATTCATTTGTTCGATTGTACTTGTTTAAATGTAATGTGTGTGTACTCAACTATATATGGATCAATTCAAAAATATTTTTGATCATTTTATATGTATTTGGAAGTGATTTTTATCACTTTTTATGTTCTTGTTTTGTGCTTACATTGTTTTTCATTGTTTAAACATGTTTTGTGTTGAAAAATAGGTGTCAGGGTTTTTTGCGACTCACTCGCGACTGACTCGCCAGTCACCAAATTTTTCGCGACTCATCTCGCGGCTCACCAGTCGCGAAACCCCAGTCTCGAGTTCATCCAGAAGCTTTTGCGACTCATCTCGCGACTCGCTTGCGGCTCACTCGCGGCTCGCGAAAATTTCGCGGCTCGCCCAGTCGCCAAACTCCCAGAAACAGCTTTTTAAAGGGCTTTTCGTGGGAAACCTGCTTTTAACCTCTTCCATCCTCTTTCAAACCTCTCTTTCAATATTTTTACACCAAAACCCAATCAATTTGAAGGGGATTTCATTTCATTAACATCTCTAAGGTATTTCTAAACTCTTTTCGTTGATTTTAATTCTTAGATTATGTTTTGGAGAGTTTTTGTATTCTTGGTTGGGATTCTCATCATAGAGGTTGGGGAAACTTAATTTTTGTCAAATTTTTGTATGGGATTGGTTTCTTTTGATGATTTGCTTTGGATGTTGTCCCCTTGTGGCAAAAAGAACATGTATAAAGGGTGAATTTCATGTCGTTCATGCATTGTTTCACATTGTTGTTCATAGTGTGCACGCTAGATGTTTGATAAAATGCCTCTTAGGCAATTTCTCACTTGTTTGGACTCCGATGAGTACCAAAATTTGGGGTTTCTCATATTTCCTTTATCGGAACGTGCTTGGTTCATTGGTTGTGTATTTAACACACCTTGCCCCACATGTGCATTTTCCATGCATTGGTCATGCTTTGCACATAGCCACCTCTTGCGCACACCTTTTCTACCCTTGTCATGCATTGGTCTATATCTTGTTTCTTCATCCTAGCATGTAATGCTTACCTTATGCTTTGTAGCATTTCGTTCTATCTTAGTTTTGAGCTTCTTTTTCTCATTCATCTTGCACCCCTCATACATCATTATCATTGTTCATACCTTCATTGTAGTCATTTCTTTATGACTGTTTTGGTGTATGGTCAAGTTGCTCACATGTTTCACATCATGTTTACTTGATCGCAATTTACTTGTTTTATTATACTTGTCCTTTTATTACTTGCTTTACCTTGAGGGTCTAATGTGATTTGTGCAAGTGTTTTAGGTTACAGGTATATATTTTCCAAGTTCATCGTAGCTCCTATGATTCATGATAGGGGGGAGTGATATGATAAGGGGAGAAAGTTTAAACTATGCTTTATATTTTGTACCTTGCTTTTGTAAGCGTATTTTGCACCATTTGCTTTTGTGGCGTTTGGTTATATTTATACCCTTGCTTTGTAACTAGTACTTTTAGTTAATGTTATGCATTTCCTTAAGTACATCACTCTTGTGCCCTTTTTTGGATTTTTATCCTTAATGCAATTATCTTATGTTGTTGCATTGGTTGAGTGTTGGACATGCAGTTGATCCTTTGCATTGAGCTTATTAGCTTGCATGTCCGGATGTTCATTCCATGTGTGAATGAGCATTATGATCACTATTTATAGTGATTGTTTATTTTTTGGTCAAGCCATGCTTTATTGCTTTAATATCTTTTGCTTAATCGCATTGTGCTTGTTTTATATGCAATACAAGTTTTTCTGCATACAATGATCTTATTGTGTGGTTGTTTTTCAGGAGATACTTGTACTTATGATTCAAGAGCTTCAGAAATTCTAGAGTTAAGTGTAAGTGAGTTCTGTTCAACTGTTCCCAACTCACGCGTTAAGTCTAGAGTCTGTTGTAAGGTTTTGTCACAGAATAGCCAAAGGGGGAGATTGTAAGGTCTCAATTTATCAACCATTTTATTGGCTTTATTCCGTGCCAATTTGCTTGTATTTCAGCACTTAGAAATCCTGTATTTAGGTGGGAATCAAGTAAGGGTAGTGTGTGAGAGAATGTGAAGAAATGCTCAAGTCTGTGCAGCACAACAGGGACTCGCGACTGGATCTCGCTAGTGTCTCGCGACTGGCAAGCCACCAGATGTTGCACACGAGTGAAGCGTTCAGAGAAGAACTCGCAACTGGATCTCGCAGGTAGCTCGCAACTGGCATGCCGCCAGAAGCTAAACTACCATGCCAGCTGTTGCACTACAGGACAAAAATTCCAGTCTGGCCGTTCAGTTAGTTCGCAGCTTGAACTCGTGACTCAGTCAAGCCGCGAGGCCAAGCCGCTAACTAACTCTGTTTTGGAAAAACTGACTCTTCACATTCCTTTATTACCCCAGTATAAATACCCCTTATACCTACGAAATGTAGAGAGCTTCTAGAGAGAAATTTAAGAGAGAAACCTTAGAGAAAAAAAAGATTGACTGATCCCCAATCTTTACATTGTGACTCTTCAAATTCCTCTACTCTCACCCTCTCCATTGTTAGATCCTTGAGAGGTTCATTGCCCAAAACCTTTTCTCACCATACCCATATCTGTGAAAAGGCTTTTTGGTGCTTTGGGAAGCAGTTAGGAAGGGACCAATTGATATTGGTTGATGCTATGGGCTATAGCGAAATCCGGGAAGCTAAAGAAGAAATAAGTTCGGCCCAACCTCGTTGGAATAGAAGCTTGAAGGGCTTAGGTACACTGGGTAGATTAGGCTTGGAGGGTCTACTGCTGTCCATGTATCCCAACTACATTCTTTAGTGGATTATTTGACCGCTTGGAAGGTGGCGAAGAGGTTTTACGCCGAGGGCTTCGGTTTCCTCTTCGATAACATATCGTTGTGTTGTCCTTGTGTTTGCATCTCTCTTCCCTTAATCTTTGTCATTTAATTTCTACTATGGATGTGATTTTATTTAGTTTAGATTGTTTATCAATTCTGTTTTAAGCTTTTGTTCATTTTCCACACGTACATCGTTTGATATAAAGCTTGAATTGGTAATTTGTAATTTGGGGGTCAAAACGTTCATAGTGTTTTATACGTTATTTGAACTTTTAATTACAAACCAAAAATAGTAGCAGTTGAACCTTTTTTCAAAGCCAGAAGGCTTCTGCCAACCTGGAAATACTTATCCTTTCCGTTTATATACACTTTCTCCAACTGTTCACACTACTCTTCCGAGGTGAACTATAATTGCTATAACTCCCTAGGTGGTTCAGACTATGCTAGCTGCTCATGCCTGATAGCGATGATCAAACATTGCTGAGCTGCACTTTGATCCCCTCTGAAGCTCATAAATTCCCTGATCAATAGGGAACTTCACCTTCTGGCATAAAGTGGAGGGCACAACTCCCAACAAGGGGATCCAGTGGCTACCAAAAATAGTAGTGCATAGCGAGTAGGAATGCACGACTATGAAGTCCACATACTCCTTCCTTCCTCCAATTTCCACTAGAAGCTGGATCTATCCTACTGGAGTCATCATGGTTCCATCAAATGCCATTAGAGGGGTAACGTACTTGGCCAAATATGATTGTGTGAGTCCCAGGCCTCGATATAAATCGGGGTACAAAATCTTAACCCTACTTCCCTAATCTACCATCACCTCTTTACATCGAAACCGGCGATTCTCAAGTTTACCACTAAAGCATCCTCATGAGGTTGCATGGTCCCCTCTTTATCTTTCCTTGAGAAACCTAGGAAGTCCTCTTCCCACCTAGCTCTTTTAGCTAGTTAGGAGCCCATCTCCACCTCCGAGGTGGGTGCCACAGCCAGAATCCTTTGAGCCACTTGTGCGGATCCGCCTACGACCTTGACAACATGTATCACCTAAAAAATGCCTAACGAGGGAGACGATGCCTGTGTGACCCACTTGCCCCTTGTTCACCTTGAGGTTGGGGGTGATCTTAAGATATGAATTCCTTTAAATGTCCGACTTTCTCTAACTGATTTAGATGGTCATTCAAGGTTCTGCATTCTTCCATGGTGTGACCTCCTTTAAATGTAGTGATTGACATTCTCTACAGTGTCTAACTTACTGTCATTGTTGCAAACCTCAATTGACACGCATAAAGACCAAACAAATAATATTGGGATACTTTCCCAAGAAAGCTAAAATTTAGATTTTGATAGAAACCCCAACCCAACATTTATAAATGAAACTCAAACCAAAGGTATAAGCAACAGACCTCGACCTAATGATTATAACTGACTCATGAATCAAAGGTATAAAATTTGAACACCACAAGGAAGAATCCCTGATAAGTGCACAGTTCTTGAAGAACCAAAAGAAGAAGCAAAACCTCACGTTTTTTTTTTTTTTTTTTATTCAATAATCTCCTCCATTACAATGAGTGCATGCTATTTATAAGACATGACTAAAAACAGGAAAAATTAAAAAAAAAAAAAGTACTAAATAATAGAAGCCTAAATTAAGGTTGATTTTGGTTGAAATTAGCAGCTCCAAAATAGGAAAATAGCTAAAAACATACTAAATAATAAAAGCCTAAAATTAAGGTGGATTTGGTTTGAAATTCGTAGCTCCGGAATAGGAAAAATAGCTATTAATTGGTATGGAGTTGGAAAGTCAATTAGTCATTAATCCACATCATAAATTATGTCCAATTAAGCCAGATTATCCATATCAGCCATTTATCCACACCATAAATTATGCCGAATTAAGCCAAATCAGCCCTATCAATAACTTGGATTAAATTTAGTGTGCCTTCATCTTCCCTTGGGCCAAGTTTAGAATGTCCTGTGTTAGAATCAGCTCAAAATTCTTGAATCAGCTTATTAAGTGTTTCATTGATTTTCTTGGATCTTGCTCTAGTAATAGGCCTAACTAGAACATGCAATGGATCCTTTAATGGTACTTGTTGATTCTCATCATTTAATTCATAAATATAGCCTTAACAAATCTCCGTGGTAGATTGCTACTTTCAATCTCATTGGAGAATGGGGAGTGAGATATTTGCAGCAACACCCTACTTATTGCACCATCCCCCATATTTTGCAAAGTCGAGGGTTCCCTGTAATCTCCCATTGCCATTCTATAGGGGGAAGGCCCCCTACTCCCTTCCCTTCGCGGATGAGACTCCACCCTTCTCCACCTTCTAGGTGGTGAAACCGACCTATCTCTATACCGCTGAGGCAGGGAATTCCTTATTTCTCACTAATGTTGTGAAACTGACCTATCTCTCTTTTGAGGCCAACGTCATTGAAAAGATTATTGAATTCCGTTTCTAACGACTATTCATGGGTAGAAATCAGAGTTAAAATGGTTGAGATATCTTGAAAATCATGTCGAGTTTGTCTGTATGCTTCTCGAGGCCATACCTTTTGATCCAAACATTGGAATTTTAATTTCTTTAGTGTTATAGAAACTAGACATCCAAACCTTTCCAAGGGCACCAAGATCAGCTTACTTGAAGTCCGGGAAGGCCTTCAGATATGCGATCAAAGTCATGCAGGAAAAAGATGAATTACTGATGTCAGCATATTCGACCCAGTGGCCATTTAGTGGCTGCCAGCCTGACCTGGTGCACAAAAAGTGGTCGCTAAGCCTCAGGAAGCATGCCAAAAGCCTATTTAACCCCCTAAACCCCTAAAAAAAAAAAAAAGATTTTGGGCAATTTGGAGCACTTTTCTAGGTAGATTCTCTCTCTTTTCCTCTCTAAATTCTCTCCTAAACACATAAAAAAAGAAAACCTTAGATTTTTCTCTTTTCTCAACAATCAAGAGATAGTGTTCTTGCACTCTTTTTCCTCTCCTTGGTCTTAGGACCTTGGATTTGAGGTTTTAATGGTGTAGAGGTAGCTTTTTAGTTACTATCTACATCCTTTGCTTTATAGATTTCCTAGCTTCTCTCATTTCTTTCTAGCATGTTTTATTGCTTTGATGATGTTGACCTAGCCTTCTTGGGCTAAAATATGTCTAAAAACCTTGTTTGTGCTTAGATCTACATGTCTAGGTGCTTTTTACCATATTTTTTTTGTTTAGATCTACTTGTTACCAATCTTTTTGCCATGTTTGTGCTTAGATCTACATGTCTATGTGTTTTTTACCATGTTTCTTCATTGATCTACATGTCTATGTGCTTTTTACGCTTTCCATGTGCTCATTGCCATGTTTATGCCTAGATCTATATGTTCATGTGCTCCTTTCCATGTTTATGTGTCTAGATCTACCTGTCAAATGCTAGACCATGTGCCTCTATAGCCTTTTTGTTGCTTGATATATCTATTTCTTGTGTTTTGGCCCTTTTGGTAGGGTTTAGATCTAGATCTTGTGGTCTAGGCCTACATCCATACACCTAGGCCTATATCAAAAGGTTTGGATCATTTCTTTTATGCATGTGTATGCTTGCTTGCGTCTATGCTTTATATCAATGTTTGCCCCTAGATCTAGGTTTTACCATGCTTGGTGCCCTCCATGGGCCTGTGCTTGTCTTTTGGGCCACTTGCTTGTGTATGGTTGCATCTGTTCGTGTGTGGCTTGTTTGGGTGTAACCATTTGTGAGAACACATCATATGATGTCAGTTTTCATGATGCATGCCCTTTCTCCGCTCCATGTGATGTTAAGCTTGCCTTGCTTGCTTTGTGCCACCCATTTGGCTTTCTTTGCTTCTTTGAATCTTTGCACGCTTGCCTACATATTCATGCATGAGTCCTTGCTTGCTTGTGTCATCAAGCCTAATTCCTACTATCTCGTGCGGGTTCAGTCTTTGATACACAAGACCCCGAGTCCCTTTTAGGAATTTTTTTTATGGCACGTGTGTCATCTTACTCCAATTTCATGGAACTATGGAGACTCGATCCAAACCTATATTTGTCCTTCTAGGACACCCCATTTTGTTTGATAACATGTTTGTTTGCCCCTGTTTGGCTTTCTTTGCTAGTGTGTCTTTTTGCATGCTCCCTTTACCTCTTGATTGTCCCCTTTGCTTGTTTACTAGTTGCTTTCTTTGTTTGTTGCATGTACATGCTGGGAGTGAGGTTGCTTGGAGCAAGGGCATGACTTCCTAGGCGCAAGCAACAAGGACAAGGATGCAAGCAAGAAGACGCAAGCCCAAAAAGGGCAATGTTCAGTAGATTAGAAGGCCTAGTCTCCCAAAGTGGTTTTCTCTCTCCTCTCTTCTAGCCTTTTTCCCTAGAATCATGTATATGGGTTCCCTCTCCATGTATCCTTTATTTTTCCACTTTGCTTGGGCCGCATTCCCTAGGTATGGCAATGTCTGTTTTACATTTCATGTACCTTGCTGTGCCATACCCTTAGAATGTTGGAAATTTTTGCACTTTGTATGGTGGACTCTCGTGGCTATATGAGCAACCCTCTCTAGCCTCGAGTGCTCTTGACCTTGTAGTGTGGGTATGTGCTCAAGGCCGTTGCTGTAGGTACATATTCATGCTATATTGTGTGCACGATCATCATGGTGTGATTATCCTAATATATGTCACCAAATGACATTAGTTTCCCTATATATGCAACATGCATCAATATGTTTGATGCTTTGAGGGGGGCTTCAGCACGTTCTAGCACGAGCATTTTGGCATGTGCTGTATACACAAGCATGAACCCTACCGGTGCGCCATAGCGCACCAAACGTGAAACTCTGCCGGATTGTCATCGTGAAAATAGGGCACCCCTATTGCCGTATTCTCATAGCAAAAACTTGGTGAAAATAGCATTTTGTGTGCTATGATGCACCCAAGGCGAAGTGCTACCGGATTTCAGCCATGAAAATAAGGCAAAATCTCCCGAATTTTCGTCGTGGAAATTTGGCACTGATTCCAAACACACTAGGGAAGCATCAATCGAGACCACACCCTTTCCAAAATTAAACCTCAAAGCCCAATTCGTTTAAAGCCCTGAAAGCTAATGTCAATAGCTCATTATTAATAGCCAATGTCCTTAAATTAAGATTTTACCAAAACAAATGACTGTCTACGAACAGGCATTGTGGGGTGCCTAACACCTTCCTCACATGTAACCAAACTTTTGAACTCTAGAATCAAGATTTTTTTACCCATCCACATTAGATTAGGAAAAACGTCATTTTTTTAGCCTAGGATTAGTAATAAAATCAAATAGAGTTAGGTGACCAATCACACTTAGAAAAAACCCAATGATTGGTGGAAACTTCACTTACCTTTGGTAATTCTCTTAAAATTGACTCATTTTCCAGTCACACACTGGAGTTGTACCCTTCTTCAAGCACCCAAGCTCCCGGGCCTGCAAGCTCCCACGGGCGCACGTCGAGCATTGCTACGATGGGTGGTCGAACCGCCACAAGGCATCGACAATTGATCTCACCCCTTAGTAAGGAAGTTCTCGCTCCCTACTATAATTCCATGTGGACTAATCTAGGACTTCCTTCCTCACCTCAAACTGAAGTCGCCCATTCTCAAAGATAGATTCCTCTAAAATACTTAGCTAAGATGGGTTGGGAGCCCAATTCCTTCTTGGTTTGCCATCTTTTGGCCTTAATTGACTCCTAATCCTTCTGCTTGGTGGATATTCCCACAGTCGGCACTAATTGTGGAAGTCAAAAACATCCAAAGATAGAACAATGACAGAAGTTCTTGATCTACACAACTAATTTCTAAAAGATAGAAAAAAAAATATCCACAATGTGAGGATCAGACAGTAAATTAAAAGATATAAATAAATAGAATCAAGTTTCCATATATGAAGGAACATTGTTTCTAAGGTACACAAGATGGATTCAAGCGTAGAAATACAAAAGAAAAACTCTCTTACTCCCTCTCCCTTTATTTTTCTAAACCTCCAATTTTGTTGGGCCCCTCCTTCTTCTATAGCTATTTGTCCTCATCCTCCAACTATCCAACTCTTAGCTGGATTTGGGGATAAATGTCCCATCAAACCTCTACTCTACCATTTTTTGATCATGAGGAATGACTTTTAGGGGTGTTTCCACTATTCAGGCCAATCATTTAACATTTAATGTGGCTAACATTAGGTGGGGGAATACCATTAATACAAAGAAAGCTGTTTTATTTGGTTCTACATCTTCTTCGTCGTGTTCCTCGGGTAAAGTGTGGAAGACGGGTGGTTATAAGGGTGGAAACTGTTATTCGAGATACCTCTATGACCTTGGGATAAAGGTTTAAGCGATTACCTCGGATATGGTCCTCGAGAAGGCAGTCATCTCGGATTTCCATGGACGTAAGGCTAGCTGGCTCCTTGCCACTAACAAACTACATCATCTAGAACTATGTCGTGGCCTGGCCTCTTGGACTTCGGTCTTTGGGTTGAGTTTAAAGTCCACCCTCCCCCTCTCCCCCACCACCCCCCCCCCCCCACCCCACCCCACCCCACCCCCACAGTATCTATCAGTTAAGCACTCACGTAAATTTCATACAAGATTCTTTGAATCTATTTAGTGGAAAATTATTTACCTCAATGCACAATGTGAGATCTAATGGGGTTAACACATTTGGCTCAACAAACTTCAATCTATAAAAAATATTGATGCGGAAAGAAAAAGAAAAAAAATTTATTTATTATCTTTTTTTTTTTTTGACATCAATTGTATTTTTATTTTAGGTCCTTTAATTAGGTTAATTAGTATTTTTATCTAAAGTATAGGGTGTTTTTGTCATTCAATAAGTAGCATTTCCTACGCAATTAGAATTAAGGTTTCATATTATCTATTTAGCAAACAATGTACTCCTATCAAAGGGAGGTGATTTTGATGAATGAAAGTTTCTTTTAGTTTTTGGTTTGGTGTCAACTCCAATTAGGCTTAAGTGTTGATTCCTAGTGGTTTTTCTCCACTTGATACTGACTCCAAGTCAGGGGCAGGGCAACACACATGCACCCCCCCCCCCCCCCCCCCCCCAAAAAAAAAAAAAACTTTATAAGGTATATGTATTTTGCAATTTTTTTAGATACTAGACCTTAAAATTGATAGTTGGCCCCTCCAAAAAATAAGAGCTCACCCCTGCAAAAAAGTATTGAATAACTAATTAAATGTTGGGTTCTAAAAAATAATTGCTAAGAACAACAAACTATCTGCCTTGTAACAAAAAAAAAAAAAAAAAAAAAAAGAACTTTTTAGTTTTTTCCTCTCTTAATTGGTAAGTTGTTGTAGGTTCAAATAGTAAGTTTTAAATAAAATAAATTTCCTAATAGAGTTCTTTTATTTTATTTTATTTGGGACTAAGTCTTTCATTGTTGTTAATTTTCAAATTGTTTGTCAATACGTGATTTAGTCACAAAATGTTAGATGAAAAAAAAATTGTGGTGAGGATATATAAAGTGACAATACTTAAAAAGAAATTTTCTCTTGGACATAAATATATAATTTTTATTTCCTTTCAATTTGGGACCAAGTCTTTTGTTGTTATCGCTATTGTTGTTAAGTTTCCAACTGCTTGTCAATGCTTGATATAGACTAAAAATGTTGAATGAAAAAAATAGAGGATATTTAATGTTGGGGGTTTGATAACACTCCAAAAATAAAAGATTTAAAAAATTATAATTAAATAATGGTAAAATGTTTTGTACATATTGGTGGCAAAGTAGACAATTAGTGTATATGCATTAAAGTTTATATGAAATGTATGTATGTATCAATATATATGTAGTTGTGTAAATGTATGTATTTATGAATATGTAACTTGGTTCCCCCAAACCAAATTCCTGGCTCCACCCCTGTCCAGGCAAATCTAGGTGATGATTCCTAGGTCTGATCCTTTATTTTTGTGTCATTTAATTTTATTGTTGAATTGTTCTAGTTTCTCATGTATCAAATATTCACGCCAGTAGAGCCAAGAATCTGGTCTGTAAGAAGACTGAGGTCCAAATTTGGTTTTGCAGAAAGACATTCATGTGTGTAAAATATAAATGCTGGTCTTCAGAAAAGATATACAAGTCTGCAGAATATGGAATCCAATCTGCATACATGTAGAGACGCATTTAAGTCTTTAGAATACATAATTCGGTCTGCAGTACATGCAGTAAGCTATTCAAGTCTACAAATCCAGATCTGGCTTAAATGGAGATGTTTAGAACTGCACAACTCAGATTTAGTTTACGAAAAAGAAGAGTTCTCTCAAGGAAAGATTGGTTTGATAGGGAGAAAATGACATATTAGGTGTGCATGTTTTTGTGTCCAGTACTTAGACACTAAGATAGGATATCTTTGCAGTAAGGGGAAAAGATAAAGAAGGGGAGGCTAACACATTATTAGATGACCAAAAGAAGGGTTGACTCTCTTTTTTTTCTCCCCTCCCCCTCATTTCATAGCACAGGTCTGCTTCCTTTATATAATAGTTTGAGATTTTGTTCCATGTGAGAAAGACATCTCTTAAATGTTTAAAAATTCATATTGGCTAACCTAGAGAAATGGGCTTTCCCTTGGTTTTTGCGGTGTAAGAGCATCACAAGCAAAATCTCCAAATTTTTGTACCATTTGGAGAATGAACAGTGACTTTTACCTTTTAGCTACCCACTTTTTCAAATACACTTTCCAACATATTCTCTGTCCCATTCTCTATCTCATTTAAATATTATTTCTTCATTCATTCTTTATTCTTTTTTTATCATCATTTATTCTTCCTATATTAATTCCAAACAATTATATTTTTCAATAAGAACTATTACGTCCACAACATTTTTCACAATACTTTCACAACAAAATTTATGTTAAAAGTTGTTACTAGTTCTAATTTGAACCCACTACTGAATTTATTTTTTTACTCACTAATCTATATATATATATATATATATATATATATATACACATATAACCGAAGCTTCTGCTAGCACTACAATTTTCCACATCAGCATCATTTAAAAAAAATTTTTGATTTAAAAACAAATTCTGATATTTTTTTTTCTCTAAAACCCGATAATCCATAAAACCCAATAATACAAAAAAAATTTCTCCTCTCTCAAACCCGATTCTTTGCCCATCTTCTTCTCTCCACAACCCAAAACCACCATCAGTCCTTCTCCCCCCACAACTCAACGACTCCACTTTCTCCAGCACAACTCAATAGCTCCAATCGCCCAAGTTAATAGATACATCCCCAATCTGATGGAGAGGCAACATATGGAATAAGTGTGTAGAAGAAGATTGCGATGACCATTAAGTAGCTCTTTGAGATGGATTTGCTGGACTAAAAATGGTGTTCATCAGTTGCAATAAGGTTATATCCTCATGCCCAATTCTTTTGTTGTATGTATTGAATATAAATTGGATTTTTTGGATTAAGCTTGAAATTGGTGGTATATTAGATTTAGGGATTAATCAATTTCACCTACGCCTCTGCCTCCTCTCCATTTTTTTTTTTTTTTTCGTTCTCCTTCAAGCCAAGCTGCTTTTTATTATCAATTTTATTTTACTTTCTCTCATATCACACTTTCCCCCCCCCCCCCCCTCTCTCTCTTTCTCATAGCTAGGGTTTGGATCTTACACAGAACGATTATAATGGTAAACAGATCCAAAAATTTCAAATTGAAGCTAAATTTTCAATCTTTTTGTTGGGTTTTGATTGATTCTGTATCTGGATAAATTTATTTTTCAAAGGAGGAGGGAATCTAGAGTCAGCGATAGAGCAATTGCTGAATCTGGAGAAGCAAATGAATGTTTTTGTGACCAGTTTGAAGGGTGGTTGTACGGTGCTCAAGTATGGCAAATTCAAGATAGAAGTTAGCAATCATGGTGAGTAATGCTGAACGGTGGTCAGAAATTGGATTAAGCCTGAAATTGGTGGCATATCAGATTTAGGGATTAATGATCGATTCAATAGGAACTGAAGGCATTTGATTTATGTGTAGGAATTGAAGGCATTTGATACTTTCCTCTACTTTTTTACTTTTATTTTGTTAATATCTGCCCATTCACTGGGGATTCTTATTTCTGTACTGCTGTTTACCTCTTGATTTCATTTTTTTCTACAATGAATGCTTTTTTACTTTTATTTTGTTAATCTCTACCCATTCACTGGAGATTCTTATTTTTGTACTGCTGTTTACCTCTTGATTTCATTTTTTTTCCTATAATGAATGTGTTGTGTAGAGATAATTGGAGAGAGAGATCTATGGGAGGCCCTTCACTACTGTCAGACTGGTCCCTTTTGATATTGATGAAGAGATTGCTGCATTAATTGCTGATCTGACAAAACCAGATGAAGCATGGAGTCTAATGTTTTGCCTATGAGATTGTTCTGGTATTGGACAGATTCTTTTTCTTCTCTTTTATACTCTTCCATAGATTGTTTGTTCTTCTCTTTTCTGTTTTTTTTTTTTTTTTTATCTGAATCATTGATGCAACTAAATGACCAATTTTTGGAACTCTGGCATATTTCTTAAGGAGTCAATAGTTTATAGTTAGCATGTCTATTTGCTGGGCTTGGTTCTTGCGATTGTTGGGGGTTTGTTTTAGTTTTGGGTTGTTACTGGGGTTTGTTTCAGTTTTGGGTTGCTGGAATTTTTAATATCGTTTTTTATCTAAATTTCTTTTAATTTAGGCTTATGTTTGGATTTATAAAAAATTTAGGCTTATGTTTGGGCGTGTGAATTTTTGAAAGAAAAATTCTTTTTGTTAACAGAGAATGTTCACAATATGTGATTATTTGAGGTCTTCAGATATTGTCAAGAACTTTTTTTTTTTTCTTTTTTGTTTCTCTAAAACTACACAGTAAATTAAAACATGCATTGCTCTTTACAAAAACAGTCCTATGGACAGTGAGATTGGCATATCTTTCCATTTGATTTTTGAATTTAACTGTGATTATCAATTTTTCATATACTTACTAATATATTTATTGTTTCTATGTCTTATTGTGGTACAAATCGAATACTTAATGGGTTTTTTCAAACTTGGGCTTCTTTCCAGTTAAGTGATGGTATTATGATTTCTTTTGATTACATTTTTGTTTATGGTATCTTAATTTCTAATGTTGTTTCCACTTTGCAATTTTTATTTTATGTTAAATTATGCTTGATATGACTTTTGACTTTCATTCTCATAACACATTAGCTATTGAGCATGTGAATCTGTTTTCAATTACAAAAGCTTAGAATGACCTGTTTTCAATGCTGTCTTCTAGATCTTGCACATTTGTTTGCTAAGCATGTGAATCAGTTTCCGACTATTAAGGATTCCAATGCCAATACCTCTTTTCTCTGAGAAACTGAACATTTTGGTACTACACACAAACAGACATACATTGATCCATGTTTAGGTTTCGAAATATATATTATGTTACTTTCTTTTTTGTGTGCTTGGAGTTGCAAAGGATGTAGGAGTTAATTCTCTCATTGTTGTTTTTGTGAGTAGGTATTAACTTGATTTAGGTGGTCATTTACTGCACTATTATTGATTTTCGTTATTCTGTTTTTTACAAATTATTTTTATTAAAAAAAAAGCTAAAAAAATTACTCATTTTGCAGTTCTACTTTCATTTTTGGATAAAGAGTTGCATACTTAACTGCATCGACTCAAGGTTTGTTAACAATTTCTGTAAAAAAAATTTTAAAAAAAGTTCCTATTGCATAAAAGTTATATATAAATAGTCAATATAAAACCATTAATCAGATCATTTACTGCTTTGCACTAATACGCTTTGCACTAATACACATGTTGCACTATTTGTCTGATGTAGATAGTTTTGCTTATGGAATCTATATTTGTTCATTATACTGTTTACTTGCTAAATAAATAAAAAAAGAAAAACAATACTACTTTTGTATCTATAAAAATTCTTCTCTTGGCTTCAACTCAAACTTTTCTCATAAACAATACTACTTTTGTTAGTGGGAAAGAAAGGAAAAACAGCTACCGTACATCAGCTGTAAAGGAAAAACCAAACAGCTCAGCAACCCAATCTGTTCTGTGTTGGATAGCACCTTTAAGATAATATACCCAATTGTCTTGTTCTTATTACAGAATCTAAATCTAAATTCCTAAATTTTTGAATGTTTACATAAATTTATGATTTTTTTTCACTCATTTTTATTTTGTTCATACTTTAATTTAAAAGATATTGCATTAAACGACGTCATTGGGTTATTTTGGCATTTTAATCTATTTAGATTTTTATCATTTTGGGTGTGTTATTGATGGTTGATATACGGGCTGATTTGTTTGGTCTATGATCCGCACATCCTATAACTCCCTTGATATCCTTGCTCTAGGAGGTATAAAACAACACAAGAAAGCTTGGCAAGCTAAAACTTTTAGAGTTACTTCCTTTCCAATCGAGTCTAAAATCTTAACACTTTATGCTAGGTTTGTTAATTCTGCTTCCAACAATCTCCCTCTATGTTCTTGATATTTGGTTCTTCATTTTGTGAATTGTCATTATTTTTATTTTGCTTCATTCTTCTCTCTTCAAATATTACGATTATTTGCTAGTGATATTTCTGCATTATGGTGTTTTTAAAACAAGACTGCTTTTGAATCATTTGTATCTATGCTAATGGTGTATATATTGAGAATTTTAATAATAATGGCATGGAAGATTTTGATAAAATCATGAATCTTAACTTTTGTTGAGGGTTGCAAGGCAGGAAGCTTATGATGGGGGAGCTTTAGTTGTAGAGCAGAGAGAAGAATGAAGCAATCCAAGTGAGACTCTTTGTGATACAGTGTAGAGTCAACAACAATATGCTTGCACCTGTTTTCTCATATTTAATATGATAACTTAAACAAGTCTTATGAAGACGGTTATTTTTATTGATAAAATATAGTTAGTGAAGCTGCCCCCAGCAATTTAATAAGATTTTGTTGTTGATTTACAAAACTCCTTGAATATTATGATCATTTGTTATTAGTGCATGTCGTATCTTTTACTTTCTGTTAGTGTTTCTTTTAAATGTGATATGTAATCTTTCGATTTGAAATTTTACCCTTTTTGTTATGAAGGCAATAACCAGTGATAGAACATCATATTATTTTTCATCTACTCAAATGTAAATCATAACAACTTAAAGTATGTAAGCTTCTGCCTAGAATGAACATTGTAAATTGCTTCAAATGAGCAATAATTTGCTTTGTTGGCAGATTAAGAAATACGTGACAAGGTCACTAAATATATATATATATATATAGACACACACCTACCTTGGTTGACCAGCTCAAATCCTAATGAAATTTGTATATTTCTTTTTGTGTGAGTTATTCCTTAAAATCCAAAGCGAAAAGGTTCATTTAAGTTAACTACATTTCTCTCAACCAAACAAAAAATGCATTTAATTTGATTAAAAAAAATATAGCATTTCTAAGAACTTTCCTGTGCATCGCACGGGTTAGCGACTAGTATTAACTAATAACAATCTGTTACTTAAAATTTATTGTGAAAATATTGTAAAAATATTATGGTAACATTTCTCAATTAAAATTTTTTATTCTTTATATTATTTCTCCTTTCTCCCATTTCATTTCATCCACAGCTTTTTTTTTTCTTTTTTTTTTTCTTGTTTTTCTCCTCCACACGTCATCCTATCTCTATCCACTCACTCTTTTATTTTCTTTTTCTACCTCATTCAAGAACATTCCACTTCCAACTCTCCTTCTCTCTCTTTTTTCTCCAGCTCTCTCGGCTCTTTTTTTTTTTTTTTTTTACTTGATTCCAGAGAACATTCAAGAAGATTCCAGCTCTCCTTCTCTCTTTTTTTTTTTTTTTTTCTCCAGCTCTCTCGGCTTTTTTGTTTTTTGTTTTTTACTTGATTCCAGAGATCATTCGTCCCTAACATAGTCCAGATGGGTCATCTTCATCCCAAAGCGGTTGGCCTAGCTTGGAGCCGTCGCTCATCTTCGTCCAGATGGGTCATTTTTTTTAAGCAGATCTCTCTCTTTTGCGGTTGAATTTTTTTATTGTGGCGGTTGTGATTATTGAGACTAAATTAATTCTTTTGCTCATGAACAGGTCTCTCTCTTTTCTCTCTTTTTTTTTTCTTTTTTTTTTTCTGATTTCATTTGGTTTATGAGAGACATTATTTTTGTGCTTGGATTGTATTTTGCGTTTTGTATCCATTGAGATAAAGAAGAGAGAAAGAGAGTGAGGAAGAAACAGAAAGGGAGGAAAAAGAAAAAAATAATTTTTTATTCAACCGGGTAATATTTTAAGAGAAGAAATGGTTTAGAGAAGCTACAGTAATTGCTACAATGCTCTCCATACCTGGAAAGCTACTGTAGCAAATAAAAAAAAAAATTGGAGATAGAGAGGTTGTTGGAGGAATTTTTTGGGGTAAACAGTGGCTTTTTTGGAGAAAATTTGGAGATGGAAAGCCTGCTGGTGATGGTCTAAGCTTGGGTGTAAGCTATATAGGATTGGTAATCTATATAATATTTTAAAACTGAAGCGTAGTATTTAGTGTTGCTAAACTCCTATTGAGTCACATTAGCTTAACATTTTGGTCAATTCAGTCCACTTCAATTCTTTCTGTCAACTTCAATTCATTTTGGTCCTGCTTCAGTCCATTTTAATTTACTTTATTCCACTTCAGTCCACTTTGGTAATGCTTCAGGAGGAGAGGTTTGTGTAGAAAGAGAACTTGCTACATTGACAATTATGAATTATGTTACCTTCTCAGCGTAAAATTGGTAGATTCTTGATAAAATTACATATCTTATTTTTCTTATGTTGTTAAAATCTTTTTTTTTTTCTAATATAAGTGATGGATTTACTTATATCTTTCCTCTTTAGGTCATTCAAGACATATAAAATATGAACCATTTGTAAGCAGCGCTAGAAATAAATTGCAATCACACATTACATTATTTTCAAATTATCTCTCCTTATATAATAGTTGAATGTAAAATGCATTATGTTTCCGTGAAAAAATAAAAATAATAAATTTAAAAAAAAATTGGCAAAATTTAGAACTTTCAAATAACAAATATGGATAACTTAATTTAGAAAATCTAATATGTTGTATCAAATATACTTTGTTAGAAATCATTTTAAGAAGAGTTTGGGAATAATACTTATAAATATTATCTACTACTTTCATTTTTCATTTAATAAAAAAAAAACAAATCTTCAAATTTTTTTTTCACGTCGTGTAGGTCTGCGACTAATTAGAAGAATGAAAGTGGCATTCAATTTTAGCTGCAACAGGAAAGGTTGGATTGACTTCCTTGGAAATGAAGATGGTGTTTGGGATCAATTAATCCTTACGGATGCCAACTTGCACTGATGATGGGTTTGAGAAGAAATAAAATGGACAACGCGTGCACACTTAGGCTGAATTGAGCTTTGTCCCTTAGTGTATATGTATGTGTATGTGTATGTGCCCCTTAGTGGACAAAATAATCAGAGGGTGCAGTAGACATCTAGCCACTTTTAGAAGACATCGTCCATCCTGCCAAACCAATCCCCTTAGCTTACTTTTGAAATTGGACCCATCATGGGCTTGAGCATTGAGTTGGACCACAATTCTTGTGAGTTTGTGGGCATCATATTCTAATTTATGAGTGGCCATCTGTTTTTACGGCCCATGTGTTGGGCGTAGCATGCTGATATGTTGTCATCACCAAGAAGGCCTATTTTCATCCGTAAAGAGATTTGCCCCCTAAGTGTCCTGATCCTACTCATTTATGGATTTGGGCTTGTAACAGCATTAGCATTGGGGTGTAAAACCTCCCAAGTTGCTAAAATACAATTGACCATCTAAGAAAGAGCTCCATCAGAGAGGATGTATGCCTAAATTTTTTTACGACCTATGAATAGTACGTTCTTATATTTAGAACTTACTATTCATGAATTTGTAAACTAAAACAATATTTTTTTTTCAATTTTTTTTTCTCTCTCTTTCTCACTTTGTCTCACTCACATTATATTTATATTATTATTTGATGGGAAACTATATAATATTTTAATGAGTTGTATGTAAAAATAAAAACCGGAATGTTTGGTGAGTTGTAAAATGAGATGATAAAAAAGATAAGAGCATTAGTATTGGGGGTATAAACACCCCCCAGTTGCTATTATACACACTAAACTTATAAAAATGAGCTCCATCCAGGTATGGAAACCTAAAAAAATTTTGCAACCTACTACAATAAGTATGGGTGTTAAGGCTCATTTCTTAAAACCCAATAAGGAGAATAAGCCCAGCAACATCAGAAAGAAATAATCAAAGAATAAATAGAAGAGCTCATTAAACATGAGTGGCAGGAATAATAGAGTATAGGTCCGTAAAGCAAATAAATGGGTCTTGAAGAGGTAAATGGGCCTGAAAAGGTCCGGAAAGAGAGAAGTGGCAAACCATGGGCCACGGATGTAGAAAAGTGAGGATGGACCACACCCATTGCGGCAGGCCCAAAGTAAAGCAAGTATATAGAGCCATAGGAAATCTATGGGTTTTAAAGGAAATGAGGAATAGTTGGGCCGAGGAAACCCAACGAGGTAGTAAAGGCTCATGGAAAGCACGAGGTTGCAAGGGGCCAAGGACGCCCCAAAGAAGGATAAATGGGACACGGGAGCCCGCAGGCATGTATGGCAAGAAAAGCCTAGTGGGCTTATTAAGCCATTGAAAAAGAGAGCAAGCAGTCGACCCAAAGAAGCCCAATTGTATTAAATGGCCATCTTGTTAAAATGGCACGGCAAGAAACAATAGAAAAGCTGTGAAAAAACAAAACACGAAAGGAAGCAAGAAGACCGAGGCCCACAATAAAAGATGAGCCTAAACCACAAACGGCGAACCAGTGAAGAAATAATCTACGCCACAAGAAGTTAGAAGTAAACGGCAGGATAAGAAGGTAGACGTCCAGGCCGCGGCAAACGCATGACCAGCAGGCAGACTTTGGACGGACCTAAGGACAAGGCACGCGCAAGGCCCAGGTCTCACCAGCCTGTACCCAGCCAATACGGGTGAAGGTGGGCCATGGGTCAGAGGTAAAGGGGGTGTGGTTTGGCGGAGGGAAGAACCCATTTCAAGGCTCCCGCTCAGGCCACTTTCGGGTGAGTGTCTTGCTGGGATGGCATAGCACCCGAAAATGAAAAAGCTGAGTTGGAACCTTTCGATGCATGCCATGAGGGAGAGAGAAAGTACTCTGCTGTGACAGGTGAGAATGCCACGATAAGCTAACGGACAAAATGCCCTTGTCTTCTACTGGTGATGTGGCGCGACGTGGCCAGTGCAAGAACGTGGCACTGGCTGAGTACCTGACCAACCAGTAATGGTCGGCGAGTACACGCATCGGACAAAGACAATTAAGGGGGTAAAAGAGTAAAAGCAATACCTCGGCAGGTACTATATAATAATGTTCCCTGTGCACGAAAAAGGGAGAGAGGCCAAGTAAGGAAGAATTAAGGAAAAGAAAAGAAAACAGAGCAAGTAAAAAGAAAAACAAAGTAAGAAAAGAAAGAAGGGAGGGAAAAGTAATTTAAAAAGGGGATTGAAATAAGAAAATGAAAGGGAAGAAAGGGGGAGGATAGGCATGCACCGAAGTGGGTTGTTATTTCCTCTCTCCCTCTCGAAAAACCACACTTTCCATTTGCTCACACTCAGAACAGAGGTCATCTAGGACCATTCCTTCAAAACCATTAATTTCTCCTTTGAGAAATTAGTTGCATTGAGGGAGTGTCGTCTCCTTTTTTACTTGGATTCCTTTAACATACCACCATAGACTAATAGTTTTACCAACTTGCCATCATTTTTTGCTCATTTCTTTTTATACTTACTCCTCTTAAGTTCATCTTTGTTGTTCTCTTTATGTGTTCATTCCAATGCTTATTTATTTAAAGTATGGAAAATGCATTTCTTTTATATTTATAATATACCTGTCTGCGGTAATTATTGCAAGAGGATCTACCTGCCACAACTACGCAACCTAAATTGTGACAGTTAGGGCATAGCTTGCGCACAAGCCAGGCCAAGGTGAATTGCAACTGGACCGGTCCCGACTCTCCAATCCATAATATTTTGGGCTTAGTATGGCAGGATGAGATAGTCCAACCCAATGTCACAGTAGCAGCCCAAGCACCGTTACAAAATTGGCGACTCCATTAGGGAGTTGGGAAACAGATAGGGACAGAGATTCCTCGCAAGCAAATGCTGCCGAAATCCATGGCAACGCAAAACATGAGCGACGTGCCTTCTCAAGCAGAATCTAGGCCAACAACGCCTCACCAGCGTCAGTCTAACCAGGCAGAAGGCGCTACAGGAATGGGGGCTGGGCCTCAACCGCAGGCCAAGGATCCCAATGACAATGCCAATACCTTCATGGAAGTGCTGCAAGCACTCCAACATTCACAGCAACAAATGATGGAAGAAATTCGTCAGCTGAAGATGAATAAGACAAAAGAAAAAGAAAGCCAGCATGACCCAGAGCATGCGGCTGACAAAGAAAAGACACCAGCTGGAAGTGCCCCGCAGAACGCAGGGCAGCGCTACATTACAATGGTGGAAGTAGCTACTCTCCTGGAATGTGAAAGAGCCAGAGTACCAAAAGAAAGGTTTTATGCACAAAGACCGCCTTACTCACTGAGAGTACTTAGCAAGCCATACCCGGAGAGGTATGAACCATGAACCTTCGCACAATATGATGGCAGGAAAGGGAGTGCCGTTGAACATGTGAGCAAGTTTATCAACACTCTCGGACCTTATGCAGCGGATGAAGACCTATGCCTTCAGGAGTTTTTTAAGTCATTATGTGACCGCGCTTACACCTGGTATACTGGTTTAAAGCCGGGGTCAATCCCAACTTAGGATGACATGGTGGATCTATTTTGCACTAAGTATTTCCATGGGAAAGAAACAGTGACGATCGCAACTTTGCAAGCTACCAAGCAAAGGAGCGGCGAAGATCTGATGGAATATATCAAAAGGTTCAGAGATATAGCACTTGACTGCTACGACCACTGTGAGGAGAAGACATTAGTGGAAATGTGCATGACGAATATGATCAGAGAGTACCGAGCTGTTCTAGAAAATTTAGAGATTTCTCAGTTTACACAACTGTTGCAAAAGGCTAGGAGGACCACTCAATCGGTAAGGCCAGCTCCTGACAAAAGAAACGCCTCACAAGCCATGACAACTTCCACAGGCGAAAGAAAGAGGAAAGTCAGAGGGAAAAGAGCGTGATACTCCCCCACCAATACCTTGCACCCCAAAGGAGTTAGATGTGCTCCTGGACAGGTGGATAGTTAATGGAGTCTTTAAGCCAAATCAAGTCTTTAGGGAGCCCACAGAGGAAAAGCGAAGGGACCCACGCTTCTGCCAGCTGCACAACTACGTGCAACATCCTACCGCAGAATGTTGGGCACTCCACAGGCTAGTACACCGCAGGATCAGAGAAGGAACCCTGGAGTTAACACAACAAGCAATTCAAAGAAATCCACTCTCAAACCACAAAGGGAAAGGTGTAGCGGCGGTAGTAATCTGTGCAGACCCCAGGGAGGATGAAGAGGAGAGCCCAAACTTGCCTACCGCAGCAATTAGCACCCTGCAGAGAAGCTCCAAGTTCAAGAACTTGTTCGATCAATTAGGCCTCACAGCGAAGGAACGAAAAATAGCTACAGAGGCCCTAGTAAGCATTGCCACTGAAGCGGGAATAGAATGTTTAACCGCAGAAGTCACAAATGACAGAGCTTTCTTACAAGAATCAAGTGAAATTACTTTTAGTGATGAAGACATGGAGGTGGGAAGTCCCGACCACAGGAGACCCCTTTATTTGGCCACATCAATAAATCAAATTCTTATCAAAAGGGCCTTGGTAGATACGGGCGCCTCGGTAAATCTAATTTCGTTAACCACCCTGCAGATTTCAGAGAAAAGGATTCAGGGGTGCCTAATGTAAATAACTGGGTTCGGAGGAAGTGGGGAATACACCGCAGGCCATATTCAATTGTGACTAAAAGTAAGCCCCATAGCTTCTTTAGCCCGGTTTCACGTGGTAAAAACAAAGGTTTCATATCATGTGCTATTGGGAAGACCATGGCTGCATAAGCACAGGCTAGTCCCATCCACCTATTACCAATGTGTGAAGGGAAGGCTAAATGGCAGGATGATACGAATAGCGGCCAACCTATCACCGTTCAAGCAAACAGAGGCCCATTTGGTGGAAACCATGTTCTACGACCAGTGGGCGCCATCAGGGGAAAGTTTAGTGTCAAAACTGCGAGGCACCTTTGTTCCCAAATGGGAGGATATCCGGGACGACCCAGAACCTGACCTAAGAAAACTTCTGTGTCAAAAAAGGAAGAGGAAAGAAACGCCTGTCGCAAAGGCGGATGATGCACTCCGATGTGTCAGGGTTCAAGGCCTTAACGGCAGAATTGTATACCGGTTATGAAGGTACGCGGGGCCCACAAGTCAAGCACATGCGGACCCCAGACAGGAATGGCAACATAAAAGCCTAGTGTGTTGCAAAGTTCAAGAAGGGTTGGAGGAAAGGGACAGTGACGAAAGAATTGTGGCAGAAAAAGACCTGCAGGTTGTGGCAGAAGAAAGGTTAGAGGAAGTCAACTTAGGAATTGATTTGCAGGAACTAAAGCCCATTTCAATCAATTCGAAGTTGTTAGAAAAAGAGAAGTTGGAACTAATAATGTTGTTGAAAGAATATAGAGAAGTTTTTTGCATGGGACTACAGTGAAATGCCCGGATTGGACCCTGGGTTGGTAGTGCACACACTAAACGTAGACCCAGGGGCTAAACCGGTGATTCAGCTTGCCAGAGTATTCCACACTGAGATGGAAAAACATATAACCAAAGAAATACAGAAATTGCTAGCTGTGGGATTCATCAAACCCATTTAGCATCCTCGATGGTTGTCTAACATTGTGCCAGTAAAGAAGAAGAATGGGTAGATAAGATGTTGTGTAGATTTTAGAAATCTCAACAGAGCATGCCCAAAAGACGAATTCCCGTTGCCAAATATGGATCTGCTGATAGATTCTGCGGCAGGAAGTGCCATGTTCTCGTTCATGGATGGATTCAGTGGGTATAACCAGATTAGAATGGCACCAAAGGATGCAAAGAAGACTGCTTTCAGAACACCTATAGGAAACTTCTACTATACAGTAATGCCATTTGGGTTAAAGAACGCAGGTGCAACTTATCAGCAGACAATGACGGCCATATTCCATGACATGATGCACCAGGAATTAGAAGACTATGTAGATGACATAGTAGTGAAGTCAAGAAGATGAGAAGAGCATGTCCAGGTACTGAGGAAAGTATTCGAAAGATGTAGAGCTTTCAAGCTAAGAATGAACCCTCTCAAGTGCGCATGTGGAGTGTCCTCTGGGAAATTTCTAGGCTTTCTAGTCCATAGCAAAGGAATAAGTGTGGACCCGGCCAAAGCAACGGCCATAGCAACCATGAAACCGCCAACTACGGTTAAAGAATTGAAGAGCTTCTTGGGGAAAGTCTCGTATATACAAAGATTCATCCTAGGACTGGCATCTATTACCTCTGCTTTCGGTAAGCTGCTCAAGAAAGGGCAAAACTTTGAATGGGGTAACGCACAGCAAGCGGCCTTCCAAAGGCTACAACAGATCATGATGAACCTTCCTACCGTGCAAGCCCCAATCCGTAGGAAGCCACTGTTGTTATAATTGGCCACCAACCAATACGCTGTGGGCGCATTGATTACCCAAGAAGATAGGAATGGCAACGAACAACCGGTGTACTACATCAGCCGTGCCTTGAAAGATGCAGAAACTCAGTACCGGGGGGCGAAAAGGGCATGTTTGGCCATTGTGTACACCTCTCAAAGACTACGACATTATTTCTTGGCCTATGAGGTATGGCTGATGACCAAGTCTCACGCTATAAAAGCCCTGCTACAGCAGTCGATCCTCTCCGGTAGAATATCCCAATGGTTGCTACAATTGTCACAACACGACCTAAAGGCAGGAACACCCAAGGCAGTAAAAAGTCAAGCTATAGCTGACCTGCTGGCACAATTTTCGGGAGAGGAAGAGTTCCCGTTGGATGATGAAGTCCCAGGAGAAATAGCCATGGTAGAAGAAGTCAGGGAACAGTGGGTAATGAGATTTGACGGGTCCTTTACCACCCAGTCAGGAGGAGTGGGAGTAGCTCTATACCACAAAGAAAACGAAGCAGTTGCACTATCCTTCAAATTAGAGTTTCCATGCTCAAACAATACGGCAGAATATGAGGCTTATCTAACTGGGCTAGCTACAGCCCTTGAAATGGGAGTCAAGCACTTAAGAGTAATAGGAGACTCGAACCTAGTGGTCTACCAAGCCAAAGGAAGTTTCTCTTTAAAGGAACCCAACCTTGCCCCGTACAGAGCGATGGCCCAGAAGATGGAAGAAGATTTTTTGACCTTAGAAATAGAGCATGCCCCAAGGAATAAAAACCGGTTCGTAGATGCACTAGCCGTGCTGGGTTCACAGATAATTTTTGAAGGAAATAGCGCGCGGGTGGAAGTTAGCAAGAGGGAATAGTCCATCATTGAAACATTGAAGGAAAGATTTCAGGAACGTTGTGAAAAGGACTGGCGGAATCCATTAAAAGAGGCCCTGACGAAGGAGGAAGAGAATATGGATTTAAAAGTATTAAAAGATTATGTCTTGGTAAAGGGAGAGTTGTACCGTAGGGTGCCAGGAGGAATCCTATCCAGATGCGTAGGACAGATGGAAGCCCAGAGGAACTTAAAAGAAGTACATGACAAGACTTGCGGATCCAGCGGAGAAGTCAACCTCTACCGCAGGCTTCAGAGTGCAGTTTTTTATTGGCCAAGTATGGGAAAAGATGTGAACCAAGTCCAAGTCCAATGTGAGGCATGCCAACTGGTGGCAGACAGGGAGGAAAGCTACGCAGTGTTTGTTTGCGAAGACTGGAAGAAGCCGTTCACTCAGTACTTTGCAGAAGAAATCCTGCCACAAAAGCACACTGTACGGTACAAACTCAAAAGATTGGCAACACGTTACTTTCTACACAACGGGGTTCTCTTCAAGAAGGGATATGTGGAGACCCATTACGATGCTTGGGTCCCGATGAAGCGAAAGAAATGCTGAAAGAAGTACACATGGGAGAATGTGGGGAACACTAAGGGAAGAAGAAGCTATACAGATGCCTGCTACAAATGGGTTATTACTGGCCTGCCATGAAGAAGGACACGGCAGAATTTGTAAAGAAGTGTCACAGTTGCCAAGTACAAGCTAATTTAATCCACACCCATCTGCAGAACTTGCAGAGCATGGTCACCCCATGGCCTTTCCATACTTGGGGGCTTGATCTAGTGGGGCTAATCAATCCACCATCACGCGGTTATGTATGGATCTTGGTAGCTACAGAATATTTCACAAAATGGGCAGAGGCAGTACCACTCTGTACAGCCACGGGAGGAGCAGTGGCAAACTTCATCAAGGAGAACATAATTGTGAGGTTCGGAGTACCCCACAAGATCATCAGCGATAATGGTACACCTTTTGTCAATAAAGTCATAAGGAAAATGTTGGAGTTTTACCAAGTGAAGCACCATCACTCATCGCCCTATTATCCTCAAGGAAATGGGCAAGCAGAGGCAACAAACAAAATCCTCATAAAGATCATCAGTAAAATGAGTCAGGAGTACACGGGGGGATGGGCAACACACCTGCCAGACGCTCTTTGGGCTTATCGAAACTCATCAAAGTCAGCTACTGGATTTTCGCCCTTTTCTCTAGTTTATGGGACAGAAGTGATAAGTCCGGCAGAAATAAAAACTCCATCATTGAGAGCCATGCAGATCCGCAAGAAGGAAAAAGAGGAAGGAGTCTTTGCCGCGGAAAGGTATGAAGACTTGGACGGACTTGATGGAAAAAGAGAAGAGGCCCAAGAGCGTAGCCGCAGATACATACAGAGAATGACGGAAGCTTATGGCAAGATGACCAAGGAAAGGGTGTTTACAGAAGGACAACTCGTGTTAAAAGTGGCAGACTATGTCAAGAGAGGCATGGCAGGACCATCTAAGTTCGCACCGAAATGGGAAGGGCCCTTTGTGATAAGGGAGGCACATCCAACTGGGTATTACCGTTTGACTAAGATGAACGGCAGGGACTTGAACGATCCCATCAATGGGAAATGGCTAAAACGTTATTACACTTAAGGGTGAAAGCAATGTAGTTATTTTTTCCTTTTGTCTTTCCCTATTTTTTTTTTCTCAAGTGACTGAGTCACAAAACATGATTGTAACGTGTTTTTCATCGCAATGGAAAGAAGTATGAAAAATTACAAAAAAAAAAAAAAAAAGAGGGGAGAAAGCATACCATGTCATGGCGATAAGTAGTAGCATATGTAGCATATTAGTTACAAATCCAAATTGTAGCAAGTCTTTTAAAAAAGAAAAAGGAAAAAAAGAGAGAGACATGAAAAAGAGAAGGGAGAAATAACGTTCAGGGGAGAGCAAAAGATAAGTAAACTAAGAGCAGGGAAACCACATCATCAACAAAGTCCAGAGATAAGGGATTGATCCTCAAAACAGCTGGACTCACCGACGCCTGAAAGAAGATGCCCGCGGCGAGCCTCCAAGTCTGCCACCTCTTTCTTCAGAATCTCAATACGTGCATCAATGGCATCGATCGCTGGCTGAGCTTTCCTCATAAAAAGAGCACGGGCAACCTCTCGCAGGTGATCAAGAACGAAGCCCACAGTAAAGCCAACACTGATAAGCTCTTGAATTGTGGCCCTCCATTGAAGGATCCTCTCAGGGGAAATAGTGTCCACAAAGTTGTGCTCAATATCATTCAGCACACTCCCAAGCATCTTTAGAAAGTGTTCTCTAACAGAGTGACCTAGGCGGAATCCCTGCATGAAATCACCACGACTACTGTAGATTGTCTCCAAATGAGAAACGCAGTCCTCAGGGACTTTAAAACCATGGAAATCCACATAAGGTGGACCAGAACTCCAGAATTCCGCAAGACCAAGGTCATTAGTTTCAAGCTAATCGAAGCGGGTAAAAAAGGCTGCAGCCTCGCTTGCTGGATCTATAGTTGCAGAAAAAATGCTACCTAATTCAAATTGGGAAGGAACGGGAAGAGGTGGACCTGACAAAGGGAAAGAGGGTGAATCCGTGAGAAGAGAAGGGGAGAAGTAAGAAAGTAGCAAAAAATAAAAAAAGAAGGAAAGAGGACCGAGACTTGTAAAAACAGGGGCCGTAAAGGTAACGAGAGCAGGCACAACGGGTATAGCAGGAGGAGTAACAATGGGCGTGTCTGCTGCAATTTCTAGCTCATGAGAAGTTTCTGCTGGAATAAAAACGCAAAGTAAAAGGGTATTACAAAAAAAAAAGAAGTGAGAAGAAGAAAGAAGACTCAGCAGGATAAAGACTACATACCCATAGACTTAACTCCGTGCTCAATATCCTTATCCTCCTCAGAATCAGAAACTACCTTCTTCACGACGGGTTCATCATCGCAATCCTCAAGGACGTCTTCAGAGCCTTCGGAAGACAAGTCCATGTCAGGCCCCCGTGTGGCGGAGCTCGGAATAGAAGGAGTAACAACCAGGGAAGAGCCATCCTTTGCCACTTGAGAAAGAGCCAAAAAAGGGTCGCTGGTGGAAATAATAAGGGGAGTAGTAGGAGAAACGGTCTCAGCCTTAGCAATACCTGAAGGAGCAGTCTCCTCAACTTGCTCGGAATGAACACCCTCGCTCATAAATGTTGGCTCAGTAAGAGGGGTAGGGACTTCGGTAAAAACTTTTGGTGCAGCAGTCAGGAGTAGGTGTCACAAAGGCCGCATCAGTCCCGCCAAAGAGACCTCCTAAGGGCATTCCCTTTAAGGCGGAAAGTTCTTCGGCAGTAGGACGATATATAGAAAAAGGCTCGGGTTCATCCTGAAGAACAAAAGCAAAAAAAGAGGGAGATGGAGAAAGCCCATAACTAGTAATGAAGTTGAAACAAAGCCAAAAAAAGCAAAGAAGCATGGCAGGAGATATATGAATAAAAGAAAACAAAAGAAAAGCAAGAGACATACTTCAGACTCGGGTTCATCAACTGATATGGGGTGTGTGGCAGACGTATCGTCCTTGAATTTAGACTGCAAGGGAAGCAGAAGGCAAAGATGAGAAGATGCACCAACAAACACATAAAGGTTAGCCGCGAGAAAAAACAAAGACTAAGAAAAAAAGAAAGAAGAGAGAAGAGAAAATAAGGTCAAAAGTGAATCACCCATCGTTCGGTAGTAGTAATCACAGGAGGGGGGAAAGACTTCCTTTTGCTGCCTTTTGTCCTGCTAGAAGGAGGAGCACCGGTAGAAGGTTGTGGGGCAGTGGACTTAGACTTACTGACCGTAGGTTGCACATCAGAAGAAGCTTCAGAAAGATCAACACGCCTTTTGGCAGACTTAGACTTGGCGGATCCCTTTTTAGGCGTCGAGATGTTTGTCACTTTCACTTTCTTTTCCCAACCTGGTGGGTAATCGCCAGTATGCCAATACCAACCTTTCTCTTCATCATTCCACTCAAAGATAGCGGACCGGTTCTGCTTTCGGGCGTAAGCTAACACGGACTTGGGGGGTAAGAGCAAACGGGGATTGGCAGAGATAACTGCACTGAGCCTATCAGGGGGAATGAGGGAGAAACCACGACTGCCCACCAACTCTTGTTCAAATGAAGTCATCACAGCTTGCCAGTACCCGTGCATCGTAGGAGTATAGATGCCCTCCCTAGATGAACCTGGAACAGTGACCGCAGCAAAGCGCTGACTCCAAAATGCATAAGCAGTGTGCCTCAAGAACGGACGAACAGATGTGGGGGACTCCATGAGAAAGGAAAGATTGTCGGGGATATCCTGGTCCAACCCAAACTGCCTCCTCACTCGGTTGGCAAGATAATGCATAAACCGGAGACCCTCATCAGCAAGGTAGGGCAGCCATCCAGCATTAGTAGCCACCAAGTAAGTAATACCGATCTCATCAAAGGCAGCCAAAGGAGTGGTGGTGCCAACCGTATCAACAAACAAACCCATGACGAAATCGGTGCACGTATACCCCGCGCCCAAATTCCTGTAGGCCCTCCAGGAAAATCCAATTTCTTGATCAAAAGACTCAACAACAGAGTAGTCAATAGGCTTCAAACCAACCCAACGAAAAGCCAGCGAAAAGTCGGACTCGAATTTGCCGCAAAAATCAGATATGGCTTGAGGACAGGATTGGTACTTCTCTTTGGCAAAACGAACAGGCCTGCATCTCGCCAACTGCTTAACACAACGCTCATAAAGTAGATGCTGCAAAATGGCACTATGAACAGAGAAGGTGACTATGTGGCAAGAACCGGCTTGGCTCTCGTCGCTCCGCAGGATATCAAGCTGAACATACAAGTTTCCTAAAAACATTGGAGCCAGCGGGAAACTTACCCCAGTTGAAATTTTAATGGCTAGCTGGAAATACAAATGCTTGATAGCATAATGAGGGTGAGAAGCAAATACAAACTTACACAACCAAAAAGCAATAAAGGCCGCGCGGCGGGCAGCAGTAGAAAGCTTGGCAGGAGAACTGATCCAAAAAGACAGCTTTGCGTTACCAATCATCCTTTTCTTCAATTCGGCCTCAATGGCCTTTTCCTCCAGCGAAAACTCCAGAGCACCCAGGTCGGCATCACCAAGAATGGGAAGGAGTCGTTGATTGGCCATATCTTCCAGGGTTACGGTAATCTCGCCACAGGAAAAGAAGAAGGTATGAGTAGTAGTGCACCACCTGGGGACTAGATGTCGCAGATTGAAGAGATCTCTGAAGTTCGATAAGCAACGGGAAGAAACAACGGCCTTCAACACACCAGCCCGTTGAAGCAAACCCATAAAACCCGTATTCGATAACTCTCTATCAACCCACTCTTTCCAACCCAAGGTGGTGCCGGATCCATATTCGAAGTGAATGGGTACGAGGAGCAAAACGCTTTCGTGGATAACAAGATCATAGATTGAAGAAGCCAAGAGAGCCCACGAAGGGTCCGTATCTCGCCGGCAAAGGGCAAGCCATGCACGGCCAGGTTGCAGCGGCGCGTATTCGCCATGAACTTTAGGAAAGTGTGGATGGATATCATACCATGGGTCGATGAGGGGAGCACACTCGCTATCTGGGGCGCGTTGTGACTCTTCCTCATCGGATTGGTCCAATTCGGAAAGAACGAACTCCTCGCCTACGTCGTGAGAGACCGGAAGGTCACGAGCAACTCCTTTCCCTTTACGGCGTGAGGAACTTTAACCTTTCACCGGCGTCATAGTGCGAGGTTTGGATCGAAGTAAAATGGAAGGGAGTGATTTGGGAATAAAAGACGGCAGAGTAGAAGGAGTAGAGATGATATTTGCGCTGAAAAGAGAGAGAGCGCTTGAAGGAGGATTACGATGAGATTTTTCTTTGGGTATCAGTGTAATTAATACGATGGGTCAGCCATTGGAAGAGGAACGAAATTAATGAAGCGCTGTTTCAAAATCAAGATAACTGCTAAATGAGGAATGCGAAGAGACAGAGCTGTTTGCAGAAGGAACGTATATATATATATATATAACTGAATATGTCTGAACAAACAAATGAGTTAGGGACCACTGTTTGAAAAGCCCGCGAAGGAAAAGAAGAAAACAAGACAGAAATGGTAGGAAAGTCTTTCTATTCACATATGAACCGCAGAAGCACTTCATATTCTCAGGGGGCTAAATATTGAGGCTCATTTCTTAAAACCCAATAAGGAGAATAAGCCCAGCAATATCAGAAAGAAATAATCAAAGAATAAATAGAAGAGCCCGTTAAACCTAAGTGGCAGGAATAATAGAGTATAGGTCCGTAAAGCAAATAAACGGGTCTTGAAGAGGTAAATGGTCCTGAAAAGGTCCGGAAAGAGAGAAGTGGCAAACCATGGGCCGCGGATGTAGAAAAGTAAGGATGGGCCACACCCATTGCGGCAGGCCCAAAGTAAAGCAAGTATATAGAGCCATAGGAAATCTATGGGCTCTAAAGGAATTGAGGAATAGTTGGGCCGAGTAAGCCCAACGAGGTAGTAAAGGCCCATGGAAAGCACGAGATTGCAAGGGGCCAAGGACGCCCCAAAGAAAGATAAATGGGACACGAGAGCCCGCGAGCATGTATGGCAAGAAAAGCCTAGTGGGCTTATTAAGCCATTGAAAAAGAGAGCAAGCAGTTGACCCAAAGAGGCCCAATTGTATTAAATGTCCATCTTGTTAAAATGGCACGGCAAGAAACAATAGAAAAGCTGTGAAAAAACAAAACACGAAAGGAAGCAAGAAGACCGAGGCCCACAATCAAAGGCGAGCCCAAATCACAAACGCCGAACTAGTGAAAAAATAATCCACGCCACAAGAAGTTAGAAGTAAACAGCAGGATAAGAAGGCAGACTTTGGGCGAACATGAGGACAAGGCACGCGCAAGGCCCAGGTCTTACCAACCTGCACCCAGCCAATACGGGTGAAGGTGGGCCATGGGTCAGAGGTAAAAAGGGTGTGGTTTGGTGGAGGGGAGAGGGAAGAACCCATTTCAAGGCTCCCACTCAGGCCATTTTCGGGTAAGTGTCCTGCTGGGATGGCATAGCACTCGAAAATGGCAACGCTGAGTTGGAACCTTTCGGTGCATGCCATGAGGGAGAGAGAAAGTACTACGCCGTGACAAGTGAGAATGCCACAGTAAGCTAACGGAAAAAATGCCCTTGTCTTCGTCTGGTGATGTAGTGTGACGTGGCCAGTGCAGGAATGTGGCGTTGGCTGAGTATCTGACCAACTAGTAACGGTCGGCGAGTACGCGCATCGGACAAAGACAGTTAAGAAGATAAAAGAGTAAAAGCAATACCTTGGCAGGCACTATATAAGAATATTCCCTGTGCATGAAAAAGGGGGAGAGGCCAAGTAAGGATGGATTAAGGAAAAGAAAAGAAAACAGAGCAAGTAAAAAGAAAAACAGAGTAAGAAAAGAAAGAAGGGAGGGAAAAGTAATTTAAAAAGGGGATTAAAATAAGAAAATGAAAGGGAAGAAAGGGAGAGGATAGGCATGCACCGAAGTGGGTTTTTATTTCCTCTCTCTCTCTCTCGAAAAACCACACTTTCCATTTGCTCACGCTTAGAACAGAGGTCATCTAGGACCATTCCTTCAAAGCCATTAATTTCTCCTTTGAGAAATTAGTTGTATTGAGGGAGTGTCGTCTCCTTTTTGACTTAAATTCCTTTAACATACCACGACAGACTAATAGTTTTACCAGCTTGCCGTCATTTTTTGCTCATTTCTTTTTTTACTTACTCCTCTTAAGTTCATCTTTGTTGCTCTCTTTATGTGTTCATTCCAATGCTTGTTTATTTAAAGTATGGCAAACGCATTTCCCTTATATTTATAATATACCTATCTGCGGTAATTATTTCAAAAGGATCTGCCTGCCACAATTACGCAACATAAATTGTGACAGGTCAGGGCATAGCTTGCGTACAAGTTGGGTCAGGGTGAGTTGCAACTGGACTGGTCCCGACTCTCCAATCCAGAACATTTTGGGCTTAATACGACAGGATGAGATAGTCCAGCCCAATGTCACAGTAGCAGCCCAAGCACCGTTACAATGGGTATATATAACCTACTGTCGCAAAGGATGGATAAATAAAATATTTTTTTTCTTTCCTCTCTCTTCTCTATCTTCTCAATATCTAACTCTCTCTCTCTCTCTCTCTCTCTCTTCTCTCTCTCTTCTTCTTTTCTTTTTCAATCACTCTCACTCTCTATCTTTGATCCCTATCTTTTTTTCTCCAACTCTTCTCTCTTCTCTCTTCTCTCTTCTCTATTCTTTTTCATCTTTCTCTCTTGATTTGGAGTTATTTTTTTCTTGGTTGTGGGTTGTGGGTCAGGTGGGGCTATGGTGGAGACGGGGGCTGTGGTGGAGACGAAATCTGTGGGTTTCTGGTGGTCCTGGGCGATGTGATTGTGGCAGCGTGGGGATTGTGGATCAGATAGGCTGTAGGTTTTGGTGGATCTTGGTGGGCATGGGATGGGTTGTGGGTTGGTGTTTAGGTGGCCAAATCGGTGTTGCTATGGTGATTGGGTGGCCGGATTAGTGGTTTTGGTGTTTGGGTGGTTGGATCGATGGTGGTTTGGTGTTTGGGTTGGTTGTTGTGCTTGGTGAATTGTATTTGCTAGTTTTTTTTTTTTTTTTTTTTTTTTTTTGTGGTTTCTACCTTGGTGGGGTATGTGTCAATGTGGGTTGGTGATGGTTGCTGCCTTGTTGGGGTGTGTGGTGGTGGTGGGTGCTACCTTGTTGGACATGTGTGGTGGTGCAAAGGTTGTTGTGATTGGTTTGCTTGGGAGATAGAGACAGACCAGAGAGATAAAGACAGAGAAAGAGAGGAAAGAGAGGAATGGAAGAGATATAATTTTTTTTTATTTGTATGGTTTATATTATTTTAATCAATTGAATGTAAAAATAGAAACTGAGATGTTAGAGAAGTTGTAAAATGATATGGTAAATTAGATAAAGTAGGTTTTTGAGGATGCAAAATAGAACTTTTTTGCATCCCCGGCTACTAATGCTCGGTGTTTGAAGATGTAAAATAATTTTTTTTTTTTTTTTTTTTTTTTTTTTTTTTTTTTTTGCATCTCGAATGCTAGTGCTCTAAGGCCTAATGCATAGGCTGCCAAAATCAATAATTATCAATTTTCTCAAAAAGATTAAACTATTAAGAAATTGTGAATTTAATTATTTAATCACAATTTTAAAATCATTTTACCTTAAGATTGAACATGTAAGTTTAATTACAAAGGACAAATTCATCTATCTTTTGCCATGTTCTTTCCTTTGCATTCTTTTGTCATCTATATGCCTCCTTTTTCTTTTCTTTTATTTTTTTTTATTTTTTTTTTTTCATTTCAAAGTGATACATAAGAAGATTCGGAGCATATTTCAATGTACGACGTAAGCCCGAATTCAGAATCACCAAAGTAGCTCCTAAGTACTTGATTATGATCCCTTATTTTTTATTTAGAACTCTTGATTCCTAGCTCTGAAGCTAAAATTCCAATAGCTAGTCACTTGAATATGAAAATCAGAAAATAGTCCCAGGTTTCAACCTCTACTACAAACCGGAATTAAAATCTAGAATAATTTGAACACAAAGGAAATAAATGTAAGATATCTGCAATTAACTTTTTAAAAGATCTTCTTTGTGTGCATTAATTAAAAGTGCACCAACTTCAAACTTTTGACCCTGCCTGGGGCAATGTTGCATTTATCTATTAAGTGTAAATAACAAAGAAGCAAGCCTCCGCCTTCCCCAAGTTCTGTGTTGGCATTGCCTGCGTCAGTTTTATCTTCGCCACTTAGGGGAGACAAACGGCTGAGTGTGGGTGGGCATAATTGAGTTGGATACATAAAAACTCATTTGCTCATTTATTGCTTATTTAACAAATTACTTCTAACTCAAACCCAACTCAACCCAGTTATTATGGGTAAACCCCAACCCATCCAATTACCAAAATGCCATTAAAACTTAAAAATGACCAAAGTACTCATAAAATCTTTTAAATTTACCAAAATACCTCATAAACTTAAAAAAGACCAAATATGCTAAAAAAAACCACTAAAAATTACCGAAATACTCTGAAATCTAAAAAATGATTAAAATATCCCTGAAAAAAATAAAAAAAATTGACCAAAATACCCAAAAAACCTAAAAAATAACTGAAATACTCCCGAAACTAAAAAAAAAAATGATCTAAATACCCACGAAACCTAAAAAATGACCAAAATAACCCCAAAACGTAAAAATTGACCAAAATACCCACTAAACTTGAAAATTAATCGAAATACTAATGAAACCTAAAAATGACCATAATACCCTCTAAACCTAAAAAATCACTAAAATACCTATGAGCCTAAAAACTGATCAAAATACTCCTGAAACCTAAAAATTACCAAAATACCCCCTAAACCTTAAAAAATGACCAAAATACCCCCCGAAACCTAAAAATTGACCAAAATACCCTCTAAACCTAAAAAAATGACTGAAATACTCCTAAAACCTAAAAAATGACCAAAGTACCCCCGAGGTGTAAAAATTGACCAAAATACCCGCTAAACCTAAAAATTAATCAAAATACTCCCGAAACCTAAAAAATGACCAAAATACCCTCGAAACCTAAAAACTAATCAAAATACTCCTAAAACCTAAAATTACCAAAATACCCCAAAATCTACAAAATGACCAAAATACTTATGAAACCTAAAAAATAATTGAAATATCCTCGAGACCTAAAAATTGACCAAAATACCCCCAAAACTTAAAAAATGACCGAAATACCCCCAAAACCTAAAAAATGACCAAAATTTCCCCGAAACCTAAAAATTGGCCAAAATACCCGCTAAACCTAAAAATTAGCAAATACTCCTAAAATTAGTGTTCTTTCTCTGCACAATCTAGCCAACATGATGAAACCTTGTTCAGACAACGCTTTCAATGTGGGGTACCGGGTACTAGTACGACCCTGCTCTTCAACTTTTTTTTTCATCAAATTATCTAAGTTTTCAAAACACCGAATGCTATGGTTATACACTTATACTTCTTTTTACCATCACAATGGGAACAACATAGCATACTTTTTGTAAACAATATTTAGTCAATAATGTTAATGTTATTAAAGAGGGTAAAATTAAGGTAGACGAACTTGTTCAATAAAACCTGCTATAGGCGACGATACGAAATAATGGATGATCAAATCATGAGAAGGTGACAGATTAACGCGCCAGACGAAGGATATATAAGACAGATTGATTCTCCATAGTGGATGGATTCTAGGTAGACGGACACAAGGGGGACAGATGTCAAGGCCATGTGGCAACCACATAGCATAAGTAGTCTCCAACGAACCCCAAATGGAAATGTCTTGTACCCTACGACTAACCTTAGACAATGGAATCCCGATATGAGAAGAATCCCGCAAACTATGTACATTTATGAGGATCTTCCCCATAAGGAAACAACTTCTTAGCTAAGAAACGAAGGTCAGTTCTACGCTACTATAAAAACCCGAAGCCCTCAGAAAATAAAGTACGCATAATTTACCCCAGCTTTGGCACTCTAGAGCTACGAACATCCTCTAACTTAACCTTCGGAGGGTATTTGGCCGGTACCACACCAATACCTTCTATAGGGTGTTCATTCTTCTTTGGTGTGCAGGTTTTGTCTAGAACATGTGAGGACTGTGCAGCTTACTGACGATTTTCAATATCATCAATTGGCAATGTCTGTGGGAAAGAACGTAGTAAAATTACTACTCCTTGGACAAAGAGTTGTATGGTACTCACTCGCTTAATGGTGACCAACAACAACAAAGATGAACCACGCAATACCGCCCTTGAAAAACAAGTATAGACTTTAGCCGCTGTTGTGGAGCGCCTTACTAGGCAGAATCATGACCTGGAGGAACAGTTGCGCCAAAGCGATGCCAGGCCCAATTGCCACGGAAAGGAGCAAGAGGGCACCAGCGCTAAAAGAAGGGACTAGGAAGGACCAAAAGGCAGCAACGCTCTAAGCAGACAAGAGTGACAAGATACTAGCCATCCATTAGTCATGGAAACAGCACCACCACACATGGTCTCAATGATGCAGATGATAAAGGAGAGGATAGACTTCATGATGAACGCCCTAAGAGGATGGGTGTCTAGCGACCTTGACGAGTTACTCCACTAGACGGATTCACCTTTTACAGCACCCAGCACCTCATTCCCCCTTCCATCGAAGTTTCGCATGCCACAAGTAGAAGCCTATGAGACCCTCATGCAATTGCAAGGCATTGTAGACGAAATCATGTGCCAAGCCTTCCCAACTACATTGAAGGGTCTGGCAAGGGTATGGTTTAGCAGGTTGACACCAAACTCCATCGATACCTTCAAGGAGTTGAGCGCACAGCTTGCCTCGCATTTTATCGGGGGGCACAAGTATAAGAAGTCCACTGCGTGCCTGGTGAACATCAAGCAATAGGAAGATGAAACACTGAGATCCTATATAACTCGCTTTAACAAAAAGGCCCTGTATTTGATAAAGCTGACGGCAAAATACTAGTGGTTGCATTTACTAATGGGTTACGGAAGGGGAAGTTTCTGTTTTCCTTGTACAAAAATGACCCAAAAACCATGTCGAATGTACTTTACAAGGCTACTAAGTACATGAATGCAGAAGACGCCCTAATGGCCCATGGAGAAAAGACCAAGAAAAAGGCAAAATGCCCGACAAGATAGGGAATGAAAGATGGCTAAGACTAGAGATCAACGGGAGGATAGGCTCCCTAAACGCCCGACTGGGAGGTTCACAAGCTTCGCCTCGCAGACCACCGCAATCAACCAAGTCCTGATACAGATAAAGGACGAAGGAACCTTGACATTCCCTGGCAAGCTGAAAAGGGATTCCAGAAAAAGATCCAGAGATAAGTACTGCCGTTTTCACTGTGATCATGGTCATGATACGTCCGACTGCTATGACTTAAAGCAGCAGATAGAAGCTCTTATCAGAAAGGGAAAGCTGCAAAGGTTCGTTAGCAAGGAGAGAACGGATCCATCACAGGAACAAGCTGCCGAGAGGGAAAACGAGCGTCCTAAACCCCTCCTAGGAGACATAAGGATGATCGTAGGGGGAATCATAGCATCCATTTCATCCAAGAAGGCAAGCAAAACCTACTTACAGATGGTTCAAAATGTCTAGTTGACGGGCTTCATCCCAAAGATGGCACGGGTCGACAACCTAGTAATTAGGTTCATTGAGGAAGATGCCCGGCATCTCCACCACCCACATGACGATGCGCTCGTGGTTAGCATATGGGTAGGGGACTACAACACCCACCAAGTCCTTATGGATAATGGGAGCTTTGCTGATATCCTCTACTACCCGGCATTCCAGCAAATAAGGATTGATAGAGAACGGCTGGTTCTAGCTAACGCGCCATTCATCAGATTCAGAAGGACAAGAGTATACTTCCTCAGTGCGGTCACTTTGCCTGTAACAGTCGGTGACTACCCTCAACAAATTACCAAGGATTTCACATTCCTGGTCGTTGACTGTTCATCCGCTTACAATGCCATCCTAGGCCATCCTACCTTTAACTCATGGAGGGCCATAACTTCAACCTACCACTTTATGATCAAGTACCCTATTGAGTACAGAATGGGAGAGGTATGAAGAGATCAAGTAGCGGTGCGTAAATGCCATATAGCCATGCTAGAGATGGATGATCATTTGCAGACCATGTGTATAAAAGAACAGTGAATGGTGGCAGAACCCGTGGAAGGGTTGGAAGAGGTACTTTTTGATAATTCTAGGCCAAAGCGAACAACTAGGTTCAGTATTCTCGCTAGCCCATTTGTCCACCACGCACTCACAGCATTTCTAAGGGAGAACCAGGACATCTTCGCTTAGAGCCACGAAGACATGCCTAGGATTGATCCATCAGTCATAGTCCACAAATTGAATGTATCACCCTCTTTTTCTCTCATCCGTCAGAAGAAACAGGTGTTCGTACCGGAGCGAGACAAGGCCATAGCAGAAGAAGTTCACAAGTTACAAGAAGCAAAGTTCATATGAGAAGTATATTACCCCGACTGGTTGGCCAATGTAGTGATGGTCAAGAAGGCCAATGGAAAGTGAAGGATGTACGTTGACTTTATGGACATGAACAAGGCATGCCCCAAAGACAGCTATCCTCTTTTGCGGATTGACATCTTAGTGGACTCAACAGCAAGACACCAGTTGCTAAGCTTTATGGACACGTTCTCTGGATATGACCAGATCAAGTTAGACAAAGCTAATCTGGAGAGGACTTCATTCATCACCAGCCAGGGGCTCTTCTGCTACAAAGTGACCATTAGGACTCAAGAACGCACAAGTTCCATTTATCAAAGGCTGATGAACAAGATGTTCGCACATCAGATTGGGAGGAATGTGTAGGTCTACATAGATGACATGCTGGTCAAAAGTATACGGGAAGACAACCACCTAGATGACCTCAAAGAGACCTTCAACACTTTCCGTTCGTATAACATGAAACTGAATCCAAACAAGTGTGCATTCGAGGTGACGGCAGGAAATTTCCTGGGATTCATGGTGTCTCAGAGAGGTATTGAGGTCAACCCTGATAAAATACAAGCCATAATGGAGTTAACCCTGCCAAGAAATGTCAAGGAGGTGCAAAGTCTAAATGGTAAGGTAGCTGCACTGAACAGGTTCGTCTCAAGAGTGATAGATAAGTGCCTACCTTTCTTCCGCACACTAAAGAAGTCCTTTGAATGGATGGCCAAATGTCAACAAGCTTTCGAAAACCTGAAGATATATCTTTCTGCCCTGCCGTTGGTAAGCCCATCAAAACCAGGGAAAGAATTGTTTCTCTACCTAGTTGTCTCCCCAACCGCTATCTATACAGCATTAGTCAGAAAGGAGAACGGAGTACAAAAACTCATATACTTCACAAGCTGGGCACTCCGAGGTGTAGAGGAGAGGTACCCTCCAATGGAAAAGCTAACTTTCACTCTAGTGACCGCAGCCCGCAAACTCAAACCATACTTTCAGGCGCACAAGGTGATTGTTCTAACTGACAAACCTCTATAAAGAGCAATAAGCAGCCCTAAAGTCGTCGGACATATGGCACTTTGGGTAATCGAGTTGAGCGAATTCGATATACGGTATCGCCCACGTACGACCATTAAGGGACAAGTTATTACTAACTTCATCGCAGAATTCACTAGCAAGGAAGGCCAAGGGGCAGGAGAATGCCCAAGATGGAGTATTCACACAGACGAATCGTCCAAAAGATAAGCAGGCGAAGCTGGTGTGGTGCTCCACAACTCGGAAAGGGACGAGGTCGAATGCATGGTCCAACTTGGTTTCCCTACGACCAATAATGAGGTGGAGTACGAAGCCTTGATAGTAGGACAGAATCTCGCCAAAGCAGCAGAAGCCATGAGTGTGGTCGTGTATTACGACTTTTAAGTAGCCACCAGTCAGGTTAATGGCGACTATGAATGCAAGAACGAACGGATGAAGAAGTACCTTAAGTAAGTGAAGAAATACTACCAATAGACGACGATGCAAACAACACCTCATTTCCAGTTTATTTCTTTTTAGTTGAATTTTTATTATTTGTAGTACTTATTAAGCCCGAATGGCAGGTATTTATTTTTAAAGAACAATTTTTATATGCGCATATTTACCACCAATAACAGGAGTCATTCAGAAATACTATGTATGCTATCTATGTTAGCATTTATGCCCTTAAATCTCATTGTATGATGCTATGTATGACATTTTGTATGACTTAATGTTATGACTAATAAAGTTGTTTTATTATTATCAAATAATGACAACATGAATATTTGGACATTACCATATAGTCCATGAGATGCATAGCATGTGATTTATGTGATTTAGTCACAGAAGATATAGATCACAAGTTCTTTATAAACTTAGAATTATAGTTCGTAGTCGGTGATGAAATTGGGCATTTCATCTGCGAAGACTATAACATATCAATTAAGATGAATAATAAATCTCACGACTTCTAACGACTGTCAAATGAATAATAAATCTCACGACTTCTATTTGCATGAACTCTTAATCCTGAGAGAATAATGGACCTGATCATGAAGTGTAGGTTACTTTAATATATCAGGAGCGAGATCTAAAGTCACGATCAAAACTTCAGTATGTTGGACAGCCAAATTTAGTGTTGATGAAACATATATTCTCAAGATGGAATTCGTAATCTCTTAACGGAGATATAAAATATTCCCTTGAGATAAGTTTAATGGGTTTGGTTATTTAGAGTGTTAGGCCTAACCACTTTAGTAAGGATATACTAAAGCATATATTTATGAAATTGGATTTCATAAATATATGATGAATAACTTAAAGGATTAAACCGGGTACTCAAGTGGCAGTCTATATTCATGACTTTGTATTACTACGAATATTTTATGAAGGGGTTGCATGTATAATAAAGTCTTGGGATATAATTTATTAATAAGACCTAGAGTGCAATTATATTTATATAGTGGTATTAAATATAATTAATGGTAACTTTGGGCTTGTCAAAAGTTGATAGAAAAGCCCAAGGCCCATTAGAACTAGTGTCTTATTGGTCCCTTTTGGTCCCACTCCAAGCCATACACTAAAGCCCAATTGGAAAGGCCCAATAGGCCAGCCCAATTAGATAATCAGTTAGTTATAAAGGGAGAAACATATAGAATTTTTTATAAGAAAAAAAAAAAAAAAAAAGACACCATTGTGAAGTGGCGTGTATGTGTGAGTAAAGCCACTCAATTATTCTCCCTTAGAAACTTATTGAGAGACCACACTTCTTGAGCATAAAGTGGAATTGGAGTAAAGATTAAAAGTGTTCCTAAGTACTTCTAATCTTTTGGTTTTGAATTTTACTGCACCAAGGTACGCTTTCTTGTTCTTAAATTCTGAAACTTACATAGTACATGTTATCAATTGTGAATGAAGTAGATCCATTAATTTTTCGCTACGTATGTTTTGTATGTGATACAAACAAGTATTTTTCCAAAAGACACATCTAGTCAACCCCTTGGATGAAAAAGTATCGACTCGACTCTTCCAGTTTCTATTCAAGTTGGGGGTCTCGCACACTAACCTAAGGAATGAACTTTTCGGTAAGAAACTGTACATGCCCTTTGATTGGGTGATTTTGGATGGATGGTAGTAGTGGAAGAACTCCTCTACCGTCAACCTACGCACCCCAGCAAATAGCACCCCGTATAAGACCTCCACACCGAAGAAGACTCTCCAAGCATTCGGAGAGATTTGGGTGACTGCTAGTCTCAGGTAATGAAGAAGACAAAGGTGCAGAGCACTTAAAGGGAATCTAAATCCCACTTTCAACATCTGGTCATACACTCCGACGTCTTCAACACCATGGTAGTAACAATTTTCGGACTTGAAGGGTAGACGGATTGGTATGTGGTATTTGGTATTTCTCCCTATGCATGTTGAAGTGTGTTTGCTTGATGGAAGAATTGAAATCATTTATTGCCGACAACAGAAGCATGATAAACTCCCCAAGTCCATCAGGACCTATGACGGATTGAATGAGGGATTCAGTACTGAATAGATCATCATTGGAATCACTCTCTGACCCGTCCACATCCAAGTCCTCATCCTTCTCCTCGGAAGGTGAGTTGACTGATGGAACCCTTTCATTGTTGGAGGTGCCGAGGTCACCTTGACCTGACGGAAACACCTCGTCGTAGCCGCTCCTTCGTAGACACACGATTGTTCACTCGACACCTCACTAGACATCTATCACCTACACGTGACGGGTAAAACCCTAAGACTCTACAGGTCTACATAGGCCACAGCATGCTATATTTAAATAAATAATGAAAAAAAAAATGGAGGGAGAGTTCAGTATAAGTTGAAGGATACTTACAGGTGAACAATGCGAAAGCAAGAGACGAAGAAGTTGTAGCAGACAGTCACACCAATTAGACGGTATAACCGTTTGTTGAAGAGAACGGTTTGTTGAAGAGGACGGTAGCTCTCTGATCAGAAATTATTTGCGAAAAGTGAAAAATGGGAGGGATGAGCAACATATATATAGGTGGAATGGCACGGAAGACGAAGGGACACTTCGGTCTGAGTGATTAACCACTAGAAACATGCCACATGCCACTATTGCATTAATGGCTCTAGGTAAGGTCAATCAGAATAGCCTGTCAATCAGAATGCGTCTCCCAAAGGTAAGGTCAGACCGTCACTCCACGAGTCCGTCTGAAAAATAAGGTGACAGACCCATAGAGTAAGGGAGCACCTGAAGAGGATAAAATTAAGGTAGATGGTACAGAAAAATGGATGATCAAATCATGAGAAGGCGATGGATTAACGCACCGAATGGAAGATATATAAGACGGATTGATTCTCCATAGTGGATGGATTCTAGGTAGACAGACACAAGGGGGACAGATGTCAAAGCCACGTGGCAACCACATAGCTTAAGTAGTCTCCAAGGAACCCCAAATGGAAATGTCTTGCAGCTCACGACTAACCCTAAACAATGGAATCTCGATATGAGAAGAATCCCGTAAAATACGTACATTTATGAGGATCTTCTTCACAAGGAAACAGCTTCTTAGCCAAGAAACGAAGATCGATTCTACGCTACTATAAAAACCTAAAAGCCCTCAGAAAATAAGGTGCGCATAATTTACCCTAGCTCTGACACTTTAGAGTTGTGAACATCTTCTAACTTAACTTTTGGAGGGTATTTGGCTGGTACCACATCAAAACCCTCTATAGGGTTTTCAATCTTCTTTGCTGTGCAAATTTTGTCTAGAACTCGTAAGGACTGTACAGCTTACTGATGATTTTCAGCATCATCAATTATAATGGAGTAATTATATAAGTTTATCTTGTATTAGTAATGTAAAATTTATATCATACTTTAAATAAATGTGTATAATGTTAAATACATTTGTAAAAAAAAAAAAAAAAAGAATTATATTCATGTTATGACTATTCTTCAAAATGCTAATATGACATGTTAGGTAATAGTAATACAATGGCGACAAATGCTAAATATATGTGGGTACACGTGAATTTAGCCTTTAAAACGTACTACAGAGTACATACTAGAAGGTGAGTTCGATTGAAGAACAACTGTTCGAAGTGTGCACATTTTACCCAACTAGTATGTTCACACAAGTATACCGTATAGGTTAGTCAGACTTCAGTTCTTTACCAGCGTCATCCACTTTGAATATAATACAATATTGTCCAAAAATAATACAATATATGTGCATTATTTTTTTTCCTAAATAATGCATCTAAACATGTGTATGTATAATATACAAAATTCATATTTACTCTGCTTCAGGGGGCCGGCGTTTTCGGCTACAGATACAGAATATTTCTTTTTTAATTTGTGCCGAATGTAAATTATAAAACCTTTTGTCAATGGTCAATAATGAGAGTTTAAAGCTATTTCATACTTGTTCTTTGTTACTTAGCTAAACTGGTTAAGTAACAATGAAATAAACCTAAAAACTGACCAAATTACCTTTCTAAACTTAAAATTTTTTAGGTTTAGGGGGTAATTTGGTCATTTTTAGGTTTAAGTGGTATTTTGGTCATATTTTAGGTTTAGGCCGGGTATTTTGGTAATTTTTAGGTTTAGAGGGGTATTTTAGTCAATTTTTAGGTTTCGGAGATATTTCGGTCATTTTTTAGGTTTAAGGGATATTTTGGAGATTTTTAGGTTTCGAGGGTATTTTGGTCATTTTTAGGTTGTGGGAGTATTTTGGTCATTTTTTAAGTTTAGGGGCATTTTGGTCAATTTTTAGGTTTTTGGGGGTATTTCGGACATTTTTAAGGTTTCAGAGGTATTTTGGTCATTTTTAGGTTTAGGGGGTATTTTGGTCTTTTTATAGGTTTTAGGGGTATTTTGGTAAATTTATAGGTTTTTAGGGTATTTCGGTCCTTTTTTAGGTTTCGGGGGTACTCTGGTCATTTTTAGCTTTATGGGGTATTTTGGTCATTTTTTAGGTTTAGGTATATTTTGGTCATTTTTTAGGTTTTGGAGGTATTTCGGTAATTTTTATGTTTAGGGGGTATTTTGGTCCTTTTCTTGGTATTAGAGGTATTTTGATTATTTTTAGGTTTAGGGGGTATTTTGGTCATTTTTAGTGGTTTTAGGGTATTTTAGAGTTGGGTGATTCAATAATACTTATTAGAACACACACAAAAAATAGTAATATTAGTGTTTTAAACCAGGTTTATAATACATTATATAACCAACAACTACAAAAGGGCCTAACCTTTGTTGTTGTAGACTAGGGTTTTAAACAACGGACACTAGACACACACAACTAATGTGAGATAAACATCTTTTTTTTTTTTTTTTTTTGGTAAACAGTAATACTTATTAGAACATACACGAAAATAATTTGGGTTTCGTTTAAGTGGGTGGGTTTGGGTTGATTTTGCCACCCGTAACCAGAGTCCATAACAGTACCATATGTTCTAGTGCACACACTTCACTATTTTGGGTAAAGTGTAAAGCATAAAACGATGTATAAAAAAAGTCATGAACCATACTAGTACTCTATAGAACTCTATGCATTATTCACTAAAAAGAAGTGCACCTTTTGCTTGTTACCATTGTATATACCTCTAAATATTTATTTATGGTATATACTAGTACAACTTAGAAATTGTCCAATTATCTCATATGTGGAATATCTTCCAAATAATTCACTATATGAGTTTTTTTTTTTTTTTTTTTTTTGTTAAATATGAGGACCTAATTTAAGTTTCTCTTTTCTATATTATTTAATCTCATCATCAAAATAGCTTCTTACTTGTATGTTGAGGAACTACCATGTACATCTTGTCTCTTATTTATCAAGAGAGGTCCGATGCACTTCCTAGTGCCCACAGTTGTGCTATCAAAATGCTTCATCCTTTTAAAAAATTAGATTTTTTTTTTTTTTTTTTGGGGTCCCTTGGTAGCGTATGTAATAGTAAGGCATTTCAACTTGCTATCAGCATAATCAAAGGTCTCTTCCACTGTATTTAATTTCCAATATAGCAGTTGGATATCTTCTCATTGGTACAATTAAATGATTAAATGCACAATTTCATGTAAGTTTAGGCTTATGCAATACGTAATAGTTTGTCATAGTATCATAACAAGTGGTTATGAGTTCAAACCGCACCTCCATATATTGCATCCCACTGAAGGAGTGTTAATGATTTTTTTTTTTTTTTTTTTTTTGGGTCATTTGGTAGCGTATGTCATAGTAAGGCATTTCAGCTTGCTATCAGCATAATCAAAGGTCTCTTCCACTGTATTTAATTTCCAATATAGCAGTTGGATATCTTCTCATTGGTGCAATTAAATGATTAAATGCACAATTTCATGTAAGTTTAGGCTTATGCAATACGTAATAATTTGTCATGGTGTCATAACAAGTGGTTATGAGTTCAAACTGCACCTCCATATATTGCATCCCACTGAAGGAGTGTTAATTAATTAGACTTTCCTCTTAGTTTATGCTTTTAGGATAAGTGTTAGTTTGTCAAACTTACGTCACTAGTGATAACTCTATAGTTGTTAGATTGTGTAAAAAAAATTTCATTCTTCGGTTGCTTCAAGAATCAAAGGACTACAATGCTTGCATTATCCTTGTTTGCAAGGAAAGACACATATTTGAGGTAAATTTGGTGTACTTATCTGGTCACTGAATACTTGGTTACCTGCACTGAATTAGTGTTTCACATTATGGTCTATTTCCGCTTCTTCCAATCTTAGGCATATGTTTAAATGTCTTGTGAAAACTAAACTGCTTTAAATGGTTGCCACCTAAGCAATATTTTAAAGATAAAACCACCCCATTTCAGAAATGGGCAGTCATTTACATATGTTACTGGATGTTATGGTTGAAAGCTTTTAAATTTTCTTAAACCTGGCCCCAAAAATCAATTTCTTATTTTATGGTGCCTTTCCGAATGTGGGGTTCGGGATTAGCCCAATGTATCCAAAACCTCTTGTGGTGCCTTGGCAGTTGGCACTGGGGTTCTAACCCTACCAGCCCCCTCCCCATATTTGCCTTTCAAAACAAATGATTCCTCTCCGAATGTAAAATTTCAAATTTCAAATGCTCTCTAAACTTATCCAGCCATTTCAGTGTCCATTTGATGACCAACATTCTCTTAATTTATGTAGGCATTATCATTTTATGGGCCATTTTTACTTAATAGTATTTTTTTTTTAATTATTTTTAGTTAGGACTATTCTAAATATATTTGGGAATATAGCCTTTTTTTTAATCTTTATGAGACGAGTTCCACTTATTAAGAGCATCTTCATTAAAGGTGCTAAAAATGTTAAATGATATTTTTAAGCATTTTTAGAATCTCAAATGATAAAAATCCACTTCCATCAAACATGCTAAATCTTAAAAGATTTAGCACCAAGCTACAGTGAGCTTGTATCAATACAAGCTCACTGTAGCTAGATTGTAAAAAAATAAAAAAAAAAGTTTTTTATTCCCGTAATGGATCTATTTCTTTTATATCTCTCTTTCCTATCTCACTTCTCTCTGCCCTCTTCTCTCTTATCTCTTCGGTGTTTCATGGTCTGTTATGGTCCAGCATTGTCTCTTCTTCCAAAACCCGGTCTCTACTCGTCGCCAATCACTCTTGTCACTAGCTCGTCGGTGGATGGACCAATGGTGGATGGGTATGGTTTGTGGTTTTGGATGGGTATGGTTTGTGATTTGGTGGGTATCAATGGTGCTCGGCGATGATTTTGATGGGGTTGAGATCGGGGTGGTGGGTTTTGGCTAGGGTTGAGAACATGGTGGGTGGGTCGTGGTGGGTTTTGGGTCCAATGTTGTTCTGGGTCAAGGTGCAGTGTTATTGGGTCGTGGGTCATGGTTTTGATCTTGATTTTGGGTCACCGACAGCCGTGGGTCATGTTCCTGGGTCGTGGGCGTGATAGTGTTTGAGATCGGCGTGGTAGCATTTGAGATTTGCGTGATGGCTTTTGAGATCATATGTTTGGTTTGGGTTTGATTCTCGCCGTGGCTGTGGCTATGGTTGTAGTGTTTGGCCGTGGGTGTGGTTTTGGTGATGGGTTTTTGGCCGTGGATGGTGATGGTGATGGGTCATGGGTTTGGTTGGGTTAAGTTGGGTATGGGTGGTGGTAGGCAGGGACAGAGCCAGAACTTGAAATTAGGGGGAGCAGTTTTACCGTTAGTTGGGTGTGATGGCTTTATTAGCTAATGAATTTTTTTTTTTTTTTTTTTTTTTGTGTTTTATGTGTGCATCCAGGTATGGACAAAATTTTTTTGTTTAAAATTTTTTTAAAGTGTCAAGTTTTTTGTTTTAGGTAAAATTGGTTGATTGAGTTTAATTGTTTTTAGCTTTTACTATTGGTAATTTTTGTTGTTGAATAATTTTTTTGGCCTTGTTTATTTTGCTTTAGATTTTAGATTTGGCCTTTAACAAGAGAAAAAAGCTAGAATTACAAACTTTTTTTTACAAATTATTAATATGATGAGTGGTTATTAATAAGTTAAAATGCGATGTAAGTGATGAGCCCATATGCAAACCAATAAAAGTTTACTATCACAACAGTTTGTAAAAATGTTATAGAAAATTTTGTGGCTAAAGTAGTACTCCTAAAAGAGTCAATGATAATATTAAGGGGGGCAAAGTATGATTTTATAGAATAAAATTGCTAAAATTGGTGACTATGTATATATTAATTATTAAAAAAAAATTAAGGGGGCCATTGCCCCCCCTAGTCCAAGTCTCCCTCCGTCCCTAGTGGTGGATTTTGGTTGGGGTTGAGATCAAGGTGGGTGGGTGGGTGGTGGGTTTTGTGGTGACTGTTGTGGTTGTTGGTATTGGGGTGAGGCTAGGCTGCAGTGGTGGCTGGCAGTGGCTAGCCTTGGGTGTGGGTTGTGCTATGGGTTGAGAAAGATGGAGAGACAATGGGAGAGAGAGACAGAGGGAGAGTGAGAAATAATAAAAATATTAAAGAAAGAATATTTAAATGAAGTTGTAAAAAAAATAGAATGTTTGATATTTGGTATATTGTAAAATGAGGTGCTAAAATTGTAAAAGTAGTGTATTGAGATTGTAAATGCTAAAATTTTTACAATTTTTGATAAGAATGCTCGAACAATATTAGATAACCCGTGCTATCTACAATGCACCTCTAACTTACTCAAATATTTTCTTATATAATTTTGATCACGGTAGATCTTCAAAGACGTCTATAATATTGTTGGTTGCAGTTACTTGTCTAAGTTCACCGACGATGATCTGTCCAACACTACCAAAAGACTCTCATTTGAGTTAATAGGATATTAGCAAATCCCCTCTTCTTTCTATGCCATGTCACCCCATAATGGTCTCTAGTCAGAGTTGCACAAGATGACTCTTTGTTCCACATGATTTTGAACTCTTGGAACTCATCCCTCCTTAAAGCATGTAAGTGTGCTATATAATGAGTACGTTATCTAAGATTGCGCTCTATTTACAGCCTCGGTTCAACTTGCAATTAATAATAATATTAGTAGTAAGTGGAACTTGTCTCTTTTACAAACAAGTTTCATGTCTTGAAGAGATTAGTTTCATGTTTTTCAGCGAGTTCACTTGGACTGCACACAATGTCAGCTTACGGGCAGAAATTGTATCTCGTATCTTGAAGAGAAGAGTTCAGGCTAGGACTTGTCTCTCTTCAATAGACAAGATGCCAGAAAAGCTATTTAGTCAAAAAAGAAAAGAAAAAAAAAAATTACTATTTGGGCAAATAATTTTTTAAAACAGTATTATTAAGAGAAAATGGCCTCATTTATAAAATAATCACTATTTCAGTTGATATGATGTTATAAATCAAGCACTTGTTTTTCAATTTAATTTGATGACTTCTTTTTTTTTTTTTTTTTTTCTCAGCACTTGCCTCAACAAGAAACAGGAATGAGAAGAGGCAGAAATCTTGATGGTTCTTGAAATTGAGAGCCGACATCCCTCACCATTTACTTCCTATATACTTATTGAGTTTACAGAAAAAGGAGCGTGTTGACATTGATGGTCTTGCGGTTGCCTCTCCCAAAAGGTGTAGAAAGTGGATCTTTAGTGTGATTATACAAGATGTGAGATATGATGCGAAAGACCCACTGCATGATTTGGAGTTTTTTTGGCGTTTCTTGATTATTTGTCCTGAAATGGGGTCAAAGAATTAAATGCAATGTATCTATTTGTTATTTTTAACTAGAAGAATGATGTAACCCCACAATGTATCATACCCAATTTGCATCATTTTGATGAATTGATGATGTAAATAAATCTGTAGTGCAATGTATGTAATGGCACTGCTCTGTTATACCAACTGGTCCTGTCTGCATTATTGCTGCATCATCAACTTTGGTCGATTCTTTTCCTAACATTATGTGCTGACCTGCTTAGCCTCAGATGTATACCCTTAATTCCTTGTATTATATTTATTGCAAATGACCAAAAAAAAAAAAAAAAAGATATTCATAATTTTTTTTGGTGGGGGGGCGGGGCGCTGCTTTGATGCTCTAAATTTCGTAGTTGGGTTCATGCTTTATACTGATATTGGTCCTATTACATTTTTAGATGTTCTCTGTGCTTGTAATTAAAGATTAGTGACACTTCAAAGTTCAAAGAGCCCCAATTTGTTTAGTGTTCATTAATCAAGAATGATGGTAGTTGACAAAAATTGAAGGTCAAAAAGCCTGCACGTTTTACAAATTTACAATTATAGAAGCACCAGTCGAATAAGACCATGTACCTTGGGGACGTTTATAAAAACTCAAATCTCATGTATGCTACGTAATAAGGTTTTACAGAAAACAAATTCTATTGGAGCAGTCTTGCTGTCATATGGACCCTCATGAATAAAAGGCATCTTCTTTTTTCCTGTAAAATAAAGGAATCTCTTTTGCTTTCACATTTGTATGTGCCAAAAATGTCAAAGAACGAACCAGGAACTTTGAAGATAATGACTATCACAGAGAGTGTGATACAGCATTAGGTATTTTGTATGCTGATGACTGAAATCTTCACATTCGTTGACTTCAAAGTTTTATAATTAAGGTTATTGAATTTCAATTATTTCATAATAATAATAATAAGTTGTCAACTTGTGGGGGAAGACAGAAACAAATTTTGCTACATGTCACTAGCTCAGTTTTAATATAAAACCGCGTTCCATTTAATACGCTTCGAAGTTCAACCTTTACACCAGAAACCTAAAATATGTGTGGCTTACAAAAATATGCATTCAAGTCACAACAACTTACATCCATAAATAAATACTAAGTCACAATAATAACTTTGAATTGAGTTTGGACTTTTGACCCTGCCGAACAGCCAATCACCCAAGTTGAATTTTCACTAATAGACTTTCTGTTGGTTTAAACAATAATATTCACTTCTTCTTTTTTTAAGAGTAATTAATGAAATATATATATATATATATATATATATATATATATATATATATATATTGTCTTTTGGAGTGTGATTTTTCCACTTCCAACTTGTGCATCGTCTTTGACCTTGAATTTAGACTTTCTAAGTTTATTAAATTTAAAAGTACTATGCTACAAGTCTACAACCTTGTGTTCAAAGTCAATCATTTTTTTGTTTCTCAAACAAAAAAGAAAAAAAAAAAGTCAATCATTTTTTTATTTCCCCAAAAAAAAAAGTCAATCATTTAAAAAATAGAGGTAAAACCTTGCAACATTGTATAGGCATAACTGGAGAGATCAAACTTGAGATAGGATTTAAACACAGAACACTATTGTGTTAAATTCAATTTGTTCTGAAAGTTTAAACTAACAAGTGATTACAATTTTTAATCATTTTTGCCGTTACTTGAAATGAATTATGTGCCATCTTAAGAGTTAATATAGAAAACAGGGCCGGACTCAAGTGGGGGGCCCAAGGGGCCCGAGCCCCCCTGGGTCCAAAAATTTTTTTATAATAGTTATTATCTATATATATATATATATATATATATATATAACCGAAATTTCTAAAACTCTCACAATTCTTCACGTCAACATTATTTAAATAAAAAAAAACAAAAATTCTGATTTTATATTTCTATATATACTAAAGAAATATTTTCCACATCACTAATTTATTTTCAAATTTTATATATAAATAAATAAATAAATAACATCAATCTAAAATGTGAAACCCGACTCCTATTTTATAACACCAAACTCAAAACCCTAAAGAGATCATTCTCTTTGCTTTGAAGATTGGCATCAATGCAGTTGAGGCATTGGCGGCGCCACCTTGAAGGCAAGGTGAACACCTTTTTTTACACCTGAATTATAAACCAAAATATTTTAAGCTGAAATGATTGCACCAATGACTTCATTAGAATGAAAAACTCATATTTATCATCCACTTGGATATATAATAGATGTGAGTTTTTCTTCTTCTTCTTCTTCACCGAATTTTCTTCTTCTTTTAATAGATTGTTCATCTTCTTTACACGCAGCCCAGCTCTCTCTCACTGTATTGTGCGTGAATGAATTTGAATCAAACAAATTTGTGTCTTGCTCAAATGGCATTTTACCAAGAGAGTATTTGAGTAGCATAGAAGGACCAACTGAAAAGGCTGCAACCACTTTGTGGTGGGCTTTTTGTGCAAGGTTGGACTGAACTGCTTCCTACCGTGCTAGACCCAAAGTATTCTGGATCAGGGAGTTAGGACTGGTACAATTGTAATCACCTTGGTCCGGCTTGTGCGCAAGCCACACCCCGTTTTACCCCGATTTAGATTATGTGCCCATGGCAAGCAGAGCTGCTAAAATGATTACGGCAGGCAGATATAATAAAGATGATACAGAGATTCGTTCACTATTTAGACAAGAGTAAATAATGAGCCATTACAGGAAGTATGTATTTTGTGAAAATGACAACAAAAGTAAATACAGGGGAAATAATAATAAGCTTGCTAAAACAAAATGAATGTAAGTCTGCTGAATTACATTACCGGATTTAAGTCAAGAAGGAGACCATTTCCTCAAAGCAAGTAACTTCTACAAAGGAGAGATTGATTGCTTTGAGGGAGTGGACCAAAATGACTTGTGCCCAGGGAGGTCCTCTTATTGATGGCAGAGGACATGAGTTTGAGAGGGAGAAAGGGAATCAACCTATTTGGTGCATGCCGACCATTCTGTTCTCTCTATATTTTTTTTTATATTCTTTCAGTTCTCTGGTTCTTTCTTTCTTCGTTTTTTTTTTTTTTTTTTTCTTTCTATTCCTCTTTTTTTCTTAGTTATTATGATTCTCTCTTTTAGGCCACTATTGCCCCCCTTCCTTTCGTGCACTATAGGTGTCCTTATATAATGCCTACCGCGGCGGACTTTTACCATTTCAGCCTTTAACCATCTTTATCTGGTGTGTGTCTTTGCTGACTATTATTAACTAGTCAAGTACCCAGATAGCGCCACTTGCTTGTGCTAACCGTGCCACTCCACATCACAAGTTATTTTGTTTGTTTGCTCACCTTGGCATTCTTTCCTGCCACGACGTGGGTGTTCTCTCTCTCTTTCTTCGTCTCTTATGGCATGCACCTAGTGGTTCCAACTCAGCATTGCTTCTTTTGGGTGGCATGTCATCCCAAAAGAGCCTGAGCAAGAACCTCAAAATAGGTTTTTCCCTCTCCACACCTCCAGACCATTCCTTCTTACCTCTGACCCATGACCCACCACTTCCTGTATTGGCTGGGTACAGGCTGGTGGTGTTAAGGCCTTACACGTGCTTCACTTCCATGTTCGTCCAAAATCTGCCTGCTGCTTATACGTTTGCCGTGGTCTGAAGGTCTGTCTGTCCATTCTGCCGTTTGCTCCTAACTCCTCATGGCATGGGCTAACTATGCATTCTTTATGGCTTGCTCTCTTGGGCTTTGCCCGATTGTGGGTTTCATCTCATTTACGTCTTTCCATGGGCTATTTTACTCTTGCAGTCTCGTTGTTACTTCCTGCCACACCGTTTTATTATTCCTGCCATGATGTTATTTGGCTCAGAACTACTAGACTTCTTTGGGCTTGCTGTTTGTTTCCTTTATGATGGCCCAATAAGCCCATTGGGCCTTTTATCACATTGTTTACGGGCTTCCATGTCTCGTTTACTTCCTGTTAGGCGTCCTTGACCCTTTCTAATTCCGTACTTCCCATGGGCTTTTGCTAATTCATTGGGCTTCCTCGGCCCAACTACTCCATACTTCATCCTTGGGGCTTATAAATTCTCTATTGTCCCTTACTTTCTTTACTTATATTACTTTGGGCCTGCAGTGGTAGCCATGGCCCATTCTCACTTTTTCTACATCTATTTCGTCCATGAGTTTGTTAATTCTCTCTTTCCGGGCCCTTTTAGACCCATTTACTTTCTTAAGGTCCATTTATTTGCTTTATGGACCTATAATCCATTATTCCTGCCGCATGGGCTTAATGGCTTTTCTATCCACTTTCTAACTCTTTTCTGCCCATGTTGCTAGGCCTCTTCTTTTCTGCTGGACTTCCAAAAAATGGGCATCAACATTTAGCCCCTTGAACATATGAAGTGCTTTTGCGATTCATATGTGAATGAAAGACTACTCTGCCCTTTCTGTCTTTCCTTCTTCTTTTCCTTCGCGGGCTTTTTCAAACAGTGGTCTCCAACTTATACATATGTTCATACACACACACACACACACACACACACACACACACACACACACACACACATATATATATATTTTTGCTGTGAACAGTGCTATCTCTTCGAATTTTCCAATTTAGCAGTTATTTTTAGACGCAGCCGCCGTTTCATTAATTCCATACCTCTTCTGATGGCTGACCCATCGCATCCTTAAATGCTGATATTAATGACTTTGATATTTAAGAACAAATCCCTTCGCCATCCAACCACAAACGCCTTCTCTTCTCCCAACACAAACACTTTCCCCGTTCCCTTTCTCTATAGTTTCCTCCTCCTAAGATACTTCCACCCGTTTTACTCCGATCAAAATCCCATACCATGACGCTGGCGAAAGGCTAAAGCTCTTCCCACCGCAAGGGAAAAGAGGTTGTCTTCGGTCCTCCCGCTGCTCGTGATATAGGTGAGGAGGCCGTGTATTCCGAATCGGACCACTCCGACGAGGAAGAAATGCAGCGTGCCCCGGATAGTGAGTGTGCTCCTCTCATTGACCTTTGGTATGACATCCATCCCCATTTCCCAAAGGTTCCTGGTGATTATTTGCCACCGCCGTCGGGCCGTATGTGGCTTGCTCTTTGCTGGCGAAACACGAATGTTTCTTGGGCTCTACTGGCCTCCTCGATCTCCGATCTCATCATCTGCCAAGGCATTTCACTTCCCGTGCCCATTCATTTCGAATTCAGGTCAGGCACCGCTTTGGGTTGGAGGGACTGGGTGGATAAAGAGTTATCTGACACAAGTTTCATAGGTTTGCTTTAGCGAGCTGGTGTATTGAAGGCTATCGTTTCCTCCTGCTGTTTATCCAATTTTAGGGACCTCTTCAACCTTCGTCACTTGGTCCGTAGATGGTGTACCACTACTCACACTTTCTTCTTCTCTTGCGGCGAAGCCACCGTGACTTTGGAAGATGTAGCCAATCAGTTGCTTTTGCCCATCCTTGGTGATGTCGATCCTGCTGCCCTAAAGTTTGTCTATAAAACTCACAACAAGTGAATTAATAGAGAGATTGAAAATTGAACTAAAACCCTGGTGGGTTGGCCAAGTGGTTGGGCACTTGGTCTTAAAGTGCTTGTCCCAACTTCGATTGGGTGTGCTCTCCAATTCGAGTCCAAGTACCTGCAATTTGAAAAAACCCCTTGGGCCAGCGATTTTCCCCATTGAAGCCCACCCATCGCGAATAATGATTAATCTTTGGTTGAAAGCTTTAAGGAAACACTGTGGGAAACCAAAAAAAAATAAAAAATTGAACCAAAATTTAGTTTTTTTTTCCCCCAACTTATCTACTTTTCCTATATTAAATAAAATAGAGGAAAAAGAGTTTCATTACAAATTTGGAAAAAAAAATCATACAAATTTGAATAAATATATATAATTTTAATTAAACTATATCGTGCATCGCACGGGTTAGCGACTATATTATACTATAGAAATAGCAACAAAATAAGAAACTCACATTAGTAGTTGTTCATAGAAGTTTGTTTATTTGGTTGATTTATATAATTTTTGTGGGGAGTTTATTATTGAATGCAACTTCATAAACATTTGCGTTGAAAGACAATTTGTGTTCCAATATTTATTGGAAAATATAGTATTTTCAGCTAAAATATAATGAAATGGATATTTTAAATTATCTCTTAAACTACCCTAATCGATAGCTTATATTTTGTGCATAATTTTAAATTAAAAAACTTGTAATTAAAAAAATTTATTAATGTCATAACTATTGATCTTTACTTTTTTTGAAATTTTGCAAGTATGGTGGATATAAGAAGAAGATGTAATTTAATGGTAAATTTGTCAAAATTAACCTCCAACAAAAAGATATTAAATAAGTTTGTAGCCTAAGGCTACAACTGTTAGGATTAGTGCTCTTAAATCCTATTGTATGATTCTATACATGTTATTATGTGTGACATTATGTATGACTTAATGTTATAATTAATAAAGTCGTTTTATTCTTATCTAAAATAATAGTAACATAAATATTCAGACATTATCATAAAGTCCATGAGATGCATAGTATGTGATTTATGTGAAAAGTCACAAAAGATATAAATCACAAATTCTTTATAAACTCAGAATTTTAATTCGTAGTTGGTGATGAAATTGGGCATTTCATCTGCGAAGACTATAACATATCAACTAAGATGATTTGTATTGATCGTGAAAATGGAGACTTCTAGTTGATATGCTGATATGTTTTAAGAGTTAAGACATATTGAACTGAACCATTGTGAGATTTATTATTCTTTTAACGACTGTCAAATGAATAAAAATATTACAACTTCTATTTACATGAATTCTTAATCCTGAGAGGATAATGGACCTGATCATGAAGTGTAGGTTGCTTTGATATATCAAGAGTGAGATTTAAAGACACGAGCAAAACCTCTGTATGTTGGGCAGCCACATTTAGTGTTGATGAAACATATATTCTCAAGATAGAATGCATAGTCTCTTAATGGAAATATAAAATATTCTCTTGAGTTAAGTTTAATGTGTTCGGTTATTCAAAGAGTTAGGCCTAAACACTTTAGTAAGAAATTACTAAAGTATATATTTATGAAATTAGATTTTATATATATATAATGAATAACTTAAAAGGATTAAACCGGGTTCTCAAGAATTAAAATGTAGCAATTCACAAAGTGACTGTCTACATTAATGGCTTTGTATTACTACAAATATTATAAGAAAGGGTTCATGTACAATAAAGTCTTGGGATATAATTTATTAATAAAGCCTAGAATGCAATTATATTTATATAGTAGTATTAAATATAATTAATGGTAACTTTGGACTTGTCAAGAATTGAATGAGAATATCTTACTTATTCTATTTTGGTCCCACTCCAAGTCACATAGTAAAGTCCAATTGGAAAGGCCCAAAAGGCTAGCCCAATTCAATTATTAGTTATAATGAGAGAAACATACAAAATTTTTGTAAGAACATGAAATGGTTTGTATGTGAGGGTTTGATACTCTCTTGTTCTCTCTTGAACATAAACATATAACTGATTGAGAGACCACACTTCTTGGACGTTAGTAGAATTGGAGTGAAGATTAAAAGTGTTCCCAAGTAATTCTAATCTTTGTTTTGCATTTCACCACACCAAGGTATACTCTCTTGTTCTTGTATTCTGAAATTTACATAGTACATGTTATCAATTGCGAATGAAGTAGATCCGTTAATTTTCCGTTGTATATGTTTTGTATGCGATACAAACATGTATTTTTTCATCAATAAGCCTAGTTACCCTCATCTAAATAGCAATTGTCCAACTCAAAAATTTAACAAAAAGAAAAAAAAATATTTACAATGGTGATTGTATTTTAGCCAAAAAAGAAAAAAAATTTACCACCAAAGAACAAAAAAATCATGTGTTAATGTGTTATTGGAGAAGTTAAAGCTAAATTTTTTTCAATTACAGTAAACTAGTATAAATACTAATTGACGGTAGCAAGTTATTAAAAATAAAATACAATATTTTATTAAGATTATATCTCTTCCCTTAATTAAAAAACTCAAATTCTCTCCATTCTTTTATTATTTTAATAAGTTATTTACATTATTTTAAATGAAGTGTAAAAAAAATATAACATTTTATTTTGGATGTATTGTAAAGTGAGGTGATAAAATACATAAAATAGTTTTTTGAGGTGCTAAAAGCTACAATTTTTAGCACCACCACTGTGAATGCTCTAATTTCAACAACAACAACAAAAAACCCTAACCAGCCTAGTATTAAAAAAAACATTTGTTTTGTTTTTGTTTTTGCTTTTGCTTTTGCTTTTGCTTTTGCTTTTGCTTTTGCTTTTTTTTTTTGTTTTTTTTTTTTTTTTTTTTTTGTTGGTAAATGTATTTAGAAACAATGATTTGTGTATTTATAATTTTTTTTAATAGTTTTCTTTAGACCCGACCCCCACGAACTTAAAATCTTGGGTCCATTCCTGATAGAAAGTTATTAAGAATAGGCTAACACTAAAATACAATTATCCCATATGTATGATCTAGATATGCATTATACTTTTTACAATTCACATGTTGTTCAAGAAATAACGCATATACTATATATATGCACAAAATAACTTTTCCCCATAGAGTTCATTGCTGGTTTAAGTAATTGAACTTACTTAGAACTCTATTTTTAGAAAATCGAGTTACATTGAAACTCAGTTTTTAGAAAATCGAGTTTCAAAACAGAGACACGTTACTTAATAGTTTCAAAACCTAGACATTGTGCTAAATATTTTTAAAAATAAGGGCAAAAGCCCATTTTTCCCCAATTTTGTGGTCTTCACTTAGTTTGCTTTTCCTCGCCAAATAAAATAAGAAGCGGATTACAATATTGTATACTAATGGTACGTAGGTAATGACAATATGCAATTTAGTACACAATAATGGGAGCCTCACTTACTATTAAGCAACTAAGAAACCCATGGTTCTTACATAGGTTCGTCTTAGTTGCTTATTATGATTTAAGGCTTTTCTTTTCTCATTCTTAGTTGCAGGTGACAAAACCAGAAATCTTCCCTTATGGGGGGAATATCCCAGGACCACAATCATCATGTATAGAACCAATATCACAAAATGTAAATTTACACAAATACACACATTTGTACGTAGTTATGTATGCTTTTGCCATCCGTTGAAAAGCTGAGCAAATTTTTTATATTTTGTGAAAGGTAACTAAACAAAAATTATAGAAAATTCCCTAATTCAAATTATTTTTTAGATTTTATAACATCATAAATTTTGTTCATATACTGATTTATTTCCTATTAAATTGAATAAGTCATATGTTATTGAGTAATTGAAAGATCTATAAGTTTTATATAAAAAATTGAATTTAAATTGAGCACTTATGTTGTATTTGTAATATATTTTAGTTTTATTCACATGTTATGTTATGAGATAAATTTTGCTTTAGTGAAGCTTTTAAACATTAATACTACTAAAAATTCAAGTTTTTGTGGTGAATTTTTTGCGGCGATTTCAAAAACTGCCGCTATATGTCACATATTACGACACTTTTTTGAACAACCCTTATATATGAGATATATTGCAGTGAACTATTAGACCACTACGATAGATATAGTCTTTTGTGGCACTCTACAGTGACGGTATAAATATCCGCCGTAATATATGTGTTTTGCCGGCATTTCTCATAGTTATAACGGCGGTATACTGAACCGCCACAATATATGCCTTTTTGCAGCATGTTTTCTTAGTTATACCGGCAGTTTTAGTGACTGCCGCAATAGACCTTTTAATTGCCCAAACACATTTTAGGTCCAATTTTTCCTTTCCCTCGCCTAAACCTATCACTTTAGTGCCCAACCTTTGTCATTTCTCATCCATTTATCTCCCTCTCAAAAAAAAAAAAAAAAAAAAAAAAAAAAAAAAAAAAAAACCCTCTCTCTCACTCTCAAAATCTCTCTTCATTCTCAAAACCTAGCAATCGATCTTCCCACCATCGCCACCCGCATCACCACGCATCCTCACTCTCAAAACCCAACTTAGGTCTCTCTCTATTAGCACTCATCGCTGCCGCTCGCCGATTGAAGCCCCAAAAACAGCCATCGAGGGTTGGACGAAGCCAAATGATTGGCTTTTGCCATTGACAGCGCCGACGAAGCGAGGTAAAAATTAGTTCTTTTTTCTTTTTTTAATCTAAATGATATCAAAATTTCTTTTTTTGGGTAATTAGTCTCTCTTTTTTTCTTTTTTTCTTTTTTGAATTGTATTGCTAATACTTGAATTGGGTCTTAAGGAATCTTGCTAATAAATTGTAAATTTGTTTGTGTTATGCTAAATTTATAGAGCTAAATGGGTGTTCTCTGTTTTAATTTTTCAAAAGATTAAAAAATAAAAATAAAAATAAAAATTAGCAGTAGCAAAAATAATATAAATGGGAATTTCTTTTAGGATATAAAATTGGATTAGTCAATTTTTGTTTCTTTTCTTGCATTTTCTTAGCAACCAAACACCAAAACCCATTGAGAACAAAACCCAGCAAACACCAAAACACCAAAACATCACAAATCCAGAACACCAAAACCCATTGAGACCAAAACCAAGCAATCAACAAACCCACCACACGCCTCACCACCAAACCCAACTGACCACTACTTCCATAACCACTAACCACCACCACCAAGGAGGGACGAGGCAGAAAGAGAGAGAACCATCGAGAGAAAGACCCACTAAAAGAGAGACATTGATTTGAGCGAAAGAGAGAGTGAAGCACCGATCTTTGAGAGAGAGACATCAATCTGAGTGTGACAGAGAGAGACCCTCTAGTTTGAGAGAGAGAAAAACCGATCTGAGAGAGGAGGAGTTTGAGACATTGGTTCTAATTTTGCGCAAAATTGAGTGATAGAGAGAGCAGATCGACGAGCAATGAGCAAAGAGTATAGATGGCAGTGCTCGATCATGGAGTTAGAGAGAGATCTATATTTTTGGAAGAGAGGAGAGAGAGAAAGAGAGAGAGAGAAAGAGAGAGAGAATGTCTTAGAAGACATGGAGATCCAGTTTGAGAATGAGGTTTTAGGGCTGACGTTTTTCTTTTAAGTGTGTGATTGTGTGAGAAAATGTTTAATAAAGTGTTATTTTGATTAATTGTTATTGATCTAAGAATATGAGTTATATTTTGGGAAGAACACAAAGAACATAAACATGTTCTTCCAAAAAATTAATAATAATGAAATGAATAAAAAAAATTACTTTAATTATCATATTTTATTTTTTTTAAATTTAGAAATTAAAATTTAAAAAAAAATTATGTGATTTATTATTTATTTAAATTCTTACGTGGAATTTTTCCTAGATGATAGCGACATTTTTATAACCCATTGTAATAGTTATTAGACAAAACATTTTTTTTATCCTAAAAGTTAAATTTTCCAAATATTGTTTTCATCCTTCACACACAAAATTTCCCACACACATAAAATTTTTTTTTCCCACAAATTTTCATTCGGATCTCTAGCTTCCTTTTACTCTTACAATTTTTTCCATCTTTCCCCCCAAAAATTTTCCCTCTCACAAAATTTCCCCAAAAATTTTCCCTCTCACAAAATTTCCCCAAAATTTTTTCCCTCTCACTCTTTTACTTAGGGATTTCGTGAGCTCTCTCCTTCTTATTCTCACTCTCTCTCACGATACTCTCTTTCTCCCCTCACTCCTCTTCTCTCTTTCTCCCCTCACTCATCTTCAATCTCTCCATTGGACCCATCTGCCACCGCCACACATTGCACAGCCACCCATCTACCACCGCCACCGACTACATAGCCACACTCTGCCACCGATGCTAGCCACCGCCGCCGCTATCATCGACCTCCAATCTCGCCGTTAGGTGCAGCTTTTACTCTCCCTTTCACCATTGGCTCTCCCTCACTCCATCGCCATGGCTCCTTCGACTTGTACATCGCCATCGTTGACCTCCATCCACGCCGTTCATCCTTCGACTTGTACTCCCTAAAATTCATTATTTTTTTGCTTAAGCTTTATTATTATTATTATTATTATTATTATTATTATTATTATTATTATTAGAAGCTCAAGTAAGTTGGGTAGTGTAAATTTCGGAACTTTTGACTTATTTGATTATTTATCTTTCTTTTTTTGTGCTTATTGATGCTCTATAAGAATTCGATTTGCTTTAGGTTCTGTTTGCTTCTTGAGAAAATGTTTACAAATTGTTATGAATTTGAAGAATTTAAGAACTATAACTATTCCATGTTGTGGTGCTGAGGAGATGAACCATATTCTTGTCTTAGCTTAACAAAGCTATTTGGATTTGTTTGGAAAATGTGCTTGTGAAATTTGCTTGTGCATCATAGGGCTGGGAAATTGATACTCTTTTTTGGGCTTTCCATATTCTAACCACGTGTAGTTATGTTGGAAGAGTATACAGTATGGCAAAGTTCAGGGAGGCCACTTTTTTTTTTTTTTTGAACAACTGTTTTTGGTAAGATCCTAGCTGTGGAACACATATTCAGTTGCCACTTAATTGAACATATATTGCTCTGTTCATCAGTTGTGAATTGTTGTCTTTTGTATCCCTTTTTTTTTTCCCAGTGAAGTGTAATTTAGTTCAAAAGGATTATTTGGACAACATCGTAACAGTTTGGTACGGAATATGACTCTTCTTTGCCTTGTGTACTATTTGGAGAAAGTTGGATAATGGGACCTTTAGTGGTATTGAGATTTCAACACTTAATTTTATTTTTTTTAAAGGCAGATTACGCACTATGATTCTATGTCAATTAATGTCTACTACAGAGTCAATGCCGAAAATACTTGGCCCGTCTTCATTATTTAAGGATAATGAAAGCAGCCATTGCCACGCAATGTGCCTGCAGGGCAAAGGTTGCATATAGAGAATTATGGAAACTTAAATGATGAATTCTTTCTTTCTTTCTTTGCTTGGCGAGGGCATGCTTGTTAGTTTTGTTGGAAAAATACATAATTGTATTGCATACAAAACATACGTAGCGAAAAATTAACGGATTTACTTCATTCGCAATTGATAACATGTACTAAGTAAATTTCAGTATATAAGATCAAGAGAGTGTATTTTGGTGTGGTGAATTTCAAAACAAAGATTAGAAGTACTTGGGAACACTTTTAAACTTTACTCTAATTCCACTAACGCCCAAGAAGTGTGGTCTCTCAATCAGTTATATGAATTTGTTCAAGGGAGAATGAAAAAGTGTCCAACACTCACATACAAATGGTTTCATGTTCATTACTAAATTCTATATGTTTCTCTCCTTATAACTGATTATCTAATTAGGCTAGCCTTTTAGGCCTTTCCAATTGGGCTCTAATATGTAGCTTGGAGTGAGACCAAAAGAGAACAAATAAGACACTAGCTCCAATGGGACTTGGATTTTTTTGTCAACTCTTGACAAGTCTAAAGTTACTATTAATTGTATTTAATATCACTATATAAATATAATTGCACTCTAGGCCTTATTAATAAATTATATCCCAAGACTTTATTATACATGCAACCCCTTCATAAAATATTCATAGTAACACAAAGTCATAAATGTAGATTGCCATTTTGTGAATCACTACATCTTAATCCTTGAGTATCCGGTTTAGTCCTTTTAAGTTATTCATCATATATTTATGAAATCCAATTTCATAAATATATACTTTATTAATTTCTTACCAAAGTGGTTAGGCCTAACTTTCTGAATAATTGAATCCATTAAACTTATCTCAAGGGAAAATTTTGCATCTCCATTAAGAGACTATAAATTCAATCTTGAGAATATATGTTCCATCAACACTAAATGTGGCTGTCCAACATATTGAGGTTTTGATCGTGTCTTTAGATCTCACTCCTGATATATCAAAACAACCTACACGTCATGATCAGGTCAATTATCCTCTCAAGATTAAGAGTCATGTAAATAGAAGTCGTGAAATTTATTATTCATTTGACAGTTGCTAAGAGAATAATAAATCTCATAGCAGTCCAGTTCAATATGTCTTAACTCTTAAAACATATCAACTAGAACTCTCCACTTCCATGATCAAGATAAATCGTCTTAGTTGATATGTTATGATCTTTGCAGATGAAACGCCCAATTTCATCACCGACTACGAACTAAAATTCTGAGTTTACAAAGAACTTGTGACTTATATCTTCTGTGAATAAATCACATAAATCACATACTATCCATCTCATGGACTATGTGATAATGTCCTAATATTCATATTACCATTATTTTAGATAATAATAAAACAACTTTATTAATTACAATATTAAGTCATACATAATGTCATACTTAATATCACACATAACATCATACAATAGGATTTAAGGGCACTAATCCTAACAAGTTTATTTTTTTCTAAAATCTTCTTATGCGGCAATGTTTTGTAAGATATTCATGTGCTATATAAATATTCATTCTACTTTTTATAATATTCACAAGTTCATATCTTATACGTAGGTCTTGAATGACAAGTTTGTATTTTTCAAAAGTCAAATACTCTGGTTCCTTGTGGCTTGCGTGCGCCTTTCAAATGTATGTCCACAAGCTGCTAAGGAGATTGGTGCTCTCCAAACTACAAAAAATAAGCTAGAAAAGCAAGTTGAAAAACTGACCTAGCGTTTGCATGCTTTGGCTTCCTTTTAAGTTAAGTGTCAAGGGCACCCTCTTGAGGTGGAATTTTTCACTTCTTTGTTAATTCATATACTTGCTTAAAAGTAAAAAGCTGCTTTGTAGGTCAAAAGAATGAAGTGATGGTTTCAACATGGTGTTAAAGCCTTGTTTAAGAGGTCATTGATTCAATTTTTGGCTATCCCTTTATTTGGTAGTGTGTTGGGGGGGGGGGGAGGGGGGGTGTGAGGTTATCAATGTCATTTTGTTTCTTAGTGGGATTTTCATTTTTGTCTTGCTTCCTAATAGCTTAAGTTTTTGAGATTGATGGTCCTCCAATGATATGTTAATACAGTAAGCGGTCTCTATCAATATTGATGTACAATTGAAGTTTTTAGTGTGAAGGATTCTTTCTTAATATGAACTTAGACTAACATCTATTAAAGTATGCAAGTTGCATATCTTATAAAACCAGTTGTAAACTCTTATTGTTCTCTTTTCTTTTGCTTATTTGGTTGGTGGTTCATGAGCTTGCTTTCTTTGAAGGAGAAACTATTTTTAGTATCCTATTTGTACAAAGGTATATTGGTCTTGAAACTAAACGTTTGTGAGGTCATTGTGACAATATATTTGTTTATTTTAGTCTTCGAAAGATGAAATGGCAAAGCAAAACTACTTATTATAGTCTTTGAAAGATAAAATGGCAAACCAACAATCTATAGCTCTCCAAATATCATCAAGTGCATCCCATCAAGAAACAAACTAATCAGGTTAATCTTGGTGTTCGATGACTTTTTTACGTACAAAGAACTACATTTGAACAACCGCATTTTTTGCAAGTGTTGAAGGATATTTTCTAACACTTTGGAATTTTGATTATGTAATTAACTTAGTTTTGGTGGTTGTTTTATTCTTAGGTTCACATCTTTTTGTCAATCTAATGATGATGGTATTGTAGACACTGTTACATATATTGATAATATATTTCTCTATTTGATCCTATGTTAATATTGTGTTAGTTTGGAAAACATTTGTGGTATTATGTTAGTAGAACCAAAACTATTATAGATTTTTTGTAAACAGGTTATCAGTATTACAAGTTCTTTTTAAACAAGTTATTGTGGGAAAAAAAATTACCTATAGCGGCGGTCAGAAGCGCCACTAAAAGTATACTTGGAACGTTTTAAATGAAAACCTATAGCAGCGCTTATTGCCTGCCACTAAATGTGGACACTTATAGCGGTGCATATAAACTGCCGCTAAAGGTGGATTTAACCAAATCCTAAACTTAAATGGCGGCGGTAGAAAGCCCGCTGCAATAAACAAAATTCGTTGCTAAAAGGTACCTATACAGCAGCGGTTCTTATTACTACAACAATAGGTTTATTGCGGCACCTTAGCTGTGGCGCTTTGAAGTGCCGCAATAGCAACCGCCACTAAAGGTCAGATGTGCCTTTAGCAACACTTTTATTGGTTTTAGCGGCACTTTTGGAGTGTTGCAATAAACCGTGGTTCATGTAGTGACTTGAATTTTTATTTCAAAAAAATAAATTCATATACCATTCAAATTACCAACAAATTTGTGGAATACACTAGATAACTAGCATATATCTCACTTATTTTTTTTACCCAAAAATAACAAAACAATACACCAATTAAGAATCATTTTAGGGAACTATCATTCCAATTAATCTCTCAAAAAAAAAAAAAAAACTCGTTCTCTTTTCAATCAATATCTTATGTAACTTTGCACTTTCTTATCCCAAGATTAAAAATAAAAAATAAATACTAGAAAATATGAAGAACAAAAATCACAATAAATTGATGGAAAAATAATTGAATACTCAAGAAAATTATGAAAAAAAATATTACTAAGCATATTGAATACATAGTCTGAAAAGTGCTTTATTGGAATTAGATTGACAAAACTTTAAACTTCTCCGGACAATATTTTATTACTCATACCAAATAAGTATTTTATTTTAGATTTGAAAATGAATTTTAATTAGCCACATGCCTTAAATATAATTGTATTAGAATCACTAAAGAATAGTTATGAATTATTTTCACAAAAACATTGAATTTGAGTGGAATGTGGAATGTTTTATACAATTTACATAACCTATTTGAAGTTGCACTATTTTTTTTAATGAGATACTACACTTTTTTCTTTTGGGGGGGGGGGGGGGGGAGATTCATATTTTTTGAAAGCCTAACAATTAAAATTTTGAATTTTAACAACGAAATAAAGTAAAATATTTTATAAATTTTGGGACTAGGGGGGACCTCTTAATTCCTAAATAGCTCCATTTCTGTCCCGAATGTCTTCCTTGAAAACAACTAAAATGTCTGTTGAATTATAAGACTCTTGACAATTCAAGACCTCAATTAAGAGGTAAATATAACACATAAAATCAATATTGTTGCATGGCTCTAAAGATGATATATGTATCTAATGCAATTGATTCTACATGAATGAAGGTATTCCAAGATTTACCACAAAACAGAACTTAGTTCGACATACTATGCTGGATAATCCGGTTTATGATCACTGTCAAGCAGATTTGGAGACTCCACTATATGCCTTTTGGTTTTGCCCCGGGCTCAACATAGTGTGGTCTGATCAAGCTTCATGGGAATTCCATAGGACTCACCAATTCTTGGGCTTTAAAAAATTGCTCTCCTGGGTCATAAAATGTGGCAGAGATTCTAAACTGTTCACGACAATTGCATGGTCCATCTAGAATCAACACAATCAAGTACGCTTATCCCAGCCTTCATGCAATCTCCATTTAATTGCCTAGGTATCTAATGATCATATGGATGAACTCTTGGCGTAGCAAATTCCTCACATTCCACCTCAGCAGCATCAGCCTTGTACTATCTAGCGTCCCCCTCCATCTGGTTTCTATAAAATCAATTTCAATGGAGCTTCCTTTGCAGCGGAGAATATGTCGAGCATTGGAGTTGTTATCAGAGATCATCAAGGTCTGGTTATAGCCCTCACTTTCTCAACAACTCTCCCAAGTCTATCTCGTAGTGGAAGTTAAAGCTTTGGCAACAACAAAAGCTTTGGAGTTTGCCTCTAAACTATCTTAAAAGGTGATTCTGAAGTCCCCATGAAAATTATACCTAAGATGTTGAGTCTTTGGCTTGCTATGGTCCTCTCATTGCTGATGTCAAAGTCTGTTGTTCAGTTGGTTTCTTTCAATTATGTTAATTTCATGTTATGAGAGAAGATAATAAAATGGCTCATAGCTTAGCTAGGCATGGTAGGTTTGTGTTGGATTTTATTGTGTAGTTGGAGGATGTTCCTGTTGGGAAATCATCATGTTTGTAACGAATACAAAACATACGCAGCGGAAAATAAACGGATCTACTTCATTCGCAATTGATAACATTCACTATGTAAGTTTCAGAATATAAGAACAAGAGAGTGTACCTTGATGCGGTGAATTTCAAAACCGAATGAAGAAGTACTCGGGAATACTTTCAATCTTCACTCCAATTCCACTCGATGCCCAAGATGTGTGGTCTCTCAATCAGTTCTATGTTTCTAGAGAGAATATTTTATTATCATTATTATGATTATTCAACATACAAATCATTTTATTCTATATAAAATTTTGTATGTTTCTCTCCACATAACTGATTATCTAATTGGGCTAGCCTTTTGAGCCTTCCCAATTGGGCTATAGTGTGTGGCTTGGAGTGGGACCAAAAGGGAACAAATAAGACACTAGCTCCAATGGGCCTTGGGCTTTTCTGTCAACTCTTGACAAGTCCAAAATTACCATTAATTATATTTAATACCACTATATAAATATAATTGCACTCTAGGCCTCATTAATAAATTATATCCCAAGACTTTATTATACATGCAACCCCTTCATAAAATATTCGTAGTAACACAAAGTCATAAATATAGACTGCCACTTTGTGAATTACTACATCTTAATCCTTGAGTACCCGGTTTAATCCTTATGAGTTATTCACCATATATTTATGAAATCCAATTTCATAAATATATACTTTAGTCTTACTAAAGTGGTTAGGCCTAACTCTCTGAATAACTGTACCCATTAAACTTATCTCAAGGGAATATTTTATATCTCCGTTAAGAGACTATGAATTCCATCTTGAGAATACATGTTCCATCAACACTAAATGTGACTGCCCAACATACTGAGGTTTTGACCATTACTTTAGATCTCACTCCTGATATATCAAAGCAACCTATATTTCATGATCAGGTCCATTATTCTCTCAGGATTAAGAGTTCATGTGAATACAAGTCGTGAGATTTATTATTCAATTGACAGTCGTTAGGAGAATAATAAATCTCACAGCGGTCCAGTTCAATATGTCTTAACTCTTAAAACATATCAACATATTAACTAGAAATCACCATTTCCATGATCAAGACAAATCATCGTAGTTAATATGTTATAGTCTTCGCAGATGAAATGCCCAATTTCATCACCGACTACGAACCAAAATTCTGAGTTTACAAAGAACTTGTGATCTATATCTTCTGTGACTTTTCACATAAATCACATACTATGCATCTCATGGACTATTTGATAATGTCCGAATATTCATGTTACCATTATTTTAGATAAGAATAAAACAACTTTATTCAACATAATATTAAGTCATACATCATTTCTCAAATAATGTCATACATAATATTATACATAGCATCATACAATAGGATTTAAGGGCACATATCCTAACAGTTCCACCACAATTTGTTTCTGTATATCAGGTTGATTTAGCCAAACTTCCTTAATAATAGTGCTTTGAGTTTTTTCCTAAGAAAAAAAGGATTCCCTACAAGCCTGATTGACCTAAGTAACATGACTCTTTACATTAATCAATTTCCTTTAGTGGCAAATAAAGAAAATTTTACGTTATGACTAATGATATCCTCATTTTGCTTTAAAATAAATAAGTAGAAACCATTTTATGATTAAAATATATAGTAAATTTCACAAATCTAAAAGTTTGTATGATATCACAATAAATTCTATCAAATTTATATATAAGCAAATAAATTATAAAGTAGAGTGTAAGAACACGAAATTAAGCGGCCCTAACCCACCAAAAACAGTGATGTTGAAGTTCCTAAACCTGACCGAAAACAATAAATATTTATATAGAGAGTGGGATAAACAAGTGTAGGCTTCTCTCGAGGACACAGATAAGAACAGAAAGACCAAATGCTTAAGGTTTCAGTACATGAATGGAGTTATACAAGTTTGCTCGAGGACAAAGCTCTTAGGTGTTACAAATACTATTCACTTTCTTTCAGCTACTATTCTCTTAATTCTAGCTCCCTCCCACTTTAACTGAGAACCTCCTTCCTTTATATACTCCATCCTATCTTGCATCCTAGCCCTCCATCTTTAACTCTCCCAAAGCTCATTAGGACACTTGTCCCACTAGACTCCTGGTGAAGGTCGTGGAAGGAACTGCTGAGCTGTGGATCCACTATTCAGGTCATTTCCTCATCAATGCAGTTGATAAATCTGTTGCCACCATTCAATGAGGAGGAACAAGTGGTACTTTATAGGGAACATCCTACAAAGATTCCATTCAACCTCTAAGGCGCCCCTCCACACCCATTATATCCCCTACGAGCGCTCAATTGCCTTACATCCTGTCCTCGAGGGCACCTCATTCCTCGAGCTGTGGATGTTCCTTCCAAAGAAACAACTGAAAGCTATCACTGTGCTTCCCATCCTCCGTCCTTGGGCCCCCACAATAGCCCCAAAAAACCTTGCTATTTCCATTGAGGTAAAAAAGTAAGGTTTTAGTGGTACTCCCAAACTCCGTACGTGCCAAGCGCATTCCCACGTGGTAACGTTTCTTCACCTATCATCAGAACGCTCTTGACACTTCAGTATCCATGATTTCACATTTATGGCATCAGGCAACTGCCTGTCCCCCTACGTTCAATGGTACGATAACGATCCTACGGTCCTAATTTACTCCCATTTATGAGTGGGAATTTTACCGCTCATTTTTCATCTCTATATAAGGAGAGGTTGGGGGGGGGGGGGGACTTTACCCCTTTTATTCACTTTGCGATCTTTTGTTGAAACAGCGTCCAAATTCCTTTACATATATATATATATATATATATATATATTAGGTTTACTCATTACCTTCACCATAAATTGCCATGCGTAAATTCGCTAAGCTAGTTGATAATCCTGAAGGCATGGCTGCCTTTAGGGCCCAATATAGGATCCCTGATGGTGTTGAAATCCAACACTGTGAGTTAAGAGAGTGGTTAGTCAAAAAAAGAGACCCGGAGTCAGTAGTAATTCCGATGATCACCTTCATAGAATGTGGGATGGAAATCCTCATGGGTAGGGTCACAAGGGATTTTCTTATGAACTATAGGTTGACCCCTACCAAGTGTACCCCAAAAGTCTTCAGAGTCCTTGGGAGTGTAGATATGATAAACCAAAAAAAATGGGGACCAACCTCACATAGCATGACGTAAATTGGGTATACAACTGTCAAAAGGGGGGAAAAGGGAAAGGGACCAACTATTACATCAAGTGTAGGGTTCCTTCCATTAGGTTAATCTCATGCATGCTAGAATTGAATAAAGGTATAGACGAGGATTTCCTCATTGCCTCGAGAGACTGGCATGATAGATTGCACTGTCCTACCAAGGAGGGGGAATCAGAGAGGGTTCCCACAAACACTAGAGGCACATAGGTTTTTTTTTTTTTTAATAACCTAAGAAAGAATTTTTATAATAATCTTTCTGTAACTAACGTCATATGTTTTTTGACAGACAAACATCACATAGCCCCTAGCAAGCACTTTGTGAACTTTCCTGACTTAAACCGCATCCTCAGATCCGAGATCTTCCTCCACAAGAATAGTCAACTTCGAGCAGTGCACGTGATCCTCGGATTCAACCCAATCTCCAAATGCTTTCAAAGTCCAAAGAACGTAATCAAAGCTAAGGATCCCAGACTAACTTTGATTGACGTTGTAGTTCCAGGCTTTCTGATAGCAGGACCTCCTCCTGCTAAAACTCAGGAAGCTCAGCCTCCAGCCTCGCTCGTAACAAGAATAATACACTCCCAAGAACCCTACCTGCGGACGAGGAAGCGAAAAAGCCCACCCCTGAACCTGTCCTAGAAGTGACAGACTGAGACTTCGAGCTCTTTTATCACCAAGACGCTCCTAGCACATCACACCTCCCTCCATGTCTCGCCCAAACTAGTTCCTGCCAAGAAGAAGCTCATATTCCAAAAGGAATGGGGTTCAAAAAAAAACTCCAAACCTCATGGCCCTACTCGAGGCCCACACTGGAAGTGCATCCCCAACAATCCCAGTGATGCCTGTGGTGCCCCAACCACCTACCCCTGCTCCCGGGCGCTTATCCTCTGGTGATGCAGCAGACAAGAAAAGGAAAAGGAACCAAGGAGGCAAAGGCCCTAAGGATGCTGAGGAAGGAGAAGTCACTTGTTCCTCTCAACAACCCTCAACCAAAGAGGCCCGAACCACTAGGGCCTAACAGAAGAAGGGTACCTCCACTGATACCTCAAAAGAGCCTGAGGGGGAACAGCCACATAAACCTTCCCTTTGGATACCCTTCTTCATGATAAGCTCAGGGGGCTCAATTCTAAACGACGCCAACCTAAGAGACCACCTAAAGGGCAGGTCAAGTCTAGTGGCTGAATGTTTGGAGAAAGCCCTCCTCCTGCCCGAGGACATGTACGAGCTCAGGTCCTTCAGAAAATGCGAGGTCTTCCTGTCTCTAAAGAGAGACCTAGCCAGGTACATGATCACTTCCTTCTTTACCTAAAAACAGATAACACATATATAAATACTAAAATGCAATAAACTTACAGTCTGTACAAGCATCCTTCATGGTTGAAAGATGGGTGCACTAGGCTCGTAAGGCCGAAGACAGGGCGAGCACAATTAAGAAGGCCCACGCCGAGACAAGCCGGAAGCTTAAAGAGACTTTAACCCAGCTGACTGAGGCAAAGAAGTCATGGAAAAATGCTAAAGTTGCCCCATCCAGCTTTGAAAAAAAAGCTTCAAAGTCTTTAAAGGCTCAAAAGATGGCCGAGAATAAGCTGGCCTTAACCGTGGTGGAACTTAAACAAACCCAAAAACAGCTGGAGATCAAGGATGCTAAGATGGCTAAGGCCGAGCAGGCGGCCTATGATGTGGGTATGGGTAAGACTGCCCAGAGTCTAACTGCCTAACTCAAGGATGTCGTTCGAGCCTTCTGCCTCGTGGTATAGGGTTAAACCCTTATCGCGGCTGGGGTAGAGACTGAATCAGAGCTTTGGGCTCCTGATAAAGTATACTACCCTCCAGCCTTACGCCTGGCCCACATCTCCCCTTAGCCCCCAGTGGACCCTGGTGCTACCCCCACCTCCTCCTCGGCCCAGCTTGCCAGCACTCCAGCTAACACAGTAGCCACAGAAAAAGAGCAAAAGCAACCAGCCCCAGTAACTGTGGTGGATGTGGAATCAGAGGAGATGGCTGAAGTGGCCCAGCTGAAAAAGAAGAAGAAGGAGAAGGATCTAGAAAAAAAGAGAGGAAAAAAGAAGGAAGCCTCATCCTAACTTAGCTCTAGGCTTAGAGGCAATCATCCACATGTGCAAATGGGCTTAAGTATAGTTGATGCCTCCCCCCCCCCCCCCCCCCCTTTTCTCATGTAATTCAACTTTCTAATTTTAATGAAAATGATTGATCTTTAGTTTACTGTCTCAAATTTTTTTGCTTTTTGACCTCTGATTAACTAAATCAACTTCCCTTACCTTATTATTTACTCTGGCATAGAGATAAACAAATTTACTAGACTGATCCTTAAGGTAATGTTTTGGCACTTAACAGAAACTACAAACAACTCTTACCTTTAAATGGAGTTGGAATCCTAAAAAGGTCCATCTGCATTATGGCTGTAACCCGAAGAAGCAAGCAGGCTCCATAACTTCACCCTAGACTTGGAAAACTTCATACATAGGTTAATTTACCCAAAAATATCTCATGGACATACTTGCAAATGCTTTAAGTGATGCTCATGGGCATCTCTGCAATGAGGTTATTATGACAAGGGTCATAGTCATCTTCTGCTAACAGACCAAGCACTAATTTACTCAAGGTACGTGGTCCGAGAAACCATGCATAACCAAGGTTTTGTTCAAAGCTGGAAAAAAAAAAAGTATGAATTTACCCAAGGTACGTGGTCCGAGGAGCCAAGCATAACCAAGGTTCTATTTAAGACTTAAAAAAATATGAAAGCATTAATTTACCCAAAATACGTGATCCGAAGAGTCAAACGTAACCAAGGTTCTGTTTAACACTTAGAAAAATATGAAAGCATTAATTTACCCAAGGTACACGGTTCGAGGAGCCCAGCGTAACCAAAGTTCTGTTTAACACTTAGAAAAATATGAAAGCATTAATTTATCCAAGGTACATGGTCCAAGGAGCTAAGCGTAACTAAGGTTCTGTTTAACAATTAGAAAATATATGAAAGCATTAATTTACCGAAGGTACATGGTCCGAGAAGCCAGGTGTAACCAAGGTTCTGTTTGACACTTAGAAAAATATGAAAGCATTAATTGACTAACAATTAAACCACAGATACAATAATGCAGAAATAAACCAGTACTAAGTGAGGAGAATATCATGTCATTAATAGTAATAACGATGAAAGTTATTTACATTCCAAGGACTTGGCACCGTATTCTCATCCAAATCTTCCAAGTAATAAGGCCCAATCCCTACTACTGATGTTATTTGGTACGGGTCTTCCCAATTGGGGCCCAACTTCCCCCAAGATGGGTTCTTTGTAGTTCCCACCACCTTTCTCAAAACCAAGTTTCCTAGGGCTAGTGGCCTCAGCTTCACTCCCTTGTCATATCCTTGCTTAAGCCTCTGCTGATAATGTGCCATTTTTATAGCGGCCACTTCTCTTCTTTCCTCAATCACATCCAAGCTGTTCGAACACAGACAGTTATTTTCATCAATACTAAACTGATCAGCTCTTAGGGTCGGGAACCCTGACTCTAAAGGTATTACTACTTTTGCCCCATAAGGCATTGAAAAATGTGTCTCTCTAGTTGATCTATAGGGCGTGGTATGATAAGTCCACAGTACATGGGGTAACTCATCCACCCACTTTACCTTTGCATCATCCAATCTTTTCTTCATTCTAGAGAATATAACCTTATTAGTAGCCTCGACCTGGTCATTCCCCTAAGGATAATCAGGAGTAGAGTACTTGTTTCTGACCCCCAACTCCCCGCAATATCTTTAGAAAGCTTTGCTGTCAAATTGAAGATCATTATCCAAAACCAATGTGTGCAAAACTTCAAATCAGGTGATGATATTCCTCCATATAAACCTCTTAGCATCCACATCCTTGATGTTAGCTAATGGCTCAGCCTCTACCTACTTGGTAAAATAATCAGTCCCAACGAGGAGCCATCTTCGATTTCCCATAGCTCGGGGAAATGGTCCCACTATGTCCAAGCCCCATCGAGCAAATGGCCAAGGGCTGAAAAGTGGATTTAGGACTCCCCTAAGCTGACAAATATTTAGGGCAAATCTTTGACATTGGTCACATTTCCTCACATAATCCTGAGAAGCCTTCTGCATGCTTGGCCACCAATACCCTTGAGTGAGGGCCCTATGAGCCAAAGATCTCCCTCCTGTATGACTCCCACATATCCCCTCATGCAATTCTTCCAACAAGGGCTTCACTGCCTCAGGATGCACACACAGTAAGTATGGTCCTGTATAAGAACATTTATACAACTTCTGTTCTTCGGATAACCAATAACAGGGAGCCCTCCTCTGTATCTTCTCCACCTCACCCTTGTCCTTGGGTAACACACCTTGCTTTAGAAAAGTCACCAAGGAGTCCATCCAGCTCGATCCAACTTGGATGCTATGTACCTCAGTTAAGGTTTTGTTTGTAAGACTTGAACTAGCCATATCCTTAACCATAACGAGCTGGGGAAAATTTGACCCTAGAGAAGTCGCCAGCATAGCCAAAAAATCTGTATGAGAGTTCTACCCCTTCAAGATCTGCCTCAGGATAAAGCTCTTGAAATGGACCTGAGCTACTCTAATTTTAGAGAGGTACCCTTCCATTCACCCATCCCGAGCTTTAAACTCCCCATTGACCTAGCCAACCACCAATCAAGAATCCGAGTAAAGCTCCACGATCTCACCTCCTAACTGCTTAATCATTGCCATCCCAGCCAACAAAGCCTCATACTCAGCTTCGTTATTAGTAGCTAGGAAGCCCAACTATAGTGATTTCTCCATTACCAGCTTCTCAGGGGTTTTCAACATAATCCCTACCCCTGATCCTTTTTAGTTAGCTGCTCCATCAATGTACACTTCCTAGGGGAGAATAATAAAGGCCGTGGTGGTCATAACATCAACTGCACCTTCCCCCTCACCTTCTACCCCGTTAGTGAACTCTGCCACAAAATCTGTGAGTACCTGCCCCTTCACAATAGTACGGGGCATGTACTTGACATTATAAGCACCTAGCATGGTTCCCCACTTAGCAATTCTGCCCTTGTGGTCTAATTTCCATAAGAGGACCAACAAGGGAAGCTGAGTAAGTACCACCACAGTATGTGTTAGGATATGTGCCCTTAAATCCTATTGTATGATGCTATGTATGATATTATGTATGACATTATGTGAGAAATGATGTATGACTTAATATTGTGTTTAATAAAGTTGTTTTATTCTTTTCTAAAATAATGGTAACATGAATATTCAGACATTATCAAATAGTCCATGAGATGCATAGTATGTGATTTATGTGATTTAGTCACAGAAGATATAGATCGCAAGTTCTTTGTAAACTCAGAATTTTGGTTCGTAGTCGGTGATGAAATTGGGCATTTCATCTGCGAAGACTATAACATATTAACTACGATGATTTGTCTTGATCATGGAAGTGGTGACTTCTAGTTAATATGTTGGTATGTTTTAAGAGTTAAGACATATTGAACTGGACCGCTATGAGATTTATTATTCTCCTAACGACTGTCAATTGAATAATAAATCTCACGACTTGTATTCACATGAACTCTTAATCCTGAGAGAATAATAGACCTGATCATGATATGTAGGTTGCTTTGATATATCAAGAGTGAGATCTAAAGTAACGGTCAAAACCTCAGTATGTTGGGCAACCACATTTAGTGTTGATGGAACATATATTCTCAAAAATGGAATTCATAGTCTCTCAATGGAGATATAAAATATTCCCTTGAGATAAGTTTAATGGGTTCAGTTATTCAGAGAGTTAGGCCTAACCACTTTAGCAAGACTAAAGTATATATTTATGAAATTGGATTTTATAAATATATGGTGAATAACTTAAAAGGATTAAACCGAGTACTCAAGGATTAAGATGTAGTAATTCACAAAGTGGCAATCTATATTCATGACTTTGTATTACTACGAATATTTTATGAAGGGGTTGCATGTATAATAAAGTCTTGGGATATAATTTATTAATGAGGCCTAGAGTGCAATTATATTTATATAGTGGTATTAAATATAATTAATGGTTACTTTGGACTTGTCAAGAGTTGACAAAAAGCCCAAGGCCCATTGGAGCTAGTGTCTTATTTGTTCCTTTTTGGTCCCACTCCAAGCCACACACTAAAGCCCAATTGGGAAGGCCCAAAAGGCTAGCCCAATTAGATAATCAGTTATGTGGAAAAAAAACATACAGAAGTTTATATAGAATGAAATGGTTTGTATGTGGAAAGTGAAAAAAAATATTAGGAAGAGAGACACTCTTTCATATATTCTCTCTAGAAAACATAGAACTGATTGAGAGACCACACATCTTGGGCATCAAGTGGAATTGGAGTGAAGATTGAAAGTCTTCCCGAGTACTTCTTCATTTGGTTTTGAATTTCACCGCATCAAGGTACACTCTCTTGTTCTTATATTCTGAAACCTACATAGTGTATGTTATCAATTGCGAATGAAGTAGATCCGTTTATTTTCCGCTGCGTATGTTTTGTATGCGATGCAAACATATATATTTCATAACAATATGTGCTTGGAAATAATGAGAAAGTTTCCTGGTGGTGTGCACAATAGCCAATACTGCCTTTTCCAAAGGTAAATAGCGTGTCTTTTCTTCCTACAAGGACTTACTAACATAACCAACAGGTTTTTGTACTCAACTCTCGTTCCTGACCAGAACCAGACTAAGGCGTAATTCGTGATTGCCAAATAAGCATATAGCACTTCTTCTTTCTCGAGCTTAGAAAGGACTGGGGGGCACGACAAATAGTGCTTGAGTTCCTCAAAAGCCAATACCCATTCCTCAGTCCACTGAAAGTCCATCCACTTATGAAGAAGCTTGAAGAAAGGACGACACCTATCTACTGACCGAGAAATGAACCTATTAAGAGCTACCGCCATTCCTGTTAACTTTTGCACTTCCTTGGGATTCTGAGGAGGGTGCAAGCTATTAATGGCCTTAATTTGATCGGGGTTGACCTCAATTCCTCGGTGTGTTATCATGTAACCTAGAAAATTTCCCGAACTGATCCCAAAGAACACTTAGACGCATTTAAGCGCAACCCATACTCCCTCAACACTGGGAACACCTCCCCTAAATCTGCCAAATGCTCTGAAACTTGCTTGCTCTTTATCACCATATCATCAATGTACGCCTCCACATTCCTTCCCATCTAAGACTCAGACATCCAGGTCACCATTCTTTGATATGTGGATCCAGCATTCTTAAGACTAAAGGGCATAACACAATAATGGTAATTTCAGTAAGGGCGCGAAAAGCAGTTTTTTCCTAATCGGATAACGCCAAAGGTATTTGATGATACCCTTGGAATGCAGCCAAGAAACTCATCTAAGAATTTCCAACCTTGGCATCCAGCAGCTGATCAATCTGAGGAATGGAGAAAGGGTCCTTTGGACAAACTTTATTCAGATCCGTGAAGTCCATGCACACACGCCAATTTTTGTTCTTCTTTTTTACCACCATGGTATTAGCAAACCACTCGGGATAAAAAATTTCATTGATCGCCCCAGCCTATTTAAGCTTGTTCACCTCTAACATTACTGCCTCAGCATGCTCCTTTGATGAACGCCAAGGAGGCTGCTTTCGCGAAGTTGCCTTGGGATTCACGTTTAACCGATGACATGTAAACTCAAGATCTATCCCAGGTACATTGTAAGTACTCCAAGCAAACACATCAACATTGTCTTCTAGAAACCTCACTAGCACTGCCTTTTCCACCGACGATAATTTGGACCCCACATGAAAGCATCTTTCAACATTCTATCCAATCATAAACCTTTCCAGCTCTTCGGACAAGACTTCAGGCGACTTAGTCCCAAGTTGCCCTTCGGGACCTTTTAACTTCTACGGGATTCGCTCTTCTCCCACTAGGAGAGGATCCACAGGATGTTGTGTGATGGCTGACACCAAACACTACCTTGCCATCACCTGGCTACCAGCCAGTTCTCCTTCTCTTCCTTGCGTAGGATACTTAAATTTCAAATTCAAAGTTGATGACATCGCACCCATGGCATGAAGCCATGGTCTGGCCAAAATGGCGGTATAAAGGGAGTAAGCTTCAACTACAATAAAACTAACCTGCACCTCCTCGTCTCCGGCCAACACGGGAAACCTTATCATCCCACGAGGGACCACCATCCTCCCATCAAAGCCCCACCAAGGGCGAGTCATATTTTTCCAAATCCTTAGGCTTTAGATTTAATCCTCTGTACAAGTTAGGGTATATAATCTTTGCCCCGCATCCCTAGTTAACCAGCACCCGCTTTACATCATACCCCCCAATCCTAATAGTGACCACCAATGCATCATCATGCGGCTAGAGTGTTCCCTTTTTATCGTCTTTAGAAAATTCTAAAGTAGGGATAGCCACCCATCTTCACTTTCTTGGGAGCCCGGTTCTTTGAATCAGGGCCCCTAACCACTGACATAACCCCCGAATAGGCCCCAAGTTCACTTCTTGGCCTGGCAAAGATCACATTAATAGCGCCCATACTAACCCGTAGGCTGGTACAAGAACTGACTAAGTTTCCTTGCCTTTACCAATTAATTTAAGTGATCCTGTAGAAAACTGCAGTCCTCCGTAGTGTGCCCTTTATCCTGATGGTAGTTGCAAAAAAGGCTTTGGTTCCTCCTAGATGGATCCCCACCCATCTTATTAAGCCATCTAAAATAGGGCTCATTTTTTATCTTATCCAGTATTTGATAGACTGGTTCCTTAAACAGTGAATTAAGCCCTTAAGCCCCCGTAGATGTTGCCTGATTAGGAAAGTCCCTCCTGGGACAATTATTATTATATCCTCCTCCCCGAGGATCCCTCTTCTCCAGGAACATCTTAGCTTTACCCTTTCCCTATATTTGATCCTCCTCCACTCGTTTATACTTGTCAATGTGATCCATAAGCTAACGCATTCTGAGGACCGATTTCATCATTAATGACTTCCTCAGCTCATGCTCCATCGGTTGTCCTACCTTGAAGGTTCTCACTGCCATGTCCTCAAAGTCTCCATTTATTTTGTTATACGTTTCCCAATATCTGTCCGAGCAAGACCTGAGAGTTTCTCTCTCCCTCATCGTCATGGACAGAAGGGAATCTACTGGCTTGGGGACTCTGCTACATGTTATAAATCTAGTGCTAAATGCTCTTGTTAGCTCTTCAAAGGACCTTATTGACCCCTCCTCTAAGGCATCAGGCCAATGCATAGCTACTAGCCCAAGGTTAGAAGGAAAAACCTTACACATAAGGGTCTCATTGCCAGAATGAACTGCCATCTTCTAAGTGAAATGGCTCACATGCTCCACGGGGTCACTCCTCCCGTTGTAAACGGTAAAGGTTGGTTGCGAAAAATAATGGGGAAGCTTGGCCTTGTTAAACAAAGGGTGACTTGGAGATTTTTTGAAGTGTCTTACTCATCGCATCATTCCCCATGCCCTGATGAAGTGAACCCAGGTGGTCTATCTCACGTTGCAACTTTCGCATCTCATGATCATAGGATGGTTGACTCCCTGACCTTGAATGACTCTTCCCCATGCACTCAATACGGTACGACCCTACCACAACACTAGGTCTACGATGCCTATCTCTTCTCTACACCAAATTCACAAACGGGTTTCCCCTTTGTGAAACCACAGCTCCTCCCTGTTGTGCTCTAAGTTGGCCATGGCCTACCAGGGCAAAGCCACAACAAAATTTTGTTTCCCACAAACTGCGCCAATTGTAAGAACACGAAATTAAGTGGCCTTAACCCACCAAAAACAGTGATGTTGGAGTTCCTAAACCCAGCCCAAAACAATAAATATTTATATAGAGAGTGGGATAAACAAGTGTGGGCTTCTCCCGAGAACATAGATAGAGACAGAAAGACTAAATGCTTAAGGTTCCAATACATGAATGGAGTTATACAAGTTTGCCGAGGACAAAGTTCTTAGGTGTTACAAATACTGTTCACTTTCTCTCAGTTACTATTCTCTTAATTCTGGCTCCTTCCCTCTTTAACTAAGAACTTTCTTCCTTTATATACTCCATCCTAGCCCTCCATCTTTAACTCTCCCAAATCTCATTAGGACACTTGTCCCACTAGACTCCTGGTGAAGGTGTGGAAGGAACTACTGAGCTGTGGATCCACTATTCAGTTCATGTCCTCATCAATGCAGCTGATAAAACTATTGCCAACCATTCAATGCATAGGAACAGGTGGTACTTTACAAGGAACATCCTACAAAGATTCCATTCCACCTTTGAGGCACCCCTCCGCACCCATTATATCCCCTACGGGCACTCCATCGCCTCCCATCCTATCCTCAAGGGCACCTCACTCCTCGGGCCGTGGATGTTCCTTCCAGAGAAACAACTGAAAGCTATCACTATGCTTCCCATCCTCAGTCCTCGATCCCCCACATAGAGAAATCCTTCTTCACAACAAAAAAGAAAGTAGAGAAAATTCTAATCCCTTCAATAAATATGCTAAGTAATAATACATGTACTTTTTAGTTAATGACGTCAACATTTTTATTTTATTACAAAATCTTTCAATAATACAAAAAACCATATAGTTTATATGGGTAATTCTACCGTACCCCTTTTTTTGGGGTATGGTATCCACAAGTAAGCAACCTACCATACTAAATTACCAAAACATCATATTTGACAGTTCCATTGTCACATTCAACGGTACCAACAAAACATATGACCATACTTTTTTGTCATATTTAGTAGTTCTACTATTTTATTTACTCACATTTGACGGTTCCAACGTCACGTTTTGGCAATACCAACATCACATATGACTATAATTATATCACATTCAGTGGTTCTCTTATTTTATTTTATTTTTTTTACTCACATTTAAGGATTTCATCTTCAGATTAATAGTATTAACATCACATATGACCATACTTATGTCACATATGGTGGTTCCCTTATTTTTTTTACTCACATTTGACAGTTCCATAGTCACGTTGGGCAATATCAGCATCACATATGACCGTACTTTGGCACATTGGCTGGTTCACTTTTTTTACTCACATTTGATGGTTCCATTGTCACATTATGTAATACCAACACCACATATGACCATATTTTTGTCACATTCATTGGTTATGTAATTTTTTACTTACATTTGACAATTCCATGGTCACATTGGGTGGTGACAACATCACATATGACCGTACTTATGTCACATTCAGTAGTGCCATTATTTTTTACTCACATTTAATGGTTCCATCTTCACATTAGACAATACTAACATCACATATGACTTCAATGGTTCCTCTACTTTTTACTCACATTTAATAGTTTTATTGTCACATTACGCATGTAGGGATAATGGACCAGTAGGGGCAACGGGCCAGTAAGGGTGATGGGCCTGAAAATTTTTATCCATTTACACATTGGACCCAAAGCCCACGCCGAAGACTAAGGCTAGTTCAAGGACGGTTCAACTTGATCTATAAGATCTACACTGGAGGTTGAATATGAACTTGGCAAATACTCGCCGAGGATGAATACCACCTCGGATCACCAAAGCCGGGATAAGTCTTGGAGCTCTACCGTTCAAGAAAACACCCCAGAGGATTCTGCCGGATTGAGCAAATGTTATGGAAACATGTACCAAGAAAAGATCCCAAAATATCAAGGAAGAAGGCTGCAACACCGCATTGAATGCTCTGCAGCTAACTCCCTAGCCGCATTTATGTGGAGAAGACATCTGAACAGTGACTTCCAGCCTTACAACTACTACACAGAGATTTCTGAAAAAGAGAGATGGGACAAATATCAACAAAAATCATTAAACCTGCACGTGGAATGCTCAGAGAAGGGAGAGAAGGAATATAAAAGGAAAGAAAGACCTAAAGAAGAGGGGGAGAAAAAAAAGATTGTGGACATTGAGAGAAACTTGTATCCATCCTTGAATAATATTTATCACACAGATCTCCTCAGATATAGGCCGAGGATAAATTTCTGGGGTTATCCTCTTTTTTTTTTTTCTTTCTCCTTGTGATCTTAGCCCATCTAATTGGTTGTTTAATCTACGCTAGCCCAGCTTTCTTTACCTACACTCTACAAATTCATTGTTTTTGGGCCTTTTGGGCTGATTTATCCACTCGTTGGGCCAGAACGCCTAAATTTTGTGTCCTTACAATGCAATATCAACATTAAATATGAATGTACTTTTGTCACATTCAGTGGTTCATTATTATTTACTTACATTTGACGGTTCTAGCTTTATATTATGTAGTACCAACATCACATATGACTTTATTTTTGTCACATTCGGTTGTTACTTATATTTGATAGTTCCATTGTCACATTGGACAATAACAATATCACATATGACCGTACTTTTATCACATTTGGTGGTTCTTTTCTTTTTTTTTTTAACTCACATTGGATGGTTCCATTGTCACATTGGGCAGTACCATATAGTCATATTTTTATTACATTTGATAGTTCCCTTATTTTTACTTACATCAGATGGTTTCAACGTCACATTAAAACAGTACCAACATCACATATAGTCGTATTTTTATTACATTCAATAACATTATTTTTACTCACATCGGATGATTCTAACGTCACATTATCAATATCATATATAACTATATAATTCTCACATTCATTACAAACTTGAATATGAGGATCATTGTCTTGTACACTAGTGATACTTTTTCCTGTTTTAATATTTAGAGATATAGGATTCAATTCATAATAGGTATATCTCTAAAGGTAAATATCAAATGTTCATATATCTCAAAGTGTATATGATGCCTCATTATTTAAAATTAGTTATCATATTGCGTTTCAAAATGGTGTAATACCATATATAACTTTTGGTTTACCAAACCTTCTTACCTTGGTTTTTATCCATTTAGAACAAAGAAAAAGTCAATTCCATTTTGGAGGTTATGACTAAATTAGCTGAGGCTTTGTTTAAAAGTATCCTTATATTATTAAGGATACAACAATAATTTACAATATTTAAGGACCAAGTATTATTTTTCTTAGAGATGGACTTATTGAAAAATAAGATTTAGACTTTAAAAACCTAAGCAGTGGATTAATGAATTGATTATGGTTAAATTCAGAGTTAACAAACTGATTGATTGCACAGCCACAACAAATATCACAAAAATTTATAAAGAAATAAAACATAGTACAAGGCACATACAAATTAGCTGACGAAATGAAAAACTTTTGATGAATTCTTTAAAAGAAAAACCACGCACTCTTGGGATAACCAATTCCATTGGAAAATTAACCGTAGAAGAAAAAATTACAATTAATCTATACTCACAAAACCTTTACAGTCTAGAGTCTTTTTGATTTATATCCTCAACAAAAGACTTAAGTTATGTTTGGTAACATTTTTTATTTTTTGTTTCCAAAAATTTGTTTTTAAGAATAAAAACGAAAAACATTTTTCTTATATTTTCGAAATCAAACATATGTTTGGTTAGTTAAAAACAAAAATTGTTTTCCAAAAAAAAACGTTTGAAAACTATAATAACAATAATTTATTGTGATTTGGATTGCCCTTAACAAGATTATATGCTTTACACAAAGAGCAAAAAAAAATTATTATTCAAATATATATATATATATATCAAATAGAGGGATTAAAAATTTATAAAGAAGCTATATGGTATATAGTTTATGCTCAATTCTCGATGGCCATTGCACAAAGCTTTTGGCCATATTGATATGGGTGACACCCAATTTTGCTATTCAAATATATTTGCTACTAGTTGTCTACATCGTTGAGAACCAGAATTGTACCAACATTGTACATGCAATGGGTCATCACCAAGATATTATGATCAATTTTTTTTCCTTTATGAAAACAATGGAACACTTTCAATTTTATATTTTTATTAATCAACTAATGGAATATATCCACTGAAAAAGCAAGAAGAATAAAACTTGTGGCCTCTTCTACCCAGTTGAAATAGTTGTCTACATCCTTATCGTATTGAGCCAAAAGAATGTGTGTGAGGGAGAAGGAGAAAATCTTGTGCGAGAGAAAAGAGAAAAAAATGTTGAACTTTGCTGTTATTGGGAGTCAAACTATAGCGCTATCTTATAAAATGCGGTGGTTTCATTAAACATGCTTTCATTTCTATAAACTAAAAACAGTCGTTCAACTGTTTTCAATGTCCTTCACAAATTGAGATTTGAGAACTGTTTTTTTTTTTTTTCCTATTAATTTTGGGTTGCCAAATAAATTTTCTAGTCTGAAAAATAGAAAACTATTTCGGAAAACAGAAAATAGGATGGTAAAGGTGATTGTGTGGTATTGGTCACCACCCCTGATGAGGCAAAAGGCGACGATCATAATGAAGCCTTTCAGCCTTATTCATGATATTTAACGACGGTGCCAATTCTAAAGCTCCACAAAGCTGACGGCGATCCCTAGAGAGATGGTACCAGGGAGCTGACGGGGATAAGCTGAAGGAGACACATAAGCGTTTGACAGGTTTGACGTGGCCTACTGCGTTCTCCCCGCTAGGCGAATATAAAAAAGCATCTTGTGTCCCACACTTAACCCTAATCAAAAAGAGTCTTATAAGGAAAAGATCTCGTAAAATATGCGAGTTAAAGAGGATCTCTCCTACAAGGAAAAGACTTCTAAATCAAGGAGCAAAGGTAAGCCCTATGCTACTATAAAAACCCCAAGACCCTCACGAATCAAGGTACGCATAATTTCCCCCAGCTCTAGCATACCAGAGTTGTGAGCATTCTCTGACTTAACCTTCGGATGGTCTTTGGCCAGTACCACACCGATATCCTCTTGAAGTCTTCTTGTTTTGTGTTGTGTAGGTTGTTTCGAGCACGTGAGAACCTCGTAGCTTACTGACAATCTTTCGGCATCATCATAGAAAGAAAAAATAGTTAACACACATGCCCTTAGTTCTCCTTCCACCCCATTAATGGCCCAATAACTATGGATTCTCTTAGTAGAACTTCCTCTACAAACAAGCTTGTCCACAACTATCAAAACTCAAATACTCCAAAGAACTCTCTTAAGGGATGCACCAATGAACTCACTGGTAAAGATTGTGTAAATTCTATGTTTTGAACAAATAACCCACTGGGAATAATTTTGGAAGAAACTCACAATGAAAACGCTCAAAGGCTAAGCTCACGGTTTTAAGGATAAGCTCCCGAGGAGAGGTTTTTTGATAGTTTAAAAAAAAAGAAATAAATCTCTCTCTCTCTCTCTCTCTCCTCTCTCTCTCTCTCTCTATATATATATATATATAACAAAGGGTTGTGTTTACATAGAGGGGGAAAAATTAGTTTCTACTTGACTTGGATTTTTTCTCAAGTGATGCCTAATTTCACTCAAGAGAATCTTCATCAACTCATGATTTTCAATTATTAATTGACTCCATCTTTACTTTTTTGATTTTGCAATTATCAAAATCGTCATAAACACATTTTTTGACATAGAAATTAGCACACAAATTCAAAACCTAAAGAAATTAGCCAACACTCTTATAAATAGCATTAAATTATTATGCCGTATAAAAGTAAAAGAAAAATCAGAAATTTTGAGGGCATGATCCCTTAATCCCTATCTTATTGTGGCTGCAGATTGAGTTTAATATTCTTTTATGAGTTGGATTCAAGTCACACCTAGTGTAACTTTAAGCAATGTTACACTACTCAATATCTTTTAATTTGAAGTGAATTTTAAAAAATTTACCGTTAGATTACATTACCTTCATATATTCTCCATACTTGCCAAATTTCAAGGTGATCAAAGATTAATAGTCATGTCATCAATCAATTGTTTAAATTCAAGTTTTTGTAGTATAAAATAATACATAAAAGATGAGTTTATGGATTAAATGGTAAATAACATCCAATTGACATGAATGTTAAGAACATATAGAACATGTAATTCAACGGTGGGATTTTCAAAACATGAATTCTATAACAAGTTATTGGATGGTGTAATATTGCTTAAGGTTACACTAGGTGTAACTTAAACCCAACTATATATATATATATATATATATATATTGTGGATGCCCGAGGACTGAGGATAAAGTTGAAGAGTTGCAATATTGGTGTGGGAGTGTCACAGGCCATGAGCCCAAAGAGAGGAAGGGACAAGTCATAGGACGCTAAGATGCTCCAATGGAGTGAAAGGCATGACGAGAGAGAATCTGTTATTCTAGGGGAAGTTTCCAGCTTGGAGTAGCCTGTTACCTCCACCTTAAATGATAAGCACTAGCTTTATCAGCTGCATTGATGAAAAAGTGACCTAAACAGTGAAAGGCACAGCTAAGCAAACTCCTTCCACCACCTTCTTCAGAGATAGAAAGAGACAAGTGTCATGAAAGGAAGCGAGTTAGGTAGGGATGGATGGTGGAGATGTGAAGTATATAAGACGAAGGGGGTTTATAGAAAAAAGGATCGAGACAGAAGTATCAAGGAAAAACAAAAGGAATGCTGAGAGAAGAGAGTGAATAGTATAAATTTCTGTGTAATATTAGTCTCCTCGGGCAAAGCCCTCTCTTGTGTTCATTTCCCTTTCTTACAAATCTTATTGATTTGGGCCAAGGTTAAACTATCCAACTCACAATTCTAAGTGGGCTTGGGCTTCCAGGTCTTTTAGTCCTTACAATTGGCGTTGTCTGTGGGAACAACAAGGGATTGTGGATTCTTCTTGAGTATTTATGGCTAACATAGGCCAAGGTAGGGAGGAATCAATGAGTTCGCAAAGGGAGAACCAATTTTTTAACCTAGAGCGAAGAAGAGATAGGCATCATACCCCAAGCGTTACAGTGGAGTCACACCACACTGAGCGTACTCGGCAGAGTCACTTAGGGACTAGAAGTCATGTCTCGCACGATCAGGAGACACAAAAGTTGCAGCAAGAGATAGATCACCTGCGCAGTAAGCTAAGGCACAGGGAACGTGAGAGAAGAAGCCCATCTTCCCCACCAAGTGATGATTCTAGGGGAAGTAGGGACTGTTCATACCATCGTAGGTCTAAAACTCCACCTAGTGAGTCTTATTCGACCTCTTCAAGCAGGGACAAGTGGGAAAAGAGCAGCAATGGCTGTGAGAAAATGCCTTCCCACCACGGCATGGGGAATGATACAATGAGTAAGGCCCTGCAGCAGATTTCTAAGTCACCCTTCGTTAGAAGGATTAACAAGGCCAAGCTTCCTCGTCAATTTTCTCAGCAGACGTTTGCTGTTTATAATGGGAGGACTGATCCTGTGGAGCACGTCAACCAATTTAATCAGAAGATGGCAATTCATGCCAACAATGAAGCTCTAATGTGCAAAGTGTTTCCCTCCAGTCTTGGACCTGTGGCTATGCGTTGGTTTGACGCCTTAAAGGAAGCATCAATGGGGTCTTTCGAGGAGTTGACGAGGGCGTTCGGGGCTAGATTTATAACATGCAGTAGGGTCCCCAAGCCAGTAGATTCTCTGCTGTCTATGGCGATGAGGGAGGAAAAGACCCTCCAGACTTACTCGGACAGGTACTGGAAAACATATAATGAGATCAATGGAAAATTTAAGGATGTGGCCATAAGGACTTTCAAGGTCGGCCTCCCTGCCAAGCATGAGTTGAGGAAGTCGTTAACAATGAAGTCTGCCCTGAACATGCATCAACTTATGGATCACATAGATAAAAACAAAAGGGTGGAGAAGGACCAAATACAAGGAAAGGGTATAAGACAAAAGTGTTTCCTTATAAGAGGTATCCTCGGGGAGGAGGATATTAGGGCAATCGCCATCAAGGACAATTTTCTGGTCAAACATCCTCTACGGGAGCTCAGTCAGTTAACCTGTTGATTAGAGAGCTAGTGTATTAGATACTGGAGAAAATTAAGAATAAGCCTTACTTTAAGTGGCCTAATAGCATGGGTGGGGACTTATCTAGAAGAAACTAAAGCCTCCATTGCCACTACCATCAGGACAAAGGGCATACGACGAAGGATTGTAAAACCCTACAAGATCACCTGAGGCAATTAGTGAAGGCAAGGAAGCTCAATCGATTTTTACATCAGTTTACAGGACAATTTGGACACTCGGGTACTGAGTTTCACCAGGATAATGCTCCCCTGCCACCATTGGGTACTATCAATGTGATCTTCACTAAACTAGAAAATAGTGGGGGCTCAGCTACTGGGGTTATATCCGTAAATGGAGACTGCGACCTGAAGGCCGGTGGTTAAGTTCCTAAAAGAGCTAGGCTAATGGTCACCCCCACCTTGGGTTTTGTAACACCCCAAACCCTTAATAAGGATTTAGATGCATAACCTGTCTTAGAAAAATCAACAATGACATAATGGAACAAAGCGTAATATTTATCCTCAAATAAACTTCTTGAATATCATCAGATTTCCTTATCAATCCATAAAAACAAAACAACAATAATATTCTTGAATGTAAAATCTCCAAATAACATCTCAAAATAGTTCCAAAATAATAATCTCATTGTCCTGAAACAATTTTACTAAAACAATTCTGCAACTATCAAGCTCCAAACGAAGTCGTTCATCTAAGGCTCCACTGATCTACCACCAAAAGACACTCCATAACTCTAATCTGAAAGGATGGAAAGAGGGGTGAGCTAAAGGCTCAATAAGAGACTACAAACATGAGGATGTCTTCCAAAAACAAAACGATAATATCATTGACAAAATATAGTCATCACGATACAATTAAAATTAGTTTAAACTGTAATATAATATATTCTATAAAACTGTTAAAATAAAACACTTCACTATAACACTGTAAACATTAATAAAATAATGACCACATTTATATGCCAATATGCACCAAATAGGTAGAAACAATTTTATTTTGAAAATAAGCAATTTTCCACCTAAAAGAACAGTAGTAAATAAACAGTAATTTCAATATGAAAAATATTAGTCAAACACAGACAAAAGCTGCTAAACACTCGGTGGGTGATTTCCCATGGGAACAATAACACTAACCTTAAAGAGGCAACACTAGCTCCGAAGAGCAACAATAACACTGCACCACACCACACTAACACTACTTCGGCCGAAGACCAACACTTAACCCTGTGTTGGCAAAGGTTGCAGACTGTCTAGTTGACCATTTGAAACACTCTTGACATATACAGGTTCACAATAATATACAATAAATAATAGAGTTTGAGTATGTATAAAGCACTAACAATGGTATAAGTCTTTAAAACTTCACTTTTGCAATTATGTGTATGTATATTTATATAAATATATTTTTACCACAATTATATATATATATATATATATATATATATATATATAAAACTATATACGTCTTGAGAGACGTCATGTGTTGAAGTCTACTTACCTCTAGTGACTAAACCAAGCTTCACTTCAATTGCTCGAAACAACGTCAACTAGAACCTTGATGTCGTCTTGTCAGTTTGGCAGAATTTCTTTCACAGCCGCTTCTAGTTTTAAGGGTCTCTTTCTCTAATGTAACACCCGTCTCACTTAAAATTTAATTTATTTACTTCTAGAGAGTAGATTTGATAAATTGCTTAATTATTTTGGAGGAGATAATTAAGTTTATAGTGTGATTTTTATAATGATAACAATAAAAAAAAATATTAAGGTGTTTAGTGGGAATATAAGTGGGTCTTGGAAGTTTATTTTAGTGTAGTGGGCTTCTAAATTTTCAGCCCAACTGAAATTAGCCTTATTATGGAATAGGCTTCTAAACTTTCAGCCCAAGTGCAACAGCTTTATAATGAAATTAAAATTAGGGTTTCCTATGTGAAAGGTGGAGAAAGAGACCCTTGAAACTAGAAGCGGCTGTGAAAGAAATTCTGCCAAACTGACAAGACGACATCAAGGTTCTAGTTGACGTTGTTTCGAGCAATTGAAGTGAAGCTTGGTTTAGCCACTAGAGGTAAGTAGACTTCAACACATGACGTCTCTCAAGACGTATATATTTATATATATATATATATATATAATTGTGGTAAAAATATATTTATATAAATATACATACACATAATTGCAATAGTGAAGTTTTAAAGACTTATACCATTGTTAGTGCTTTATACATACTCAAACTCTATTATTTATTGTATATTATTGTGAAACTGTATATGTCAAGAGTGTTTCAAATGGTCAACTAGACAGTCTGCAACCTTTGCCAACACAGGGTTAAGTGTTGGTCTTCGGCCGAAGTAGTGTTCGTGTGGTGTGGTGCAGTGTTATTGTTGCTCTTCGGAGCTAGTGTTGCCTCTTTAAGGTTAGTGTTATTGTTCCCATGGGAAATCACCCACCGAGTGTTTAGCAGCTTTTGTCTGTGTTTGACTAATATTTTTCATATTGAAATTACTGTTTATTTACTACTGTTCTTTTAGGTGGAAAATTGCTTATTTTCAAAATAAAATTGTTTCTACCTATTTGGTGCATATTGGCATATAAATGTGGTCATTATTTTATTAATGTTTACAGTGTTATAGTGAAGTGTTTTATTTTAACAGTTTTATAGAATATATTATATTACAGTTTAAACTAATTTTAATTGTATCGTGATGACTATATTTTGTCAATGATATTATCGTTTTGTTTTTGGAAGACATCCTCATGTTTGTAGTCTCTTATTGAGCCTTTAGCTCACCCCTCTTTCCATCCTTTCAGATTAGAGTTATGGAGTGTCTTTTGGTGGTAGATCAGTGGAGCCTTAGATGAACGACTTCGTTTGGAGCTTGATAGTTGCAGAATTGTTTTAGTAAAATTGTTTCAAGACAATGAGATTATTATTTTGGAACTATTTTGAGATGTTATTTGGAGATTTTACATTCAAGAATATTATTGTTGTTTTGTTTTTATGGATTGATAAGGAAATCTGATGATATTCAAGAAGTTTATTTGAGGATAAATATTACGCTTTGTTCCATTATGTCATTGTTGATTTTTCTAAGACAGGTTATGCATCTAAATCCTTATTAAGGGTTTGGGGTGTTACAGTTATGGTATCAGAGCCGACCCAGTAACCCCGTGTGGGCTCGAAGACACTACCCCACAAAGTGGACCCTAACGAGGACGTTAGGGATTTAAGTGGGGGAGATTGTGACGCCCCAATTTGATTGGTTGATTGTGTGATGTGTGTAGGTGTGTGATGAGTCCCACATCGGGTATTTACTGGGTAGATCTGGGCTTTATTAACAACTACAAGGAGCCTCAATTGTGACTAGTCCTTTTGAGGTATAGCGCAGATGTGGCTAGCGCTTTTCCTTGGGTCGTTACATACCGGATAGGTTGACAAAATCTGCCCACTTCATTCCAATTAGAATGAACTACTCTCTTGACAAACTGGCTGAACTTTATATAAATGAGATTGTGAGGTTGCATGGAGTGCCAGCTTCTATTGTATCTGATAGAGATTCGAGGTTCACTTCAGGGTTTTGGGATAGTTTGCAAAAAGCCTTGGGTACTAAGTTGAACTTTAGTACTGCTTGCCACCCTCAAACGGATGGACAGTCTGAGAGAACTATCCAAACTTTGGAAGACATGTTGAGAGCTTGTGTCTTGGATTTCAAGGGTAGTTGGAATGACTATTTGACTTTGGTGGAGTTTGCTTATAACAATAGTTATCACTCCAGTATTAAGATGGCACCTTATGAGGCTTTGTATGGGAGAAAGTGTAGATCCCCAGTTTGTTGGGATGAGGTTGGAGAGAGGAGAATCTTGGGTCCTGAGATTGTTCAAAGGACCAGTGAAAAGATTGATGTGATTCGGGAAAGGTTGCGTGCAGCTCAGAGTAGACAGAAAAGTTATGCTGATCCACGGAGAAGAGAAGTGGAATTTGAAGTTGGAGATATATAAAAATATATACGTCTTGAGAGACGTCATGTGTTGAAGTCTACTTACCTCTAGTGGCTAAACCAAGTTTCACTTCAATTGCTCGAAACAACGTCAACTAGAACCTTGATGTCGTCTTGTCAGTTTGGCAGAATTTCTTTCACAGCCGCTTCTAGTTTCAAGGGTCTCTTTCTCCACCTTTCACATAGGAAACCCTAATTTTAATTTCATTATAAAGCTGTTGCACTTGGGCTGAAAGTTTAGAAGCCTATTCCATGATAAGGCTAATTTCAGTTGGGCTGAAAATTTAGAAGCCCACTACACTAAAATAAACTTCCAAGACCCACTTATATTCCCACTAAACACCTTAATATTATTTTTTTTTTTTTATTGTTATCATTATAAAAATCACACTATAAACTTAATTATCTCCTCCAAAATAATTAAGCAATTTATCAAATCTACTCTCTAGAAGTAAATAAATTAAATTTTAAGTGAGACGGGTGTTACATTCTCCCCCTCTTATAAAATTTTCGTCCTCGAAAATTCAAAACATACCTCACTGTAGGAAAAGCTGGGGATATTTGGATTGCATTTCGTCTTTACGCTCCCATGAAGCTTCTTCCATGGAGTGGTTCCTCCATAATACTTTGACCAAATGTATAGTCTTATTACGTAGCACTTGCTCTTTATGATCTAAGATCTGAATCAGGACTTCCTCGTAGGATAAGTTCTCTTTGACTTGAAGTGGCTCATAACTCAAGATGTGAGAAGGATCGGGGACATACCTTCTCAACATGGATACATGAAAAACGTTATGTAACCTTGACAAGGTCGGTGGTAAAGCAAGCCGGTAAGCAACAGAACCAACTCTCTCCAAAACTTCAAAGGGCCCCACGTACCTAGGGCTCAACTTACCCTTCTTGCCAAACCTCATAACTCCTTTCATAGGTGACACTCGAATGAAAACCATGTCTCCAACTTCAAATTCCACTTCTCTTCTCCGTGGATCAGCATAACTTTTCTGTCTACTCTGAGCTGCACGCAACCTTTCCCGAATCACATCAATCTTTTCACTGGTCCTTTGAACAATCTCAGGACCCAAGATTCTCCTCTCTCCAACCTCATCCCAACAAACTGGGGATCTACACTTTCTCCCATACAAAGCCTCATAAGGTGCCATCTTAATACTGGAGTGATAACTATTGTTATAAGCAAACTCCACCAAAGTCAAATAGTAATTCCAACTACCCTTGAAATCCAAGACACAAGCTCTCAACATGTCTTCCAAAGTTTGGATAGTTCTCTCAGACTGTCCATCCGTTTGAGGGTGGCAAGCAGTACTAAAGTTCAACTTAGTACCCAAGGCTTTTTGCAAACTATCCCAAAACCCTGAAGTGAACCTCGAATCTCTATCAGATACAATAGAAGCTGGCACTCCATGCAACCTCACAATCTCATTTATATAAAGTTCAGCCAGTTTGTCAAGAGAGTAGTTCATTCTAATTGGAATGAAGTGGGCAGATTTAGTCAACCTATCCACCACCACCCAAATAGCATCATGATTCTTAGGTGATCTCGGTAATCCACACACAAAGTCCATGGTGATATTCTCCCACTTCCTCTCAGGAATAGGTAAAGGTTGTAACAACCCTGATGGCCTCTGATGCTCCACTTTGACTTGCTGGCAAATCAAGCATTGTTCCACAAATTGAGCAATTTCTCTTTTCATGTTAATCCACCAATAAACTTCTCGAAGGTCATGATACATCTTGGTACTACCCGGATGCATTGTATAAGGCGAACGATGTGCTTCCTCCAATATCTCTCTTTTAATCAATGAATCATTAGGCACACAAAGCCTATTACCAAACCTCAAAACACCATCATCAGAGATACTAAAATCAAATCTACTTCCACCACGTACTTGTTCCATGATCTTAAACAATTGAGGGTCACCACTCTGAGCAGCTTTGATCTTATCAATTAGGGTGGGTTGTACACTTAAACTTGCCAGGTAGGATCGGGAGTCTCCAGTCACTATGTCTACTCCAAGTTTCTGAAGATCAACAATAATATGCTTCTGAGTAGTTAATAAAGCAGCTGAAAAGCTATACGACTTCCGACTAAGTGCATCAGCCACAACATTGGCTTTACCAGGATGGTAATTTATAGAACAATCATAGTCTTTAATCAATTCTAGCCATCTCCTTTGTCTCAAATTTAATTCTTTTTGAGTGTATATGTACTTCAAACTTTTATGGTCAGTGTATATTTCACATCTCTCACCATACAAGTAATGCCTCCAAATCTTCAATGCAAAAACCACTGCTGCCAATTCCAAATCATGAGTTGGATAATTCTGTTCATAATTCTTTAGTTGTCGAGAGGCATAAGCAACCACCTTCCCATGTTGCATCAGAACACAACCAAGACCCTTACGAGATGCGTCACTATATATCACAAAACCACCCGAACCAGATGGAATAGTCAATACTGGTGCAGAAACCAACCGTTGCTTCAACTCCTGGAAACTTCTTTCACATTCCTCTGTCCAGTCAAACTTTGCATGTTTTCGAGTTAATCGAGTCAGAGGAGTTGCAATACTGGAAAATCCTTCCACAAATCTTCTATAATAACCTGCAAGGCCCAAAAAACTTCTTACCTCACTTACATTAGTAGGGGCAGCCCAATTAACTACAGCTTCGATCTTACTAGGGTCCACTGTAATTCCATCTCTAGAGATCACATGTCCTAAGAACACCACTTGATTCAACCAGAACTCACACTTCATTAATTTAGCATACAACTTCTTGTCTCTTAAAATCTGCAACACCATTCTCAAGTGTTCCTCATGCTCTTCTTGGCTTTTAGAGTAAACCAAGATGTCATCAATGAAAACAATAACAAACCGATCCAAGTACTCATGAAATACCCTATTCATCAAATCCATAAAAACAGCTGGAGCATTTGTTAGACCAAAAGGCATCACTAAGAACTCATAATGACCATACCTAGTTCGAAAAGCTATCTTTGGTATGTCATCCTTCTTAACTCTCAACTGATGATAACCAGATCTCAAGTCAATTTTAGAGAAGACTTGAGCGCCCTGAAGCTGATCAAACAAATCATCAATTCGTGGCAAAGGGTATTTGTTTCTGACGGTTACCTTGTTCAACTCCCTATAGTCAATGCACAACCGCATACTACCATCCTTCTTCTTAACAAACAACACCGGAGCACCCCAAGGAGAAGCACTAGGCCGAATAAAGCCTTTATCAAGCAAGTCTTGCAATTGCTCCTTCAACTCATTGAGCTCCGTAGGGGCCATTCTATAAGGTGCTTTGAAAATTGGGCCGGTACCAGGTACTAGGTCAATAGAGAACTCAACCTCTCTATCAGGGGGTAGTCCAGGTAAGTCCTCAGAGAACACATCTGGGAACTCTTTCACCACTGGGATGTCTTCAACTTTTAACTCTACTTTATCACCCTTCAAAGCACAAACAAGGAACCCTTCACATCCCTTCCTTAGCAATCGCCTTGCCTGCATCACTGACACCAATACAGGTGGTTTCACCACACGATCTCCCTCGAAGAAGAATTTTGGCTCCCCAGGAATTCTAAATACTACCTTCTTCCCAAAACACTCTATGGAAGCATGAAAAGTAGATAACCAATCCATCCCTAGAATCACATCAAACTCAAACATATCAAGCAACATAAGATCTGCTTTTAATTCCCTCCCAGAGACTAAAACATTACAAGACTTGTACACTTTATGGGTAATCATTTGTTGTCCAGAAGGTGTAGCAACACACAATTCATAATTTAAACTCTCAGGTTCCATGTTTAGCCTTTGTGCAAGTCTACGTGAGATGAAAGAATGGGTTGAACCAGAATCAAATAACACTTGTGCATGCTGACTGGAAACAAGAAGTGTACCTGAAACCACTGATGGGGAGGCCTCGGCGTCCTGTTTAGTCAAAGCAAAAACTCGACCCTGAACCTTAGGTCTCTGTTGGCTCCCATTTGGATTTGTAGTTTGTTCAGCTCGCATATCTGGACAATCCTTGATGAAGTGTCCAGTCTTGCCACATTTTAAACACGCCCTTGACTCCAAATAACATGTTCCACTATGAGCCTTTCCACATCTTGGACAAGTTTTGTATGCCTTCTTATTTGAATTAGGCACCCCTTGCTTCTTGAATGAACTTCCACTAGACTTCCCCTTAAGAAAATGACTCTGGGTTGGCTTCCTCTCTTGATCATTTGCCCTTGAGAGACGATTGCAATTTCTCTCTGCTATGAGAGCTCGATCCACCACTTCTGCGTATGTTTCCAATTTGAACATGGAAACCGGTCCCTGAATTTCCTCCCTTAAACCTCTTTCGAAATGCCTGGCCTTCCTTGCTTCCGTGTCAACCATGTGTGGAGCAAAGCGGGATAATTCAGCAAATTTCCGCTCATACTCATACACTGATTGAGTACCTTGTGCTATGCGAATGAACTCAGCTTCCTTTTGCACCATCAAACTATCAGGAAAATACCTCTTACGGAAGAGCTCAACAAAAAGCTGCCAAGTTATGACTTCTCTTCCATGTGTCCTCTCCGTGGACTCCCACCATTCCAATGCATCACCTTTCAGTACAAAAACAACAAGGACAACTCGTTGCTCATCACTAACTTCCATTGCTCTAAAGAGCCTTTCTATCTCCTTAAGCCAGTTGTCAGCCTCAATTGGATCCTTTGTACCCTTGAAAGCAGGAGGATCAAGCTGCCTAAACTTCTCCAAGGCACTAGTCGGATTGGTGGCTCCCACTTGATGTTGCACTATATTGGTTAAGCCCCCAATGGCTTCAATAATAGCCTGGAGATTAGTAGGTCCCCCAGCATTCGGTTGACTGTTCCCTGGGTTCCCCCTTGGTGGAGCCATATCTCTAAGCAATACAATAAGATATCAAAAGTAAATATTTCAAATATTTCAGAGGGTCAAAACCAAACACATAGATAGTACAACAATCATTCCTACACACTTTAGAATAATAAACAATACAAAACAAAATATAAAATCACTATGAAAGGTCAACTAATTCTAACACTAAAATTCCTTGTAATCACACTCTTGTTCCAAAATAGTCTTAAGATCAAACCTATAAGTCTACAGAATCATAAACCTATGCTCTGATACCATAACTGTAACGACCCAAGGAAAAGCGCTAGCCACATCTGCGCTATACCTCAAAAGGACTAGTCACAATTGAGGCTCCTTGTAGTTGTTAATAAAGCCCAGATCTACCCAGTAAATACCCGATGTGGGACTCATCACACACCTACACACATCACACAATCAACCAATCAAATTGGGGCATCACAGGTTTCTCTAAGGAAGATAAGGAGAACTATCCAACCATATGATGATGCCCTAGTGGTTACTGTTAGGATCGAGGGCTATAATGTGAAACGGGTGCTAGTTGTTCAAGGAAGCGGAGCAGAGATCATGTACCCTGATTTGTATAGGGGACTAAACTTGAAACCCGAGGATCTGGAAAGGTATGATTCACCATTGATAGGCCTTGACAATAGAATGATGGTCCCCCGAGGAATGATACGATTACCTGTTCAAGCTGGGGATGAGGATGTGCAAGTTGACTTTATTGTGGTAGAAGCATTTTCCCCCTACACGGCTATCTTAGCTAAACCCTAACTTCATGCTATGGGTGTCGTGTCCTCAATCTTACATTTGAAGGTTAAATATCTTACTCAAGGGAGAGTGGGAGAGTTGGTGGGTAACCAAACCACAGCTAGGCAATGTATGGTGTCAGCGATAACACAACAGCCTTCAGATCTCGCCGCAGTGATTAAAGATTCGTTCCCATAGCAACTAAAGGGCCTTGTAGATGGGCAGAAAACTGGGACATCTGGAGAATTGTCTGAGGAGCTGGAGAAAGTGATAATAGGACAGGATAAGGAGCAATATTTTCAAGTGGAATCCATGTTACCACCATTGGAAAAATCAAAGCTAGTGAAATTTTTGGAGGTTAACATGGATGTCTTTGCATGGAGTGCCTACGATGTACCAGGAATTGACCCTAGGTTTATATGTCACCAGCTGAATGTTAACCCCAAGGCCGTGCCACATAAACAACATCCTCGGCGATCATCCAAAGATAATGTCGAGGTAGTTAGGATAGAAGTAAACAAGTTGAAGCAAGCTGGGGCCATTATGGAGATAATCTATCCCGAATGGCTGGCCAACACTGTCGTGGTCAAGATGGGAAGTGGCGAGTTTGTGTGGACTTCACTGACTTGAATAAAGCTTGCCCAAAAGATCCATTCCCCATCCCTAGAATTGACCAACTGGTGGACGCCAAGGTGGGACACCCTCGAATGAGCTTCTTGGACGGCTTTCAAGGTTACCACCAGATACTCCTTTCATTGTCCAATTAGGAGAAAACAACCTTTCGTGCTCCCAAAGGGAACTATCATTATCTAGTCATGCCCTTTGGCCTCAAAAATGCAGGGTCTACATATCAACGAATGGTGACACAAATATTTGAGTCATAAATTGGGAGGAATATGAAGGCCTATATCGATGACATGGTAATAAAAAGCAGGTAGGTAGAGGAGCATTTGGCCTACTTGGGGAAAACTTTCTTAGTTCTGAGAAAGCATAAGCTATGCCTTAATGCTGCCAAGTGTTCTTTTGGAGTAAGCTCGGGTAAATTTCTGGGTTACATGATCACTCACTGCGGGATTGAGGTCAACCTCGAGCAGATTAAGGCTATTAACAGCTTGCATCCTCCTTATAACCCAAAAGAGGTGCAGAAATTGACTGAATGGTAGCAGCTCTGAACAGGTTCATCTCTCGGTCTGCAAATAGGTGTCGTCCATTTTTCCAACTCCTCCACAAGTGGAAGGATTTTAAGTGGACCCAAGAGTGTGTAATAGCTTTCGAGGACCTCAAACAGAATTTGTCCAATCGTCCTATACTTTCCAGGCCCGAGAAGGAGGAAGTGTTTTATGCATATTTAGCAATCACGGACTATGCTATTAGCCTCATCCTGGTCAAAAACGAGGATGGATTGCAGAGGCCCGTCTACTACGTCAGTAAATCTTTACAGGAGGCCGAGACGCGTTATCTACCTTTGGAGAAGGCAGTGTTGGCTATAGTGCATGCCACTAGAAAGCTTCCTCATTACTTTCAAGCCCACACTGTTGTGATGCTCACCCAGCTCCCTTTGCAAGCTCTTTTAAGGAAATCGGATTATATTAGCAGAATTGCCAAATGGGGAACTAGGCTGGGAGCCAATGATCTCAAGTACATGCCTCGGACCGCCATGAAAGGATAGGTCTTGGCAGACTTTGTGGTAGAGTTCACCAAGGATACCCCCGAGAAGGAAAAGGCAATTATGGAGGTATTGGTCACATCAACCATTGTTGTTCCCTAGTGGGAGGTTTATACAGATGGAGCATCTAACAGATTGGGAGCAGGAATAGGGATTGTGTTGATCACTCCCGAGAAGCTGATAATGGAGAAATCGTTACGATTGGGTTTTCTAGCCACAAACAATGAGGCCGAATACGAGGCCCTATTAGCCGGAATAGCTATGGTCAGACAATTGGGCGGGGAGGTGGTGGAGTTGTACTCTAATTCTAGACTGGTCATGGGCCAAGTCAATGGAGACTTTGAAGCTCGAGATGAGAGAATGCAGGGGTATCTTGCCAAGGTGCAGAGTGCCTGGGCTCAATTTGAGGGTTTTGTATAGAAGCAAATCCCTAGAGGGCAAAACTCTAATGCAGATTCCCTGGCAATGTTAGCCACCTCTCTGGGGTCAAGTCTTCCTCGAGTTGTTAATGTTGAGAATATGGATAGCTCTAGTCTTACAATGGTATCCTTGATAGGGGTAAACAGCCTCAATGTGGGCCTGAGCTAGATGGACCCTATAGTATCTTTATTGAAGCAAGGATCGTTGCCCAAGGACAAGGGTGAGGCAAAGAAAGTGCACAGAGGTGCTCTTTGTTATTGGCTATTCAAAAAGCAGAAGTTGTACAAGCGTTCTTACTCAGGACCATATTTGTTGTGCATACATCCTGAAGCTGTGGAGCCTCTTTTGGAAGAGTTACATGAAGGCATATGTGGGAGTCATATAGGGGGTAGGTCTTTGGTGCATAGAGCCCCACCTAGGGATATTGGTGGCCTAGCATGCAAAGAACCTCCCAAGACTATGCGAAGAGGTGCGACCAATATCAAAGGTATGCCCCAAACATTCATCAACCAGGGGGAGTCCTAAATCCGTTGGCTAACCCTTGCCGGTTTGCTGAATGGGGCTTGGATATAGTGGGACCATTTCCCCAAGCTATAAGGAATTGAAATGGCTCCTCGATGGCACGGACTACTTTACTAAATGGGTGGAAGCTAAGCCACTTGCTAATATCTGGGACGTGGATGCTAAGAGGTTCATCTGGAGGAAAATTGTCACAAGGTTTGGAGTTCCTCACACACTAATCTCAGATAATGGTCTTTAATTTGATAGTAAAGCCTTTGGGAGGTATTGTGGGGAGTAAAGGATTAGGAATAGGTACTCTACGCTTGCTTATCCTCAAGGGAATGGACAAGCTAAGGCCACCAACAAATTCATAGTGTTTGGGCTAAAGAAAATGTTGGACGAAGCCAAAGGAAAATGGGTGGATGAACTTCCCCACATGTTATGGGCCTATCGTACCACACCCCGAAATCAATACTGTAGACTCATTTCTCAATGACTTATGGGGCAGAGGTAGTAATCCCTCTGGAGTCTGGATTCCCAACTTTGAGAACTGATCAATTCAGTGTTGAAGACAATAATGGTCTACTCCTAGACAGGTTGGATGTGGTCGCGGAAAGAAGAGAGGTGGCAACGGTAAAAATGGCATATTATCAACAGAAATTTAAGCAAGGGTATGATAAGGGGGTAAGGTCTAGGCCATTAGCTCCAAGAAACCAAGTCTTAAGGAGAGTGGTGGGAACAACAAAGAACCCTGCTTAGGGAAAACTAGGTCCTAACTGGGAAGGTCCATATAAGATCACTTCCACTACTAGCATTGGGGCTTAATACTTAGAGGATTTGGATGAAAATGTGATTCCTCGTCCTTGGAATGTAAACAATCTACGACATTATCATTATTATTAAAGTTCTGAATTTCTTTACCACTCATATCTTGAGTAGTTGTGTCTTATTGTGGGCATGATGGTTAAATTGGTCAATCTATGAAATATTCTAAGTGTTAAACAGAACTTAGTCCTTGCCTGACTTCTCGGGTCACAAGCCTAAGGTAAATTAACATTGCATGAAATATTCTAAGTGTTAAACAGAACTTAGTCCTTGCCTGACTCCTTGGGTCACAAGCCTAGGGTAAATTAACATTTCATGGAATGTTCTAAGTGTTAAATAGAACCTATTCCTTGCTTGACTCCTTAGGTTATAGGGTAAATTAACATTGCAAGAAATATTCTAAATGTTAAACAGAACCTAGTCCTTGCCGGACTCCTCGGTTCACAAGCCTAGGGTAAATTAACATTGCATGGAATATTCTTAGTGTTAAACGGAACCTAGTCCTTGCCTAACTCCTCGGGTCACAAGCCTAGGGTAAATTAACATTGCATGAAATATTCTAAATGTTAAACAGAATCTAGTCCTTGCCTGACTCCTCGAGTTATAAGCCTAGGGTAAATTAGCATTGTATGAAATATTCTAAGTGTTGGATGGAATTTGGATCTAACATAGCTCCTAAGGTCATAAATGGGAAACTAATATGCGAACCTTGAAAAGGATTGGTTGAAGGGACAGAAAAGTAAAGCGCCTTGGGCACTTCCTCGGGTTTCTAGAGTAACGCTAGTAAGTTTACTTTGAGATTCCAAGTCCAAATTAAGGTAAGTATTGGTTGAAATTTTTCCTAAATTCTGTGGATCATTCTACTAATTGTAGTTCAAGTCGTTCCTAATTAGATGGAGGGATAAGGAAATCCCATGAACAAGTTATAGGTTAGTATGATGAAATTGTTATAAAGAAAAGACAGTAATGTAGGATATAAATCAACAAGTACGAATTGAATAATTAAAGAAGCACTAAATAAATTCTAAGTCCTTTTCATCAACTTGTAAAAATTAAGTACAAAATAGGAGGCATCAGATACACTCGGGCCTAGTTACAAAATGGCTATTCCCTCTTAAGTCCTAAGTGCAGCTAGGCTGAGGTCTTCTTTCCTCTCCCTCCCTTCTTCTCCTGCTCTTTCTCCTTCTTCTTCTTCCTTTTAAGCTGTGCCACCTCCGTTACTTCCTCCAACTCTACGTCCATCACGTCAGCTGGAAAGGGCTACTCTTGCTCCTTGTCTTTGGTGGGGCCAGTAGAGGGAGTTAGGGCAGGCTGGTCCAAAGAGGAGGGGGGAGCCGAGCTAGGATCTACTGGAGGTTAAAGGAGGGTGGGCGCCAAACGCAATACAGGGGGGTAGTACACCTTATCAGGAGCTCGGAGCTCTGATTCGGTGATAACCCCAACAGCGCTCAGGGCCTGGCCCTATACTTCCAAGCAAAAGGCCTGAGCGACATCCCTGAGTTGGGCAGTGAGGCTTTCAACTGCCTTAGTCATACCCGCATCATAGGTTGCCTACTCGGCTTAGGATTTCTCAGTCTCTTTAGCCTCTAGTTGCTTCTTTTGTTTGTTTTAGCTCCACTACAGTTAGATCCATTTTGTTCTTGGCTCTCTTCTGGGCCTCCAAGGCATCTGCTGCCTATTTCTCGTAGCCCATGAGGGCGAAGACTCAGCATTCCTGTGAGCCTTCTGCACTTCAGTCTACTGGGCAAAAGTCTCATTAAGCTTCTTGTCCGCATCCACATGGGCCTTTTCAGCAGCCTCTAACTTATTCTTGGCTTCTTTAGCCATGTCCAGGGAATGGTCCACCCATTCCTCAGCCATAAAGGTGGCTTGGACAAACTACACAACAACAAAAAAAGGAAAAAAAAAAAAAAGTAAGTGTTAGTTATAACTTCTACAAGTTAATGTTGTAAACTAAAAGGAAAGTGATATACCTTGGCAAGGTCTTGCTTCAAAGCGAGGAAGGCTTCGCGCTTCCTGAAAGACCTTAGCTCTGCATATCCTCGAGCAGGCATAATGCCTTCTCCAGGCACTCTGCCATTAAGCCTGAGCTACCCTTTTGGGGGTCCCTCAAGTTATCGTCATCAAGCACTAGATTTCCCGAACTAAGGGTGAACAGGGGCCTCCAGATTGCAGGCTTCTTGGGCTAGTCCCCTCCATCCTTCGTAATCCCTCCTAAGGAGGCCTTCTTTTGTTGCTCCCTCCCTGTCCAGGCTTCTTTGGCACGGGGCTAGCAGGAGGACTAAGTGACCTCTCCCTCTTCGGCACCTTTCGTGCCTTTGCCTCCTTGTGCCCTCTTCTGTTTCTTGTCTACTGCCTCCACGGAAGAGGTAAGTGTTGAGGCAGGAGTGGGTGGCTGAGTCACTACTGCCATGGCTAGGGAGGAACCCCTAACATGGGCAGTAAGCAAGGCCAGCAAGTCGGGCGTTTTTTCTTCAAATTCCATGCCTTCTAGGATGTTTGTGGCCTCTTCGTTGGCGTTGACTTTTGCAGGTTTTAGACATGTGTGTGAGGTACTGGAAGTGTCCTCAGGGTCTTCTTGTTGATAGAAGATCTCAAAGTCCTTGTCAGTAACTTCTTGGAGGGCAGGCTCGGGTGTGAACTCCTTGGCCACGTCGTCCGATGGGATGGGCAGTTCTTAAGAATAAAGGAGTCTGGCGGCTAAAGGAGCAGGAAGCTGGGCATCCTGAGTCCCTGTTGGAGGAGGCCAGGACAACAGGATGCTGGGGATGGCATCGTCGATCAAGGCTAGTCTAGGATCCCTAGTCTTGATTACGTTCTTTGGGCTTAGAAAGCGCTTGGTGGAAGGTGTGTATCCTAGGATGATGTGGGCGGCCCAGAATTGACTATCCTTGTGCAGAAAAATCTTTGACTTGAGGATCCGGTTCAGGTCTGAGAAGTTCATTAAGTGCTTAGTAGGGGCAATGTGGTGTTCGTCTGCCAAGGAAAACAGTAAGAGTCATCAGTAAAAAAAAAAAATGAAACAAACAAACAACAACAAGAAAAAGATAGTTTGCATGCTGATGAACTTAAGTAATGTTCTAAATGCATCTATGGTCCTCAAGAACCCTACCTGGTTCCCCTTCTTGGGTGGGACAATGTAGTCCGTCGTGCCAATCTCCCGAGATGATGAGGAAGTCGTCATCCATACCCTTGCTCGAATTAGGGAGGCAAGAGATCAACCTAACGAAGGGGACTCTACATTTGATATATTAATTAGTTTTTTTTTTCCCCTTTTTGGTAGTTGTATACTCAATTTACGTCGTGTCAGGTAAGGTTAGTCCCCATTTTCCTATTTCGCATATCTACACACCTGAGGACCCTAAAGACATTTGGGGAGCATTGGGTGGGGGTCAACCTATAGTTTATTAAGTAGTCCTTAGTAACCCTCCCCATAGGAAGTTTCATCCCGCATTGGATGAAGGCAATCATAAGAATGACCACGGATTCAGCAGGCCTGTTCAAGACCAACTATTCACCACATTCACAGTGTCGGATTTCAACATTGTTGGGAATCCTATATTGTGCCCTAAAGACAACCCTAGCCTCGGTGGTATCCACTAACTTAGCGCATCTACCCATGGACTTTCATGGTACGAACGAGTAAGCTTGTGGCACGTATATAGTCTGCTTGTATAATTAAAACTTTGCTTTTACCTTTGGGTTAATAGCAAAAGTTTTAGAGGGCTATTATGGGTGCTTGAGGACCGAGAATGAAGTTGAAAAGTTGCAATATTGGTGTAGGAATGTCACGGGCCACGAGCCCGAGGAGAAAGGACATCCGAGGAGAGGAAGGGATGAGTCTTAGGACTTTGAGATGCTCCAAATGGAGAGAAAGGCATGAAGAGAGAGAATCTGTTATTCTAAGGGAAGTTTCCAGTTAGGAGTTGCTTGTTGCCTCCACATTAAATGATGGGCACCAGCTTTATCAGCTGCATTGATGAAGAAGTGACCTGAACAGTACAAGGCACAGCTAAGCAAACTTCTTCCACTACCTTCCTCAGAGATAGAAAGAGACAAGTGTCATGAGAAGAAGTGAGTTAGGTAGGGATGGATGGTTGAGATGTGAAGATAGAAGAAATATATAAGACGAAGGGGGTTTACAAAAAAAAAAAAAAAAAGGATCGAGATAGAAGTATCAAGGAAAAACAAAAGGAATGCTGAAAGAAGAGAGTAAATAGTATAACTTTCTGTGTAATATTAGCCTCCTTAGGCAGGCGTGTAAGGAGACTTTTTGCTGATTTGTTCTATAAGATCAGTCATTTCTTCTTTATTTTCCCCTTCGGGCAGAGCCCTCTCTTGTTGTTCGTTTCCCTCTCTTACAAATCTAATTGATTTGGGCCAAGGTTAAACTGTCCAACTCACTATTATAAGTGAGCTTGGGCCGCCAGATTTTTTAGTCCTTACATATATATATATATATATATATATATTGTGGGGGGACGAGGATCGAAAGCTGCTAATTAAATGGGCAAGAGGATTTCCGAGGAAGAAAACTTCATGAAGAATCCTTGAAAACATCTTACATGACTTGTAGAGATGTTAAGCTATTGCGTTTAATAAAGACTCCAAGAACTCCCACCTAACCTTAGAAGGACGAGGACCCATGATAAAGGGAGCATAGTGCAACCTGAAGAGAGAGTAAAGTAACTTGGCACTGAACCAGGGAGAGGGGAAGGAGGAAGGACATAGAAGCCATCCCCTTCGCATTAAATGCATTACAACCACTTGCCTGGCTGCATTAATGGGGAAGTGACCATGAACAGTACCCACACAACTAAAAACTTTAGTGTAAAACCTACTAGTAAGGCCTTGATGGGATAAGTATCAAGGAAGTGTGATCCTAACCCTCCAAATGTAGAGTCCAGATACATTTTGGCTAACTATATAAAGCTAAGAAACATCTGAATCAGGGAAGGAAAGGGGAGAGAAAAAGTAAAACAAGTGAGAGAGAGAGAACGAGATATACATTGACCAACTGTAAAACCCTTCCTCGGACTGAACCCGAGGATGAACACTTAGCTAATAAAGGGCATACTTTTTTTTAGTGTGCTTACTTCATACTACGAGTTGATCTATTTGCTATTAGCTATATTGTAGTTGGGTACTCAAAAGGTTGACCTTGTAATCCACCTCTAAAAATTTATTGTGTGTCCAAAAATAACAAGTCAACATTCACTAGGTTTATTAGCTGTCAATTTTTGCCCACCACACACACACACACACACACACATACACACATAGATATATATATATATATATATATATATATATATACACACACACACACACACATACATAGTTGTCAGTATCGTACGATACGTATCATATCGTATGTAAAAAGTTCCGTATCGTATCGGCGTTTCATAAGTACTCATGAATCGTACGATACAGTATGTATATTATATGAATCATATCATATCGTACGATACATAGACAAATACTTTAAAATGAGATTTTTTTTTTTTTTGTTAAAATTTATGCTTTTATTTGAATCTAACAAGTTGTTACACTAATTTTAAACACAAAATTATTAGGTTACTTAAATTAACCTAATAAAACAACATATTAATAAGTTTTTTTTCCCTCTCTTTCTTCTATAAAATTTGGACTACAGAGTACACACTTACACCTCACTTTAATATTTACAAATTTATTTTATATACTATGAATAAGATATTAATTGAAAATTTTTTATTTTTTATTTTTTTCATTATTGTTATAAGTCCAAGAAACTAGAATGCCAAGAAGAATTTTTTTTTAATTATTAAAATAAAAAGAAAAAGAGGAGATAGTAAATGTTAATGACGATAAAGAAAATTTTAATGAAGAAATAAATTTACAAAATGATAAACGTGATGATAGCATTGACTCTTAGATAGGGTTGATTAGCCGATACGATGAAAATAAATTAATTTTTGGGTCATTTGTAATATATTATCACTTTTGAATTTAAACAATTTGAATGTGTATGTTATAAACACATGCTAGTTTGATTTATTTAGTTAGCTTGTTAAATATTATTATATAAGTGATGAATAAATTAGTCATTAACTGAATATATTAAAAATTTATAATAAATATACCTTTTATATATGTATATCTATAATTTTTTATAAATTTTATTAAGTGTTTATATATCTTACGATACACGATACAAAAAAATTAAAAATCGATTTACGATACGATTTACGTTTTGACAACTATGTGTGTGTGTGTGTGTGTGTGTGTGTGTGTGTGTGTGTGTGTAGTTAACAGTATCATACAAGATAGTGTGCATATTATATGAATTGTATCATATGATATATAAACGAATGCTTCAATATAAGTTTTTTGGGTTAACTTTTGTACTTTTAATTAAATATAACAAGTTTTTATACGTGTTTTTAACATAAAATTATTAGGTTACTTATTTAAACTAATAAAATAACATGTCAAAAATTATTTTTTCTCTTTCTCCTACAAAATTTAGACTACACAATTGCATTTCATTTTCATACTTACAAATTTCTTATTTCCATACTATAAATAAAGTATTAATTGAAAATATATATATATATATATATATATTTCAATTATTGTTATGCCTATGAAACTAGAATGTTAAGAAGAAATATTTAAAAAAAAATAAAATAAAAGAACAAGAAGACGTAGTAAATGTTGATGGCGATGAAGAATTTCAGTGAAGAAATAAGTTTTCCAAATAATGAAAATGATGATAACATTAACTTCTTTTTTCTTTTCTTTTCTTTTTTTTTTTTTTTTTTTTTTTGAAAAGAAATTTGTGTAAACTTTATTACTCAATGGACAAAATATCCAACATAACAAAAGAGTTTATGACCAGAGGAACAAACTCCATCCAGACTAAGATAGGAAAAGAAAGTCTTGCTTTTTAGGTTAAGGTATGAGCAACGGATGAGGATTGTTGAATACCACATTCACGGGCAAAGAGGGCTGCCCTTCTGGCAGCTAGCATCTTCAAGACCACAACAGATTGTGGTTTTGGAATTTTTTCTGAAAGTGCCACCATGATTTCTCCCTTACAATTTCTGATAAAAACACCAATCCCCGCTTCACTCAATTCATTGAACATAGCCCCATCAAAGTTGGTTTTGTATGAATTCAGTGGTGGAGGATTCCATTTTTTGCTAACTCTGCTCTGTGTCCATGGGTGGCTATATTCTAGGCTCTTCAAATTTCGGATATAGTCTTTAGCGTAAGTAGCAATTCTGTCCAGTGGCATCGAGTATTCTTGCAATTGAGTCGTGTTTCTATGGTGCCAAATTGCCCAAGCCCTGATAGCAAAGAGTGCGAAAGTCTGAGGCTTCTCCCTTTTTTTTTTTCAACCAGGTCCTTGAAGGAAAAATCAACTGCTGCTGTGCGATCCACCCAACCAAAGTCTTGAGACCAGATATGTTTTATTTTTTCACAACCCCAGAGAGCATGAACCACATTCTCAGGTGCTGGTGAGCATAAATGACACACCGAGTTTTGCAGAATTTTTCTGTTGACGAGATTGGATTTTGTAGGTAAAGAATTTGAAACAGATTTCAAAAGGAAGTGTTTTATTTTACAAATTTCCAAACACATTAACTTAGATTGAGTCGATTTGGCAATATGATGAAAAATTATTATTATTTTAGGTCATTTGTAATGTACATCACTTTTGAGTTTAATCAATTTGAACGCGTATTTTACCTTTTTTTTTTTTTTTACAAGATAGAAATTTTACTCTAATTAAATATAAGTGTATATGTGTATAAAGTTTTCTTCTAAAAATTTGAACCCCGGTCCTTTTCCTCCACATTCCACAAGCACTTATACTTGTAGAGTGATTTTCACACCAAAAATATGCAGTGATGAATGTGTATTTTATAAACACATACAAGTTTGATTTATTTAGTTAGTTTGTTAAATATTATTACATAAGTAATTAATAAATTAACTATTAGTTGAATATATTCAAAATTTATAATGAATATATCTTTTATATATTTATATCTATAATTTTTTATAAATTTTTTTAAGTATTTGAGAATCTTAATACACAATATAATATGATATAAGATACATAAAAATAAAAAAAATTAATTCATGATTTAGGTTTATATGTATTTGAAACTATTAAAAATGCAATAAGACCTTGAAAACAAAGGCTTCTTCATGGGCCCAAATGATGGTTGGTAGAAACCCACGCCGGTCAACAGCATCGAATGAAACTTTGTTTAAAGTGCCAAAAAAACGCACGCCTATATTAATTTATTGGTTGTTGTGGGTTTCAGTTAGCTCAATTAATAAAGTTTTTAATGATTGAATAAGAAATTTGAAACTTAATTTTTGTCTATACTAAAAACTGATTAATATATTAATCTGATAATAAATAGCTATCATACAAAACGGATGTCATAGATTAAAAATTTCAAAATAATAATAATAATAATAATAATAATAATTGATTTCTTGAAAATACCAAAGACATCAACTTGCCTACTTCTCCCGTATTCTATACAATTAAGTTTTTTTTTTTTTTTTTTTTTTTTTGAGAAAGCTATACAATTAAGTTAACACCACATACTAACTAAAATTATTAACAGTTTAACTATAAAATATTAGGAAAAAATTGACTGTGATTTATTGGTATCACAACAAACACATTATTTTTTAAAATTTTAATTTTTTAATCTAATGTTTAAAAAATGATAATAATATGATTAATATAATACATTTTATAGTGTTAGTCAATTCGCTAATAACATGCTTTACGATTACAGGTTGAAACAGCAGTGCATTATAAACATTGTTTATTGTACTTTGTAGCGAAGAGTAAATACATTTTATGGCTTAATTGAATTGTACTTGTTAATATTTGCAACCGAAACATCCAGTTTTATTAAGAAAACAAAATGAATAAAAGAAAGAAGAGTAACTATGGAGCCCAGGGCGTGCAAAAGGAAAATTAGAAAGATAAGATAATTTCTATTGCCTTGGTTGACCTCGAAATGTGTGCATCGATCAGGTCTCCTCCATGATGCTATAACTTTCAATTCAGTACTGTCTCATAGACATAGTTGATTGTTCTACACCAAAATAAATAAATAAATAAAATCCATGTTTAATGTATTTGATTGACAACTAGTATTAGATGATGATTGACTGAGGTCGATGAGTGCATATCTGCAACAGAAGAAAACAAAAACAATGTGTCTTTGCATATATATTGTCATATTGCAACATCCAAGTTGCCAAATTTTTTTTGACTTTCCAACATTGCGTCTATGCGTGCCATGTCGGCAACATCATCTTCTAGTAATTTTTTTATTTCTCTTATTTAGGAAAATAATAATAAATAAACAAAACGTATTTTATAATCTGCTTAGCCTTATTTTTCATGCACGGTTTGTAGATATAATAATAATAATAATAATAATTTAAAAAAAGTACAATTACGTTATATATCACATCGATACTGAATGGCTGGTGGAGTCGCAACCACACAATATTACAATTCCAACATAAGCATCTTCTCTACAAAAATAAAAATAAAAATAAAATAAAATTAATCACCACAACAACAACAAAGAAAAATTGAAAGAAAAAAAGAAAAAAAAAAAGTTCTATAAATGAGACAGATTAAAATATTCTCGAGACATAGCCTAACTACAAAATTAGTTGTTATATGTTGAATTTCAAAAAAGTATCTCGTAAGCCCACTTTATGGAGCAAACCTCTCTTAGGCATTGAGTCCCACTACTTTGCTGTAAGAAATTTGTTCTATGAAATGGACACGTAATATCAGCTTCTCATAATTAGAGAGTTGCTCCAATGGAAAGATTGTGGTAAAGTTTATATTAATAGGGCCACTTTTAATTGTCTCGTACTTTGATACTAGTCTAGGACTCGAGGGTGATGATATTTTGGCAATGTTGTTATTAAATGAAATGGGTCATTTTATTTTAATATTTAATCTTACTTAAATCATGATCTATCAATATGTTATTTATTAGCCGGATCAAACAGTTGGATCCAAGTGACATAAGAAATGGAATCAGTGAGAATCAAATTGAGAACCTTTGATAATATGTGACTAAATTAACATTCAAGATTTGAATACTCCGGAATCTATATATCTGCTACCTCCTCCATCGATCCAATCATCCTCTTACACTTATTATTAACCTTCTTCTTGGAATCATTTCTCAGAAGGTTTAGTTGTTGTAATGATAATGCAATTACTTTCTCCAACTCCACTCTCAGCTGCACTCTAGCTAGGGTATCTGCTGCTTGCAATGGTCAAGGCGGCGTTGGAGTCTGGACTATTGAAGGCACCAACAAAAAAAATCATCAAACTATTTCAATCCTGGAACGCACTATTGAGATTGAATTGGTCCAAATCTCTAACCCAGCTCCAACAAACAACAAACTATTCGATCTATTCCATTCCAATGATCAAGTCAAATTCAGTGAGACACATTAATTGATTCAATTTGTGCGTGGGTCCAAAACAATTATATGAGTCTAGCTACAATTACAAAGAGAAAATTATTATGGCCGGGTTTAATTTTAATAAATGTGAGATTGGGAAAATAAACAACAGGAGAGGAGAGGAGACTTGCTTGAAATTGTATGAAAAGTAAAAAATGTTGTTCTCGATCATTTTCAAGTCTCACTCACAAGTCACAATCCCCACATAATTATTTTTTTTTTTTTTTAAATTTTATCTGACACAACACAGCCTCTCAACCCAATAAAAATGACCAATGATGCTTTTCTTAGTCAACAAAAGCAACTTCTAGTTAACACGAACGAATACCTGCCCAACTTTACAGCCTAGTGGCTCAAGTGAAACTCATTATTGCTTGCTTCTTGGTCTTGCTTCTCCAAAACAAAAATAATTAATATTTGGGTCTTCTAGCTATGGTTTTGTTTTTATAATACTCCCAAGATATATAAAAGCTCATTAATTTTGACTCAGTCCGAATCCTTTTCATGGACTTGCATACAACTTGGCCTCGTTTAGGTTTTATCCCCTATTTAAGGTAGCATAACCTTCACGTCGGTATGTACATCTTTTTTCCAAAATAAAGCTTACTTTATTTGGATTTTTATCCAACTTATTTTAAAATAAATTTATCCATATTGTCCAATCTAGAACAAACATAAAGACATAAGAAAAGCATACATTGAGCAAAATATTTTTGCACTTTAAGATAAATAAAAATAAATCGATTATGGCTCTGTTGATTATATTTCAATAATTGAAAATTTTTAAGGATTTTGTTTAATTAATAGGAAAGTGTTATCTTAAATACCAAAAAGTTTGTTTTTCGCATTCTCTTTGCCATGTGGGAGAAGAATCAATTACCTGAGAGAGGAAAAAAATATACATATATCATTAAACTAATTAACAAAAATAATTAAAGGCAAAGTAGCAATTATTTATTAGTCTCACTAATTAGTAGATCTAATAGGCTCACGTGCTTTGACCCGAAAAGGTTGGTCACTGTCCACGTCGGTAGAGGATGAAGTAACGGTCAAAGATCACTTATATTACTCCCACTCCCACTCCCACTCCCACTCCCACTCCCACTCTCAAAATAAATGGGATTTTTCATGAACACTTTTATATTTATTTATTTATTAATATAATATTAATGTAATCAGTTTTTTTTTTCCTTGCTTTTTGATTGTGGTTGCGTTGCGTGTGAACAGATTGAAATAACAAGCTGTACGTATGAAAAAAAACAAACCAAAAGGTACAGGAATATGGCGTGTTGCTTACGCGGCAGAAAGTTTTACTAAAATTTCCAATGTTTGTCCTGTCAAGAAAAACTTTTCCCTTTTTTATTTTTATTTTTTAGTGGGTGTGTGAGGATAATCATTTATATATATATATATATGGTAAAAATTTAAGTTTATGGTGTTTTTTTTTTTTTTTTGAAAAGAAGTTTATGGTGTTTATTTTATAATTATTTTTTTATTATTAGACTAAATTATTAATTATTTTTTATATATATAAACAAGCTTTTATTAGTTTTTTTTTTTTTTATTCTTGTAGTATCTCAATGGCTTGAAGCTTTTATTACTTGGGCTAGAAGAAAAAAAAAAGCATTTTATAAAGTTAATGTACTGAATTTTATTTGATGTGAATAGGAATAGAAACTTTTTTATGATAATGTTATTTTGTGTTTCACTTGGTGCAGCAAAGTAAAATAGGGTTTTAAATTAATTCTGTGGGACTAGTGCGTGTGATCCACCACGTTCTGTGCCAAGTGGTTTGCATTGTTCTCAAACACGCATATAGCAAGTCATCTTTTTTGGTTACATCTTAATTGTACATTATCTTCAAAGATCTTATTTAGGAGAAATTATAAGGTCTTCATGGTGAATAAGTGATGTGGTTCACCATTTTAATAAAAGATTCTCACTTGTTTAAAATTGTAGAATTTTAAATAAAAACTGAATGCTGACTCAGCAATTTTAAATAGCTAGGAGTCTTTTACTGAAATGATGAACCACATCATTTGTCTACCATGAAGACCATATAATTTCTCTTTATTTAGGAAAAAAAAAATCTCGAAAGATCTCATCTTTTTTTTTCTGTTAGCAAATCCAGAAAAACTAGTAACTTATTAAAGCTCAAAGAATTGCCATAGCTGCTTGGAGAGATTACAACATTATCTTGTTCTGTTTTAGAAGCATGAATGCAAAAATTACCCAAAAGGAAATGTCCCAGTAGCTGGGTCTCAGGTCTTGGAAATTACCCAATTCTAGAAGAGATTTTGATGAAATTGGAACTTAAAATTTTCTTTGATTTTTCCATCTTAATGTAAATGCGTCAATGGTTGGAAGTCAATAACTCTAGGCTAATACCAGATACATAGGTATGCTAGATGAAGAAAGTTCTTATCCCCAATGTCACTAGTAGCAATGTTTGTCCAAGACTTTGCTTTGGCCCATGACCACAAACGTACGATTTTAAGTTAAAACATACTTTGACTAAGAATGCGTTTGGTTCAATGTAAATTGACTTCCGAGTGTAAAATGAATGCAGGTGAAAGTGAATTCCCGTAAGTAAAATGAAACCTGAGTGTTTGATTTTACAATGGAAAATAGTCCAAAAAACGATTTACGGTGTTTGGTAGCATTCTGAAAATGCTATTTTCCTACAAATTTTACACATTTTCTCATCCATTTTCTCAGTTCTCAAACAAATTTTATACCAAAAAATTTCAATCTATGCACTTAACACAACCAAAAATCAAAATAAAAACATGTTTTATTCACAATCTGAGGAAGAAACAGTGAGAGATTGAGGGAAAGAGATCGACGAGAGATTGGTAAAGAGATCAGCGAGAGATTGGGAAAGAGTGAGAGATTGAGGGAAAGAGAGATCGGGAAAGAGATTGGCAACGAGAAAGAGATCGGGAAAGAGATTGGCGACGAGAAAGAGATCGGCGAGCTTGACGACACGATCTTCAAGGCGCAATCTCTCCGGCACGAGCTTGACGACCCGATCTCGCCGGCACGTCTGGGGTTGGGCGCGATCTAGCTCACCGGCGCGATCTTCACGGCGCGAATTCAGCGGGACGATCGGCGGGACGATCTTGGCGACGCAACGTTGACTGCCCGATCTGGGGTTGGGGTGCAACTCTCTCTACTCTCTTCTTGCTCTCTCTCTCTCTCTCTCTCTCTCTCTCTCTCTCTCTCTCTCTCTCTGCATCTTTCCGGAAATGATTTGAAGGTAAAACAGAAGCGAAATTCATTTTCCGGGTCAAAGGGCTTATTTTACAGTCAATGTTTATGATTTTTCGGAAAACTCTGTTTTTCATGTGCACCCAACACATGCCGCTGGGTGTAAAATATTTTCTGAAAATCATTTACACCCAAAACAAACGAAGCCTAAATTGCAATTTATAATTTTAAAGCTTGGAGTCATTTTGATTTTGTCCTCTAATATTCAAATTTTTGAATTTTCACACTTAACAGAATTTATTACTTTAAAATCAGCCACCTTCCCATATTTATAGACAAGGTGGCAGTTTCTCTCATCTCATTTCTCTCATTAAGCTCAAACAATATTACATTTCATTGCAATCCTTTCCTTTCAAATATCAAAACAAGAGACAAATAAATATTTACTTCCTTTCTATTATTATATATTCTATATATTCATTTCTTTCTTTTATGAACACCCAAATATGATGTAAGTTTAGCAGATGTTTAAAGCAATGTCTATTCATGGGTTGGTTTTGGACTCAACCTGAAACTGACCCACTCAAGCTAGGTGGAAAATGATGAGACTCATCATCGATCTCTAATCACCACGAGACAAGTTGGATCAAACTTGGGCGGATGATTGGTCAGTTCAAATGAAATCAATAAAGGAGTGGCAGTGGGCAGCAATCTGTAAATCTTCACCAAATCTAAGCGGAGGAGAACAAGACGTTGTTATAACTGAGCGAAGGAAAGCCCAACGTTGTTAGGCTAAGTTGAGGAGAGCATGACGTGGTAGAATATAAGAGGATTTGAGTGGAGAAGGGCCAAAAATGGCATGAACTGGGCGAAGGAGGCCTTATCATCGCTTGATTTTGGTAGATTTGGCCTTAATTTGAAGGGTTTCTTAGTCGAGTCGGGTGGCTCGAGTTTTAGAAGAGAAAACCTTACACTTGACCCACTGGAGTTGGTTTTAGAGGGCTAAGACTCGGTGCCTACTGCTAGAGGAGTCAGATCGGGCAACGACGAGTTGGTTTGCTGGGTTGCTTAGACAGTTTATTTAAAACTTTATTGATATTTTAATAGAATATACTTATCAAGGCTCTAGGCATATAAATGATTGCATTAGGTTCATAATTAATAGGATATAATCTAATAGATGAGTGAAGAGAAGAAAAAAGAAGACGAGTGATCTAGAAAAGAGTAGAAGTGTATTTTTTATATATAAGATTTGAAAAAAATTAAAATAAGTTAAAAAAAAGGTAAATTACAAATTACACCCCTGAAGTTTGAGGTTGCTTTGATTTTATATCCCAAAGTTTCAGAACTTTGATTTTACACTCTGAAATTTGGTTTCGTTAGCAATACACCCTCCACAGTTAGTTTTTGCTATTAAGTGACGCATATATGCTGACATGTTTTATTTTGCCAAATCAGACCCAAAAGTTAGTTTAGGATTAGAGTTTTGTGTTTTTGCTGTAAGTTTATTTAAATCATTGGACAAAAACTGTATGGTTAGCTTTGGGAAAAATCTAGCTTTACAGGTTGGGGTGTAATATGTAAGCAATGAAGGAATGGTGTTGCCATGCTTCTTGGTGTCACTAATTCTTGAGAATTTCGTTTTAATCTCCTCTCAGGAAGATGGGTACACAAAATCAATTTCTTTCTCTTATTCTTTCAACTAGTCACTAACCCGTGCAATGCACAGGATTATTTTAAATCAAATGTTAACATGTTCAGGTTTAAACATTTCTCTAATTTCAATTAAAGCTAAATTGGCTCTAATATAAGATGAAATATGTAATTATGATGAAACTATCAAAATATTACACATAAAATCATTAAAAATGAGATAAATACACTTATTATGAAGTAACTTATTACAATAATCATAATGTACTCTTACATTTGATTTAATAAGTATTACAAAAGAACCAGTAAATAGAATAAATATACAATTGTAATCTTCGAACTTTATCCAATGCTTTTCAAGAATCTATTTCCTCCCTTTCTTAGGCTCTTCTCTTTTCTCAACTTCTTCAAGCTACTTAATTTTTTGCCAAATTAGTATCAAGTATAACACCAAATTATACCAATTCATCAAAGATTTACAATGTAAAACCAAACACTCTTAATGTCAATAAATTTCATAATAACCCCACCCTAACTATTGAATTATTAAAAAATTTCAATATGTCTATAATCTTCATGAAAATAAGTATTCCATTGGATTTCAAAACTAACACAAGAGACCACCTCTTGTACTTGGTAAAAATGTGAATTTGGTGCTCCAATAACAAATTGTCACTTAAAATTGTTGTGGATTTGGGTGTGACTGTATGTGCCTCGCTAAAGTTTCCCGCAACTGAAAACCTCAAACTTTTTAACACTTTGAAATCACTATTCCCAAATAAGTCATTTTAATTTTTGTTATTAAGTAAATTAACAAAAAAAAGTGTTTTTGTTTTTGTTTTCTTAACTCCAAAAAACAATGTAAGAGGCACAACCTGTTTTGGCCTTTCCAGCCTCCCTCATGTACCCTTTAGTATGTATGATTTGCCATATTCAGTCACCAGTGCCTCCCGTGTGAACCGCCACCACTACCACCTTTGTTCTTTCCAAAGAAGGCATTCTTGGGTTTTAGGATCTCATGGATGTCCATCACCTGAATTGTTCTTTGCATTTTGGCTTCACCAAAGTAAAACACCCAAACACAAACAGCTTTAGCATAAGCCAAATTGATGAATCCAGTAAAATTACAGTAGAAGCAGAAAAGAAAATAAGTGAACCATTTTCAACTTCTTTGTAATTCTCTTGAAGCCTTTTTCTTGCTAAAGCCAATTTTTCAGAGTCAACATCCTTTTGTTGTTCTCTCTGTCTTTGCAAAATCTCAATAAAGTGATTCAAATTTAGTTAAATAACATTCCAATCCGTTTGGTTGGCAAGAAATTAAAAATATCTCAAACTTCATACTATTAGGGAGCATCATGGGAAAACTTACACCTCCCATTCAATTGAGCTAAACTAAACTATTTGATGCAATTGAGTTTAGTTTCTCATATTTTGCAAAAAATTCCTTCAAAAACTAATTTTCTTACTCCAAATGATAATCAACCAAACATTGGAGCTAGAGACTCTTAATTTGGTATTCATACATTTTGATGTGCCGAGGCAGATAGGTGCTCCTCTAGGAGGAGGAGCTTCTTTCCGAGGAATAACTTTCGGCTTTGGCTCGAATTTTGAATTATTCTTATCTGACCTAGAACTCCCATCTGTGCAAGCAAGTTGGATCATTCAAACTCCGAACAAAAACACACTCACACAAAGCTCAAAAGTTGAACTTGGAATCTGATTCTACTACTCACTGTGTGGATTTGGAGAGTAAGCAAAATCAAGAACCTACAAGAGAACAGAATATTAGAAACCTCTAAAACAAAACCCATTTTCGAATAGTTTTTTTCTCCCAGACAAAGCAAACTAGTTGGCTCAAAATTCACAAAAATAAAGAACAAAACTTAAATATAGTTCCTTAGATGCTATACATTACATTCCCCAATTAATTGTCCTTCAAAATATAACAATGTTTGAACTACAATGACAAATGCAATAAGTGTTTGAATTTAACTGGGAAACCGTATAACACCTAAACAAACTATTCCTACAAAAAATAAAAGATTTCTTCAACCTGGTGATAACCATTTTAAGTAACTTTTTGCTGAGGTGAGTCTCCGTCAGCTGCCAACAACAACAATTACCAATTTTAACTTACTTTCTATAATGCAATCTACACTCAGTTACTTACTCAAAAGAGAAATTGAAATTAAATTCATACCAAATAGTACAAACAGTGTTACCCATTAAAGTAGAGGATGTATGTTCCCCAGGTTGATTAAACTTCACCCATTCATCCACAATATCCTTCCACTTCCTAACAACACAAACAAAAATAAACAAATTCAGCAAAAACCCCTTTATTCTTCACATCTCATTATCCAATGACTTAAAAAGTATACCAGTACGAATTGTGCTAAGGTGGAAAATGGTATTATCTTTTGCCATATATAAATACAACATGACCTGAGACCTCAAAAGCTTATGTGAAACATATTTAAATTGTACTATATGGTTTTATTCAAACATTAAGAATACAAAAGCCACAAATCTAGATATTTATGGCATTTGTTTTAAGTTTATGCCAAAATAAAACTAAAGGCATGCGTGAGTGTAGTTCGCAAATGCTTTGTGGCTTGGTAGTGTTGTCAAAATTTGTGCAATCTTCCAAACAATAAAAACAATCCAAAAGGGGGAAAAAAAATCAAAATCTGTGCGGTCTTCCAAACTAAAAAACAACCCTAAATAAATAAGGATGCAGATAATATGTAAAAAGATGGGTATTTAATAATGAAAATTAAAAGGGTGTGAGTTAAAAGGGAAAAAAACCTTGGGGGTGCCTACTATATTTGCCATTTATTTTTAAAAAGTCACAAATTCTGGCCAATAACAAATAAAAGTAGAAAACTTCTAAAAGATTCATTCAAGCATTGCACAATTTAGGGATGTGTGATTAAATAATGCATATATATATTTGCATGTTTGAAGAAGTTGCAAGGGTACCAAAAAGAGTAAAAAATAGTGATGCCAATATCACATTGCACAACTTATTATTGGTAGAACTACCAAAATAGCAAAACAGAACTCTATTGCTCAGCTTTTGGTGTTAACAATGTAGTGAGAAAACAGATTTTTCTTTTCTTTTATTTTATTTTTAAATAGGAGTTACATTGTTCACATTCGAATGAGTCAATTCTTGCTGCATCCATACCATTGTTATCTTGTCTTTCCAATTCTGCAATTCTTTACTTTCATCATAAATCCAAGTGCCTTCCACCATTCCAAATCTTCTTGTGCAGGCCTGCGACTACAATGGACTGTAAGCACTTTAGGGTAGTTATAGGCTTATAACTTGGTGTCTTACTGGCTTGGTGTCTTACTGCTCTGACTCTAATATCCTTTAGTCCCAACATCAACAAATTTATCTTAATATTTTAAAAAGAAAAAAAGAAAAGAAAAGAAAGATATAACGCTTGTAGGCAAATGCAATGTTGTTTCCAAACATTTCAAGGGTTTTAACTAATTGCTCATACTCGTACTCTTTCATCTCCACCTCTACCCCTACTTTTTCCACCACTCCTACACCTTTTAAAAAAAAATAATAACCCAATAATGTCGTTTAATGCAATCTCTTTTAAATTAAATAATTGACATAACAAAAAATGATAAAAAATATCATAAATTTGTGAAAAAAAAAAATCAAACACTTGGAAATTTAGACTTAGACTCTCACTCACCAGGGGCAACGATAGTTGCATTAAGAGGCACAATCAAATTTGTTTCAACTCAATGTGTACCACCATCACTAAGAACTATCTTTGTGAAAAACTCAAATCATGAGTCTGATTTCAACGCTAACCCAATAATAGTCTAATTGAATTGTTTTGGGTACCTAAGAACACCAAAAAAAAAAAAAATCAATACTTATCAAAACAATTAAACGACCAAAAAAGAAAATAATTTCTTTCAAACTGAATAAACAGCCCCTTTGGAAATGCAGCAAACAAAGAAGAAGTAACAGAAAAGCCTTCTAGAAACTAATTATAAATCAAAAGCACTGGTTAGCTACATTATCTAATACTGAGGTGAAATTTCAAACATGATACAATACCTCTTTTAGGCATTTGCAATCCAAAATGAAGGGTGCAAAAGTCAATAATCATATAATATATTAAGTTTGAAAGGATGATGTATTGTATCCATCGTCTAATCCAGTGTTTTCAAAACAAATAATATACAATCATACCTACAGTTTTTGGAACTGCCTTTCCAAAAAGACCCATCACAATTCGACCTAAAAGATGACAGATCATAAAGATTTAAAGAGTGTCATATTAACCATGATCACAGTTCCTCTAACAACACTATATCCTTAAATTTCATAACTTTTGACACCCATTACTCACAGCCAATTCCAACATGGAATTGGCAAAATACTTCTATGATATCAAAGTAAAATACCCATTTTTTTCCAACAAAGCAAGTCTCTTTCTTTTACAAAAAAGAAATGTAATGAAATAGAGCATTACCAGCGGGCTTTCCACCAATCTCAACATCATAATAAACTTTATGGGTCAACGTGAAACAAATATATGAGCCAAAGATGGTAAATTTGTTAAATAATTTAAACGGAGGAATTTAAAAAATCAAAGAAAAACAACCATTGGTATCGTGCCAAAAATAACCCTAACTAAAAAAAGTAAAGACTTTACAAATCAATGTCAAGCATCTGTTCTTCCTAAATCAAAACCAATCAGACCACAATACCAAAACCTAAATCATATTTCCAAATTAAAAAATAAAAAATAAAAGAAATATTTCCTCTGTTTTCATCATTAAATGGGCTGTCTTTCCTCTGTTTGGTTTCAATTGAAAAACCTAAATTCAGAGAAAAGAGAAAGAGGAAAGCAAGCGTACCTGGGCATTGGGTATGGAGTTTGATTTTCAATTGAAAATAATAACAGGTAGAGAATGAGTTGCATAATACTAGAAAACCAAAAGATGCAGTGGCAGCGATCTGTGGCGGCTGCAATCCGTGGCGGCAGAGGTAGTGTGAGAATCTGAGTTTTGGGTTTTGATTTTGGGGAAGGAAAGGGTGAGTTTTAGGTTTAGGGGAAGGTGTGAGAAGAGAAGAGAGATTTTGCAGAAGTATCGGATTTAGTTTTAGGTTTTGAAGAAGTAACCGGTTTTGTAATGCGTATTTGGTGGGGGAAATAATGAGATTTAATTTTTATTTTTAAATTAATAATGCTGATGTGAGTAAATGGGTTGGAAAAAAAATCAAAATATATAAATCAAATTAAAAAAATATTAAATAGTGACGTGAAAAATTGTGGGAGTTTCAAAAGTTTTGGTTTTATATATATATATATATATATATATATATATATATATATATATAGATGAAATGAAATTCAACTCAATTTTTCCCTTAGATCCATGCAAGAGAAAACCCGCAAGCTTTCTCTCTAAATTCTCCAATGCCCAGATTTATTATCTCCATCATTTTGTTTTTTTTTTTGTTTTTGTTTTTTTTTTTTTTTTTTCATTCTATATCCCCCCCAGTCTCGAATCACAAGAAGTTGGAGCAGATCTTTGATCTTTTATTAGCATTCCCCTCCCTTGGATTGGGACGTATACATCGAGAATCTAGTGTGTGCAATTCATTTCCTTTTATGGTATACCTCACCGTTTCTAATTACTCATCATAAAAATCCAATCTTTTTTGTTGTTGAAGGCAAATTCAAAGCCGTTGGATCAAGACCCATCACTGAAAATGAAAGGTTCAAGCAAATTCTTCATGATCAGGCTCATCGCAGCGTGGCAATCCTCCAACATTGGGGTCCTATTGTTAAACAAGTACTTGCTAAGCAATTACGGGTTCAAGTGCCTAGTCATTTTGACCATGTGTCACATGACGGCTTGCTTGTTGCTCAACTACATGGTAATCGCATGTAGACAATTGGGTCTTGAGGTCAGACATTCAGTTCTTTAAGATCATAGTGCAAGTGAATGGGTTCTCACGATAAGGCCTGCTCGAAAATTTGGGAGTAACTGATGTGATGATACGAGTGATTTGGGAGTTTAGAATTTGGCTGAAAATGTGTGTACATGTAAGTTAGATTTGAGCTTATTTATGGGAGTGAAATAAGTTATTTAATAGTACATCTACATGAGAAAGTTCGAAAAGATGCAAGTTTTGACATGACACTCAAACAGGAAATAAAGTGATGGTAGGACATGAAAAAGACACACATTTAAACAAGAAGAAGAAATTGACTATCAAAACAACACAGGATATATGGGGAAAACCCTACAGAAAGGATAAAAAAAAAAAAAAAAAAAAACCACGATTTGAGCAAAAATATAATATTCTTGCTCGGCTAAGGTTGTATAATGTATAAAAGGAGATCAGTTTACAATGAAGTTTTCTTTCTTTCCTACCAACTCTCTACTTTCATCTCAAAATATCTACTTGGGTTCTTGCCCTAATAGTACAGTTACATGTTCCTTTTATACTCTGAGGAATATGGCTAAATACAAGGACAGATGTCAAATCATCATTTTCTATCTTGGACCTTTTCATAGCTATGGGATTATCTGCTGACTAGAGAATAAGAATTGCGCCAACATGGCTTGGGACTTGTAGGTTGGTAGCTTTGCCACTACTTGGGAGACAAGTCTTGGATATTGAGATGAACATCAGGAGTACTATGATTAATACATGTATTCTTGAGGTGACTCATTGTGCACTCAACCAATATGGGGTGTCCTCATAACCTCTGACCTTAAAAAGTCATTATCTCCCTTTTTGTGAGTGCTTGAGTACCATGTCAGCTGTAAATCTTATTTCTTTCCTAAGACAGTCATGCCTTTAGCATTGACCAAGACAAAATCTCTTAGCCACCACCTACTCTCCCTTCCCTCACAGTTACTCCACGTGTAGAGTCCAGATTCAACCACTTACGCATTCTCCCATGCCTTAGTGGTGTTATGTACAATGTGTAGTTTAGGTCTAGGATTAGAGTTTTGTATTTTAGTTTTGGGCAAAAATGTACCATTTGGAATCATAGTGCTAGGTAGTAAGCTTTTATTTTTAATTGAAACAACTTAATTTTGGAGCTAATTTGGCAAAAATAAAACAGGTCAGCATGCAATGTGTTACTAAATAGCAGAAATTAACCATGCGGGTGAATTGTTAATGGAACCAAACTTCAGGGAGTAATATCAAAGTTCTAAAACTTTGGGGTGCAAAATTCAAGCAACCCCAAACTCTAGGAGTGTAATTTTGCAATTTACCAAAAAAAAAAAGCAATTTTCTAAAGGGGATAAACGGCAATAAAATGAATGATCATAATGACAATGATCGTAAATTGAGAGAAGAAAAACTTAGGGTCCAAAAAAACAATTGATCCAAATTTAAGAGCTTTAATTACCTTTATCCGAAAATACAATCACTCTTGCCTCGAGAAGTCTTTCTCTCATTTGTAGAAATCAAATATTGAACTTTACACTTAATCCATTTCTTAGGTTTTAATTGCCTTGTAGTTAATTTGATTTGAAAATGTTATATTGACATTTTGTGTTGTGCTATTTAGGTAGGTTTTTGGGTATGTGTGCGGGTTTTTTTTTTTTTTTTTTTTTTTTTTTTTTTTTTTTTGCCTTTACATTTAAGTGGGAAATGAAGGATTTAAACCTAAATTATGCTCTATGGAAAAACTTGACAAATACCACCAAACTACTGAGTTATAAGGTTATTAAAGTATTATTCAGAAAAATTAACTGTGTACTTTACTATTCACTTTAATAATTAAAATCAAGTCGGCTGCATTTTTGTGATAAGTTCTCTTATGACTTGTTTGGAAGTTTAGAGAGGGAGGAGAGTAGAGGGGAGTAGAGGGAAGGAGAGTAGTGGGGAATGAATCATCTCTACATTGTTTGGATGTTTTTAAAATTAGGGAGGGGGAATGAAGTAATTAGCCATTTAAAAAGGGTAATTTTGTTAATTTAGAAATGGTAAATTAAGGCATTCATTTGACTAATAATTTATCTACCCTACTCTCCCTCCAAATTTCTCTAATTTGAAGGAATTAAAAATGAGGGGTTAGAGGTAGTTGAAACCCTTCCAAACCCCTCCAAATCCCTCTCCCTCATTCCTTAAAAAAATTCAAAACAAGGTAATTGAATTACTCTCTCTCGCTCTACTCTACTTCCCCTCCTTTTTTTAACTCCCAAACATGCTATTAATATAATCATTTATAGTTATAACATAGAATGATAGATCGAATCCTTCCAACGGGAAAAAAGTTTGATGACTCAAAAATCTTTCTATCCTTTCCTACCTACAAAAGCAATACCATCCAACTTTCTCGCACTGTGAGATCATCCTCAGATTCTAATAAAAAAAAAAAAAAAAAGATTAAATACAAAGTCAAGCTTGTGGGTTGTGGGTATCATTGTAGTAAGGTTACATGTGTCATGTCTCTGGTCCTTATTAGACGTTAATTTCTGATAGGCGCCTTTTTATAAAGCAAATGTTTCAGTGTAAATCTACGAGACGAGAGCATCCAAATCAGAGATTCCCATCCCCATGGCCATGTATATTGTGATTTCGTCACATTGTCTTAATTTACTCCTGTTTAGGGTGACATGGTACTTTCTGGCGTTTACGCCGGCGGGTATGACGTGGCATACTAATCTTTTAAGTCATCTCATCCCCCAACTAGAAAAATAAAAAATATATAAATAAAGCCCAATAGAGTGGGAAGGTGTGAACATGTCATGCACATAATAATATATTATTGTGACAAAATTCTTTTAAGATAATCACAAAGTTCATATTTTAATGTGCAAGTCGATAAACACATGCTTTTGCTTTCGACGGCATTATTATTACTAGTAAGGCACTACCTCAAATGGTATTGGTGACATATGAACTAAGGTTCGTCATATCATCAAACACTATCCGATCTAAATATAGAAATCTTGTTTGGATAATACACGATAAGGGTATGTCACATTTTTGATTAATAATCGAATATCCCTTATGTAGATTAGCTTTAATTGTTTATTAATTAGGAAGGTAAAGAACATATCATTAACAATATTTAGCTACTAAACACGTCTCTTATTGTTGAATAAAATATTTAGAATTTAAAATACACCTATATTAAAAACTTGATTGGTATCTTGGTCAATGATTAAAAACAATTATCATGAAATAGATACTATAAATTACTAAAATTTGTTATAAAATAACTATCCATAGAAGATTCAAAAAGCAATTTACATTTATGTTTAGAAAAGGAGCAAAAGGGGAAAAAAAATTATTTGATTGAAAAGGACAGGCGTGTGAGACAATCTAATAAGAGATAATACCATAATAGATAGATGGACTTATTTGATGAGTAACTTCATGACCCATTATAAAAGATTTGTAGATGAAGATGATGATTAAAGAGAGGAAGGATGAGTAGAAGTGCACCAAATAACGATGGAGCTTTATCTGAACAAGTGCTTTGTGATATAATTGTAATTAGCTAATTGCACCTGTGTAAATTAGGTTTGAAGAGAGATATAGACCACTTAGAGGACTGTTTTGTGGGATAAAAAAAAGTGATACAAAGAGATAACATAGATAAATCTTAAGAAGCAAAAGGGGGTCGGTACAAAAAGTTCTTGATGTGTGTGATGCATGTTTTAATGTTTAATATTATTTTTATGGTCTGAGATATGTCACGGACGATGTATGATGTAAGTAACTATAAATGGTCTATCTCTATCAAAAAAACTATAAATGGTCTATATATTACAGTAATTTTATAATCTCAAAGAATCAAGATAAGGATTAAATGATAGGTTTTAGTTAGTTCAACTGGAAAAGTCTCTTATAGTTGAATAAGAAATTTGAAATTTAATCCCTGCCTACACCCAAAAAAATGATTTGGTGTCTTGATCTAATGATAAAAAATTACGAACGCTATAAGTTAACACTTCCTAAAAAAAATAAGGATTAAATGAGAATCATTAGTTAATTGTTATAAGAATATTTAAGAGTAAGAGATTTGTGAACAGGAAAAATTGATTAATTTGTTATTTTCCTTTTTTGGCATTTGATAAAGGTTAATGAAAGATTCCAATTCAAATGTATGCTCATTGTGATAAATTATGAGTAGTGTTACATTTACAAAATTTTTACCATAAAGTTTAGTAGGTCATATGTTACTAGTTTTTATTTGAGTTTATCACTGATAGTTTGATATAACTTTTTTTTAACTATCATTAGGAGTTTGTCTTCTTTCCTCTCCTTATGTGTATATTAAAAATATTTATTCTTGAAAGAAAAACAGTGGGTTAATTTCATATTGAAAAATGAGTGTGAATTAAAGAGATTTAAAACATGTATTGTGTATCTAAGAGTTAAGATCATTTTGGATATATATCACTGTCAATTTCTTTAAGACATTCTCCCTTCTCTCCGTATGTGTTAAAAATACTTAGTATTCTTTAAAAAAAAATTGTCACTTTGTCACCTTACTTTATTATGAAATTGTTGTACCCTAAGCTTTATTCATAAATTATTAGATTTTCCCCCTTTTTTTTGTTGGGTAAATCTCTTTTACTTTTGGAAGAAAGCTAAATACCAACAATGGTTGGTGTAGTCCTAGTGATAAGTTACCATAAACTTGTCCCATATAAGCAGATATGAAATGATTCGCAACACATGAATTGCATTTATGGTTTTATAATTTGGTAAGTTACGTATAAATTTTGGTAATGGAAAGTTGCATTATTTGTTCGCATGCACCTATGAGAACTGAATGTGTTCTCTAGCAACATAAAATTGTCTTTGACTTGATTTCTTCATCAATGTCGAGAGAGGATAATTTTAGCTGAACTTTGACTCAAATTTGGGCAGATAAATTAAACATTTTTGGTAATAACATATCATGTCATGTGTTACAAGTTACAATCACAAACAAAAATCTTAAAGCAATGAATATCAATGAGACAGCAAAGAAATCCCTATTCATTAAAAAAGAAAAGAGAAAAAGAAGTGATAAATCTCTAGTCTATTCCATCACATTATTGGTCTCTTCAGTACAGCCAGCCGAACATCAAAAGACATTTTCACACGTTCCCTTTCTCAAGGAGTGGCGATAAAGGAAAGACAGCATTTCCGTATACAAGAATATCGTACGCCTACTTGTTCTTAAATCACATTAAAAAATTAATCAAAAATATTGATTTAGTCATAAAATCAGGACTTTTAATTTTCTTTTTATATAGAGAAAGAAAAGTTCAGAAAAATAAAACACAATTTTTATAAAAAAAATTTTAAAAAATAATTGACTGTAAATGGTGTGAAAAATAATAAAGTGATAGGTTAGAAACTTTTGAAAGTGATTCTTCATAGTTCATAGTCACTGCTTCGATAAATTGTAATAATAGTTGGAGAAAATTTTGAAAACTTTTATATACAAAATATTTTTACAATAAATTTTAAATTACAGATTATTATTAGTTATTAACTAAAATTACTTTTTAGTTTATCAATAAAAGTCAACAACATCATTCTAAAAAAAAACAAAAGTCATTAACAACCTGCCACTAAAAGTTTGTTGTAAAAATATTATGAACATATTATTTCTCAAAAGTTTATACGTAAAATTTGACAAAAATTTTTACACTAAATAAAAGATTAATAATAACAAGTAAAAAAATGATAAATAATAAATTTATATAAAAATTAATAAAAAATTACCAATTTAAATATTATAAAAAGTATGCCTGTGAACTTTTTTGAGCGGTAGAAGTAGAATTGCCCCAAAAGTTGTGAAATATTTTTTTATGAAAAAGAGCTATGTTATTATAAAAACTGTTTTACACTCGTGAAAGTGAATGGTTGAAATTAATAATCATGATTTAAAAATAGGGGGTGGAATCTGTAAGAGTAGGGCCCAGGAAACAATGCCCCAAAAACCAAAACCACATCCAAAGCCCGAAAATACTGACCCACCGTCTTCAGCGCTCGGTTTTTAATCAACTTGCATTGCATGTGGGCCCTTCAAAGACCGAGGACTCATCCGTACAGAATCGCCCATAAAATATTAATATCCCCCCCCCCCCCCCCTCTCCCTAAACTTCATCTTCATCTTCTTCTCCCCTATAATAATAATAATAATAATAATAATAATAATATTATGAAACATTGACAACCATATACTATAACAATTTTCTTTCTATTGCAAGCTTCCAATAAAAAAAAAAAAAATTTGCAATAATTGGACCCACAATCAATTTGATGAACTAGCTTACAATTGCTTGATTATTATTATTATTATTATTATTTTTCTGGGTCCTCACTCTTAAATCAGAAGTTGTACATTGAAAATAGTGTTTTGATGAACATTGGTTCATTGAACTTTTACAAAATAAGTGGATAAAAAAAGAACCACTGTATTTAAAAAGAAAAAGGAAATTATATAGTATATATCAAATTTGAAATAAGCACCAACAAAAGCTAATTTGAGTCAGCATATTCTCTACAATTTGATGAGTGTTTCTGTTTTTTTACAAGGATTTAATCCGTTTAAATAAGTGGAACCCACAGGGGAATATCAATATCTGTATAATCCCACGGGTTTACAAAGAGGGAATTCATTCTCAACAAATGAATGGGTAAAACAAACTAGAGAAACCCACTTGGAGGAGAGATGTCAATGTCGGTTGGAAATAATGCAATGATGATTTTTGTATTTTTATTTATATTTATATTTTTTTGGATTTATATTTTATTTATTTTTTATAGATACTAAGGTGAACCTGGCCAATAAGACAAAGCAAAAGTTAGAGAGGACGAATCAAATCAAGCCAGGTAAGACTTATGGGGGGAGGAATTTCTTGTTGGATGAGCTTTGTCTTGAATGCCTATCCATACCCACCTCCTTATTATTAAACTTTAGCCCCACAACCCATCCTATTGGAAGTAACCCCTCCCCTCACTCTGTCCTAATGTTTATCTACATTCTAATTGGTCTAATAAAGGCAACAACAAATGATAAGAGTAGATTTGATGAACAAGCAGCAGAATCAGATAATATATATATATATATATATATATATATATATATATAGACACAACTGTTTCATACAAATTCTACAACATAGCCTAAATGGTAAGCTTATTTATTCTTATTTGTGTTCATCATTAACATCATTTTTTTTTACTTATCATTAATAATTTGTTATTTAAAATTTATTTTGAAAATGTTGCGTCGGTATTTTATATATATATATATATATATATAAAGAATAAAAATTAAAAAAAAGGGAAAAAAAAAAAAAAAGAGAATAGACTGAAAGAAAGAAGAGAATTTTAGGGGCATTTGTTTCAAGGGGAAGTGGGGGTCAGCAAGAGCAGCAAAGCACAGGGGGGATGAACTCAACTAAAACACGGTCCACACTCATGTGAACCCCATCAAGTTGCTTAGGTGTGGGACCCACCTCACATACCACAGCCCACAACCCTCACATACTACCACCCCTAAACACCCACTCTTCCCTCTTTCTTTCTTTTCCCCTAGACTATTATACTATACTATTCCTTCCCCCCACAGAAAAACAAACACACTATAGTCTCTCTCTCTCTCTCTCTCTCTCTCTATGAATCTTCCTAGTAGTTCCTTACCCAATACCCATCCATCTCTCTCTCTCTCTCTCTCTCTTAAGGGGTTGACCCACCACACTCACATCCCCATATCTCCAACACGCCCTTAACTATTATAATTCCAACCCACAACATTAAAATTTCATTTCCACATTTTCTCCAAAATATTATTGTACATTCACTTGCATACCCAAGTCCCAAACCAAATCCCCCCACCCCCCCTATATATATTCAACCCCCCAACGACCCCTCCATTCATATCTCTCTCTCTCTCTTTTATTTCCTTGTACCATACCATACACAAAATACACCTTATTTCCTTGCCTATCTCTCTCTCTCTCTCTCTCTTTAGCTAAACCAAAAAACAAAACAAAAAAAAAATGGATGGAAGTTGCATAGACGAAAGCACAACAAGTGACTCTATATCCATTTCCCCAGCCACAACTCAATCACCTTTCCCTTCACCTACCAATATTACAAAGTCCCCTGAGAGTCTATGCCGAGTTGGAAGTGGCACAACCAGCACATTAATCTTGGACTCTGAAAGTGGCATAGAAGCTGAGTCCAGAAAGCTCCCATCTTCCAAATACAAAGGTGTGGTGCCACAACCAAACGGTCGCTGGGGTGCCCAGATTTACGAGAAGCATCAACGTGTCTGGTTAGGCACTTTCAACGAAGAAGACGAAGCCGCAAAAGCTTATGACATCGCGGCCCAACGCTTTCGTGGCCGAGATGCTGTGACTAACTTCAAGCCCTGTGCTACTACTGATCATCATCATCAAGAGGATGACATAGAGATTGTGTTCTTGAATTCTCATTCCAAGGCTGAGATTGTGGACATGTTGAGGAAACACACGTACAACGATGAATTGGAACAAAGCAAGCGTAACTATGGTTTGGATAGTACAAGGAGATCAAAGGGCGAGAGTTTAGGACAAGGGTTATTAGAGAGAGTGAATTATTCAATGAAAGCGCGTGAACAGCTTTTTGAGAAAGCTGTGACTCCAAGCGATGTGGGAAAGTTGAACCGGCTTGTGATACCAAAACAACATGCTGAAAAGCACTTTCCTTTACAAAGCAGTGGAAGCAATTCTACAACTAGTTCAAAAGGTTTGCTTTTGAATTTTGAAGATGTTGGAGGCAAAGTGTGGAGGTTCAGGTATTCGTATTGGAATAGTAGCCAGAGTTATGTGCTTACAAAGGGTTGGAGCCGGTTTGTGAAAGAGAAGAATCTCAAAGCCGGTGACATTGTTAGTTTTCACCGCTCAACCGGTCCTGATAATCAGCTTTTTATTGAATGGAAGGCAAGAGCCGGGTCGTCGTCATCATCATCATCATCGAACCCGGTTCAGATGGTTAGGCTATTTGGGGTCAACATTTTGAAAATCCCAGGAGTTGGGGTTGTAGAGAGTAGTAATAATTGTAATATTGGTGGTTGTAATGGTGGGAAGAGAATGAGAGAGATGGAGTTTTTGGTATTAGAGTGTAGTAAGAAGCAAAGGATAGTTGGAGCTTTGTAACATTAAGTTAATTTTCTTTCTTTCTTTCTTTTTGTAATTTTTTTTTTAATAGCATTTTGTCAATGGCCAAGTAAAGGAAGGAGGAGGGAATGGGAGGTGGGGAAAGGAAGTACTGGGGCGGTGTAGTTGCAAGTTGCTAAGGGTGAATTGTACATTACAAGACAAAAAAAAAAAAGAAAAAAGAAAAAAAAAAGGCTGAAGAAAGCTGAATTTAGATGCAACAAATTGTAAAAAAAAAAAAAAAAAAAAAAAAATGGATAACTGTCATTATGTTTCTGTTCATGGTTTCTTTTCTTTCTTAAATTCCCATGTTTTATTTATTGGGTAAGTTTTATTCACCAGTTAATGCCTACTGTATTTTTGTAGTTTTTGCTTTGTGGCTTTCCCAAAATATCTCCTTGTTGGCAAACAAATACAATCCCCCCAACCCCCAATGAGAGAGAGAGACGTAATAAGTAAATACTATAATAATAGAATAATAGATAGATAATAGGTGTGGAAGGAACCTTTGCCCCCCAAAAAGATGATTGTTAATTTATTGGGTTGGGAAAGAAAAAATACAAAAATTAGTGAGTGGAGTTGAAGTCATTTTGTCTAATAATAATAATAATAATAATAATAATAATAATAAGGCTTTCATGACATTTTTGTTGTCACTTTTTTTGCCAACCTTAAAACAGGTTACAGGTGTACTATCTGCGTATATAAAAAGTACTGTAGAATTTGGAGGAGGTGATTGGTGGGAATAATAAAGATGAAGTAGATTTTTAAAAGGATCAAGGCCACAGCCACTCGGTAAATACAAAATTATGGGGGGTAATCACAAATTCTTCTTGATTTTTTTTCTTTACTTTCAACCTCCCCACCTCCCCCCCGCGCGGGAGGAGGGGGGGGGGGGGGGTGTGGGTGTCGACGGGTGGCGATTTTAACAAAAAGAGATGCTATGTTCATAATAATTTTACAATATTTTCACAATAAATTATAGGTAGTTAGTTGTTATTGATTTAAATTTGAATCTAACACTAAGATTATTTTTTTGCCCCAACAATAACAACCTGTCACTTAAGATTAATTGTAAAAATATTGTGAACATATTATTTTTCTTTAGCAAATTCAATCATTCTTATTAAAAAAAACGTTAATAGTATATATTTTAACGACTATTTACTTTTTTTTGAGAAACAACTACTATTTACTTAGATCATTCGCATCCCATATAATTATATTCTATTTTACCATATCAAAAAACAACTTTAACAATTATACTATATCATTTTATAATACTCTCTGATGATGCTCCTTGCGAATCAGTAGGCTGGATGCTTGGACTCTAAGGATCTGAAAGGCCTGCAAGAAATATGATGAATCAAAGGAGACCGGGGTTGGCCGGTCTAAGACCCTCCGATGGTGAAGTTAGTCTTCCTTCTCAAAATGAAGAAACTTCCAATTTTATTAAGAGTATCTAGAGAGATTCAGACTTACCTCCTGTGTTGGAGAGAGGGTGCTTATATAGGGCTGAAGCGACGGTTATTATCCTGCAACTGCTCCCTCATTTGTGGAAGCTAGGAGATAACCGTTATGGGAAGTTTGAAAATAACTTCTCTCTTATAATCATTCCACGTAGCGTGTATTTCTTAACTGAGTAACAGGATCTGTTGAGGCTCGTCCATCCTTGGATGAGTGCTGCTGTGGGAACCTTGGACGAGGCTTTGAATCTTTAGATCTAAATTGAAATGAGAACGGTTTATATGTATGGTTGCAGTGTAGGATTGTCGAGCTGGTCTTGTGGGTGTGCTTTGTCTTTTTCCAGACGACAGCGCAAGGACGAGTGGATCAATGCCCTGGACGAGCTTGTCTCTGGACGAGCTCGTCCTTGTGGATGACGTATAAGGACGAGCTATGCTAGGTACCATCAGTTGCCCCTTCGTCCTTGTCTTGTCGTCTCACAAGATGTATCGTATTTTTCTCTTTTCTTTAATTGTTGCGTATATATCTTTATTATTTCGAAAACGCACCTTCAACATGACTCCTCGTTTTTCGAGTAATGCCACGTGGCGTGTTCTGGTTGGTTCCGCTGCTTTTAAGGGGTGAAAATGTTTCCTATAAATAGTAGAATTCCTCCATTGCCCCTTTCACTTCGAAAGATTTTCCTCCTCGATCTGTCGTCTATAGCCTCGTCTAGAACTCACTCTACGTCCATAGTCTCCCTCCGTCTAGAGCCAGGTATTTCTCACTCCTCGTCTTTAGGTTTACCTTTAAGTTTTTAAAGATGTCGACTGTGATTTCGTCGTCTAGCAATAGTATAGAAAAGGCTATTGACGAGTACCAGGACGTCACTAGCTATAGCAGTTCTGATAGTAGTCATAGTAGTAGTGGTAATGGGGGGAGTAGCACGGACGAAGGCTACATTTCTAGTGTCCCTGGGGTTCCCTTAGACGTTCTACAAGAAGAACTAAGGAAAACCTCTGGGTCTCATGCAGGCACCTCGTCCAACGTCCCTCCATCTAGTCCTTTGGACGAGGAGGAGACCGTTTATAGCTGTGCCATAGGCGTTTCGTCAAAAACAACGGAGCAAAGGCTCATCAATCTTAAGTCATGGTACCAAATCCCTGACGAACTTAATCCTAGATTGCCCGTCCGTGGAGAGTGGTGCTGTAGCCCTCGTTTTGGCATAGGCGTTTATGAGGCCTATTTTTTAGGGGGCTTGAGGCTTCCTTTGAATTCTTTTGCTAGAGAGTTATTGGTTAGATTAGGTTTAGGAGTCTGTCAGTTTAATCCCAATGCATGGAGATTGATCATCTCTATGCAAGTTTTGTGGAGAGAAGTGTTTGGGGGGGACCGTCCTCTCACAGTGGACGAGTTTCTCTACTGTTACAAGCCTTCTGAAATAAACCAATCCCTTGGCTTTTATCAGTTCATAGCTAGGGGCTCCAATTGTAGGTTGATTAAGTCTTTGGCCTCGTCTGATAGGAACTGGAAGACGGAATTCTTTTTCGTCTCTGGTATTTGGGCTGGGCACCCTGTGGACGTTGGTAGGGATACATTTGCCCCTTATAAGGGAAGCTTAGGGAACCTTCGTCCTGAGGGTAAGTCCTTTACCCCCAATTTTTTTTTTTTTTGTACTTATACTTTCAGTGTTTAACTTTCAATTGCTTGTTTGCTTTACAGCTGTTGCACGTCCTTCCCTAAGCAAGTTTCTTCGTGACCGCGTCCAAAGAGCTCGTCTACACCCTGACAGGGATTTCCACTCTTTGGTTTCCCTTAGACGTCTTGCTAAGTGGGGACTTGGTCCAATACCGTCCGACGAGGCCATCGCACACGAAGTCACTATTCGTAGACGTAAGTTCCTGACTTAACAAAGATATGTTTCTTTGTTTATTCTTTTCTCCTTTACTTTGGTTTTATTTTTAATTTTTATTTCCTTTCTTTGTAGGAATGACGACAATGAAAGAGAATAGGGGAAAGGAGCCTATGGGCGAGGGGAGTCGTCCAGAGGTCCATTCCCAGACTCGTCCTTCTGCAGGGGATAAGAGGAAGAGTTTGTCAAAAACTCTAGATTTGGGAAACCTTCCTAGTCATAGAGGGAAGAAGCCCAAGCATGGGTCGTCCCAAACGATGACCAAGTCTACCCTCCCCTCGTCTCAGACGTCAGTCCAGGTCTTGGACGTGGATTCTCCGACCCCTGAAGTTACTCCGTCCAAGACCCCTCCGTCGAGGTCCGCTGAGCCTACCTCGTCTCAGCCTCCAAGGATCCCCTCGAATCTAATTGAAAATGAAGATTTGGCTTGGGAACGATTCGAGAAGGTTGTGTTGGACGAGGACATAGCTGCGTGCTATGACATGTCTTTAAAAGATTTTGAACATTCCGGCGTCCACGTTCTTTTTAAGGTGTGTAACCTTACCTTTAGGTCGTCCTTCTTTCCTCCTTTTTTTTTTTTTTTTTTTTTTTTTTTTTTTGAACTTCCCCTCGTCTAACCTTTATCATATTTTGCCATTGTAGGCAATGTCCAAGTTCATCGCGGCGTCCAGGCAGGCCACTGATTTGGACAAGACGAGGGTCTTGCTGGAGACGAGGGTGCAGGAAGTGAAGGACGAGTGTAAGAAGTGGGCTGAGGTGGCGGCCAAGTCCAAGGACGAGGTCAGGGAGTTGCAAAACCACGCTGAAGAGTTGAAGGCTGACATCGTCGAGAAGGATACTCGTCTTGGCCACCTTCAACAGAGGAATGACGAGTTGAGTACCCTTCTCGAGAAAGCCAGGGAAGAAGCAATCGCTCAGTTCAAGGCGTCCAAGGATTACACTGATCTTTTGGACGCCAATTATGCAGCAGGATTCGAGGATTTCAGGATGGACGCTGCAGAGAACTTCCCTGGGTTGGACTTCAGTGTCATCAAACTCAACATTGGTGGTGCCACCACTAGCTCCCTCCTCCATACGAGCTCAGAGGATGTGAATATTAAGGACGACGCCACCACCCAACCCATTCAAGACGAGCCCAGTGACGACCCTCCTCAACCATGAAGACTTAGCTTTTATCTGCTTATTTCCTTGTTATATATGTATTTTTTTATTTTTGGTTTTGGCCCGTTGTTTTGGCCCTCTTGATGTAACTCAAATACAATTAGTTCGTCCAAGTTACTGGGACGAGCATATAAACACGTTTAATCTTGTTTAGGTTTTTCAGACGTTGGTTGTTTGTCATTATTGAATGCATGTTATTTCCCTTACTTTTTCATTTATTTGAATGTCGTATGGAATCACTTGCATCCCTGTACTCCCAACTTTCATTGTCCATGAATGTATTTGTTTTGAATATCATTAGATTCTATGGCATTCGTCCATGGGCATTATTTTTCAAACGTCATGGAGTTATATTTTCACTTACTTATTTGGACGGCTCTTTGCTCGTCCTTAGGGCTAAAATAAACGAATGAAGGGCTCATGAACGACTTGTCTAAGGGCTTGACTCCTTAAAGTAGCCCTAAGGATCACATGCATTCCTCGTCCATGATTATGGTCGTCTGTTATTTAGACGTTGCCTTGTCTAGGGTCGTCTGTTATTTAGACGTTGCCTTGTTTGTTTCCTTGAAGGAAAGTTTAGACGTTATGCCCCTTTGTCAACGGGTTTGCGCTCGTCTTTAACCTTGGTTTGTCTCATAGACGGGGTAATGGAGTTCGCCATTTAACCTTGGTTTGTCTCATAGACGGGGTCATGGAGTTTGCCATATTATCTGTATTTCAACACTCAAACCATACTCATTATTGAACACAACGTCGACAAGTATGGCACATAGTGCCTTATTATACAGACATGCAAATGTTACTTCGTCCATAGCTAGTGCAATAACTAAGCAGTTTGGGATAAAAACATTAATAAAAACATTACATAATGTTGAATAATAGCAGCAAGTACTCCTTTTGGATTCGTCCAACAGGGTCTCGTCCAAGCTGATACTGGATTGTTACTGGTAATACCTTCTCAGATGCTCAACGTTCCAAGGGTGTTCCAATTTTCTCCCATCCAATGCCTCTAAGTAGTACGACCCTTGTCTTTTGCAGTTGACAACCCTGTAGGGTCCTTCCCAATTGGGTCCCAACTTCCCATGAGCTGGGTTTTTGGTTGCAAGAGAGACCCTTTTCAAAACGAGGTCCCCTAAGTTGAAACGCCTTGGTTAACCATCGCGTCATATTGTCTGGACATGAGGTTTTTGTATCTCGCTGTTCTCTGCTCTGCGTCTGCTCTTACTTCGTCTATAAGATCAAGGTTAAGGCGCAGTTGGTCTTCGTTGTCCTTGGACTGGTACCCCGTCACTCGGTGATTGGCCATGTGAATTTCAGCGGGTATCACTGCTTCACTCCCATAAGCTAGCTTAAACGGAGTTTCTCCCGTAGGGGTTTTTGCAGTGGTTCTGTAAGCCCATAAAACGCCGGGTAGCTCGTCTGGCCATACTCCTTTTGCCCCCGTAAGCCGGGTTTTGATGATTTTTAACAAAGAGCGGTTTGCTACTTCCGCCTGACTGTTGGCTTGAGGGTGGGCGGGTGAGGAGTAATGATTGTCGATCCCGAAGTGTTTGCAGAAATCTCTGAAGAGGGCGTTATCAAATTGCCGCCCGTTGTCGGAAACTAGAACCCTGGGCACCCCGAATCTACACACGATGTTTTTCCAGACGAAGTTCTTCACATTTTGCTGTGTTATTTTTGCTAAGGGTTCTGCTTCTATCCACTTGGTGAAGTAATCAATTCCAACCACCAAGAATTTCATCTGTCTGGTTCCAAGTGGAAAAGGACCTAAGATGTCCAACCCCCACTGGGCAAAAGGCCATGGGGCCGTCATTGGAGTAAGATATTCTGCCGGTTGTCGGGGGATGCTGCTGAAACGCTGACATTGGTCACATACCTTGACGTACGCCTTCGCGTCTGCTTGAATGGTTGGCCAGTAATATCCTGCACGGACTACCTTATGAACCAACGCTCTTGCCCCCGAGTGGTTGCCGCACGCTCCTTCATGGATTTCTCTCAACACATAGTTCGACTCGTTCGGGGCTAAACACCTCAAGTAGGGCTGGGAGAAACCCCGTTTGTACAGCACTTCGCCCATAAGAATATATTTGGCAGCTCGGATTCTTACCTTCCTAGCTTCACCCTCGTCTTGTGGAAGCCTTCCATCTTGAAGATAGGCAATTATTGGAGTCATCCAGTTTTCTCTTTCTCCTACCTCTTGGATTTCTGGGAGGTCTATGCTAGGCATGTATTGAACTTCATCAATCTTGTCTATGGTTTCTCCTGAAGAGGCTGCTTTCGCCAAGGCATCTGCTTCCATATTTTCCTCCCTCGGGAGTTGGACAAATTTGGTGTCGTTGAATCCCTTGATGAGTTGCCTTACTCTATCCAGGTATTTCACCATTCGTTCTTCCTTGGCTTCACATGATCCATTTACTTGGTTAATGATCAACTGGGAGTCTCCTCGGACGACGATGGATTCGGCCCCCAGAGCTTTGGCTAACTCTAACCCTTTAAGGAGTGCTTCATATTCAGCCTCATTGTTAGTGGGTTGGTATTGTAGTCGGACGGCATATTCCAACTTATCCCCCTCGAGCGATCTAAGTACAACCCCAACTCCTCCAGAATGCAACGTGGACGAGCCGTCCACGTTGATATCCCATTTCCGAACTTCACTTAGTTCGTCCTGCTCTCCTTGCACAGGGGTAAACTCCGCGATGAAGTCCGCTAGCACTTGTGCTTTAATTGCCCTCCTTGGTTGGTACCTGACATCAAACTCGCTAAGCTTTACTGCCCATTGGACAAGTCGTCCTGCCGCTTCCAACTTATTCATTGCTTTCTTTAAAGGATGATCCGTTTGGACGTTGATAATGTGAGCTTGGAAGTAATGCCTCAGCTTCCTAGAAGCTGTAATTAATGCAAAAGCTAGCTTTTCCATGAAGGGATACCGTCCTTCCGCTCCTTTAAGTGCTCGGCTTGTGTAATAAACCGGTTTCTGCACTCCTGCTTCTTCTCTGACTAGAGCGGAGCTTACTGCATTTGTGGACACTGCCAAGTACAAGTACAATTCTTCACCAGGGACTGACGGGCTCAGCAAAGGAGCTTCGGCGAGATATATCTTCAAGTCTGCGAAAGCTTTTTGACATTCGTCCGTCCATTCAAACGCCTTTCTAAGAACCTTGAAGAATGGTAGACACTTGTCAGTGGCTCTAGAGACAAATCTATTGAGGGCGGCAACTCGTCCGGTGAGGGACTGGACTTCCTTGATATTTTGTGGAGGCTTCATATCCAATATTGCTTGAATCTTGTCAGGGTTCGCTTCGATTCCTCTTTGTGACACCATGAAACCTAGAAATTTGCCTGATGAAACCCCAAAGGCGCACTTACTTGGGTTCAACTTCATGTTGTATCGCCTGAGCGTGTTAAAAGTTTCTTGCAGATCGTCCAAGTGCTTTCTTTCGTCTAGGCTTTTTACTAGCATGTCGTCAACATAGACTTCTACATTTCGACCAATCTGAGGCCGAAACATGTGGTTTACCTGCCTTTGATACGTTGCCCCCACGTTCTTTAAGCCAAAAGGCATCACCTTATAGCAAAACAGGCCTTGACTGGTGACGAATGATGTCTTCTCTTGGTCTCTTTCATCCATTCTTATCTGGTTATATCCGGAGAAGGCATCCATGAAGCTCAGCAACTTATGTCCCGCAGTTGAATCCACCAATTGATCAATGCGCGGCAATGGGTAGCTATCTTTGGGACAGGCTTTGTTTAAATCAGTGAAATCCACGCACATTCTCCATTTGCCGTTAGCCTTCTTGACCATCACTACGTTGGCCAACTAGTCTGGATAATAAACCTCTCGAATGAAATTCGCTGCAGCTAACTTTTGAACTTCTTCTTTGATGGCATTATCTCTTTCGGGGGCGAACACTCTTTTCTTCTGTCGAACAGGCTTCGAGGAGGCGTGGACGTTGAGATGGTGGGTGATGACAGCGGGGTCTATACCCGGCATATCTTCATGCGTCCATGCAAACACGTCAATGTTTTTTCTTAAGAACAGGACGAGGTCTTCTTTTACCTTATCTTCCATTTCCACTCCAATCCTTGTATACCTCTCGGGTTTGTCTTCGTCCAAGGAGATATCTTCTAGTGCTTCAGTTGGCTTTGCCACAACTCGTCTTTCTTCAATATTCATCATTTGCGCTGGCTCGTCCATGGCTAACATAGCCAGGTAGCACTCTCTCGCTGCCAGTTGGTCTCCTTGTACCTGCCCTACCCCATGTTCCGTAGGGAACTTGACCGACAAGTGATAAGTAGAGGTGACTGCCTTCCAAATATTTAAAGTCGGCCTACCTATGATGGCATTGTACGAAGATGAACAGTCAACTACCAAAAAATTCACGTTGCTCGTTACCTGTTGTGGGTGTGTGCCTACTACCACGGGCAAGGTGATAATACCCACTGGCTGCACCTTCATCCCCCCGAATCCCACCAAGGGTGAGTTCACCGGACGAAGTTGGTTTCGTCCAAGCTTCATTTGTTGAAAAGCGGGATAATATAAAATATCCGCTGAACTTCCATTATCTACCAACACCCTTCTTGTTGTGTAATCTGCAATAAGTATAGTGATGACGATGGCATCATCATGGGGGTGATGAATCCTTCTAGCATCCTCGTCCGTGAACGTGATGGCCTGCTCGTTCGTTGTCCTATCCTCGGACAACCGTCCAGAGAGCTGGACGTTCTGCACTACCTTCAAGTATGACTTCTTCGCCTTGGACGACTGCGCCATCGAGTTTCCTCCTATGATCACTCTTATTTCTCCGAGCGGGGGACGTGGTGGCTCCTCCACTTTTGCTTTCAGCTTGTCGTCCTTGTGATCTCGTCCAAGGAAATTCCTTAACCTCCCCTGTCTGATAAGGTTTTCTATCTGCTGCTTCAAATCGAAACACTCGTCGGTGTCATGCCCGTGGTCCCTGTGGAAGCGACAATATTTGTTCCTATTGCGCTTATTGGGATCTCCCTTCATCTTTTCAGGCCATTTCAGGGAGGGGTCATCTTTGATTTGCATGAGCACCTGTTCTAGCGGCGCGTTCAACTGCGTGTACTGCTGGGTTCTTGCTGAGGGGCCTACCTTCTTGATGTCCCGATCTTTCTTATCTTCCATTCGCCCCTTCTTTGGACGAGTACCTTGTTCGGAGTGACGCAAGGGATTCTCCATTCTCTCAGCTCTCTTCCTTTTCTTGGCTATGATTGCGTCTTCTGCATTCATAAAGTTTTGGGCCGAATGAACGAGTTCGGCCATGGTCTGAGGCTCCTTTTCGTACAGCTTGTGGATGAATAAGTCAGAATTTACCCCATTGTGGAAGGCTGCCAACAGCAACTTGTCATCTACTTCGTCTACCGTCAGGGCTTCTCTGTTGAAGCGAGTGATGAAAGATCGCAAACTTTCATTCTCTCCTTGTTCGATGGTCAACAGGCTGGACGAGGAATGCTTATGCCTTTGTCCTCCAATGAAATTGTTAACGAACAATTTGCTCAACTCCTCAAAGGAACTTACTGTATTTGGCGGTATCTTACTGAACCACACCCGCGCTGGCCCTTTAAGGGTAGTAGGGAAGGCTCTACACATGATCTCATCTGGGACCCCCTGGAGATGCATTGTGGTCTTGAATGTGGCGATATGATCGAATGGATCCCTCGTTCCATCATACGAATCTAGGGAAGGCATCTTGAACTTTGGAGGTAATGGATGGCCATTGATTATAGCAGTAAAAGGGGAGTCCGTTCGATGGACTAAGTCTTCTACAGGATTTGCTCTCCTCATATTCTCCCGCATCTCATCCATGGCTTTCTTCATCTGGTCCATCTCCTTCTCCAAATGCGGCACTCTTCGTGAAGTGACGCCACGGGATTGGCTTTCTAGACCAGGATTCCCTCTGTCTTCTTGACTTTGGGCTTGTCCTTCAACGTATCCCTCATGGCGTTGTCTTCTCTCGTTGATCTCCCTCGTCAACTCTTGGTTTTGGCGGGTTAACTCCGCCATAGCGGCTGCCATGGACTGTATGTGTTGAACTGAAGATGGTTGCATGGCAGGAACCGACTGGCGATCTCGGTGGGGATTGCTGGAAGCATCCCTGCTTTCTTGATGGCCCGGGCTAGTGGCCCTCGATCTTGTCCGAACCATACAGCCTTTGTCGGAGAAAGCGTGAAAAGAGACTACTACAAACACCAAAATTCACGAACTCTTCCCCACAGACGGCGCCAACTGATGATGCTCCTTGCGAATCAGTAGGCTGGATGCTTGGACTCTAAGGATCTAAAAGGCCTGCAAGAAATATGATGAATCAAAGGAGACCGGGGTTGGCCGGTCTAAGACCCTTCGATGGTGAAGTTAGTCTTCCTTCTCAAAATGAAGAAACTTCCAATTTTATTAAGAGTATCTAGAAAGATTCAGACTTACCTCCTGTGTTGGAGAGAGGGTGCTTATATAGGGCTGAAACGACGGTTATTATCCTGCAACTGCTCCCTCATTTGTGGAAGCTAGGAGATAACCGTTATGGGAAGTTTGAAAATAACTTCTCTCTTATAATCATTCCACGTAGCGTGTATTTCTTAACTGAGTAACAGGATTTGTTGAGGCTCGTCCATCCTTGGACAAGTGCTGCTGTGGGAACCTTGGACGAGGCTTTGAATCCTTAGATCTAAATTGAAATGAGAACGGTTTATATGTATGGTTGCAGTGTAGGATTGTCGAGCTGATCTTGTGGGTGTGCTTTGTCTTTTTCCAGACGACAGCGCAAGGACGAGTGGATCAATGCCCTGGACGAGCTTGTCTCTGGACGACCTCGTCCTTGTGGATGACGTATAAGGACGAGCTATGCTAGGTACCATCACTCTCAGCATCACAATTTTTATTTTACAATATAACACATTAAAATAATATAAATAATATAATAAAATATATTTCATTCTCTCTCTAATTTTTGTTTCCCTTCCTCTCTCTCAACCATTGGTCAAGTACCACAGAGAAAACCCAATACACCCATCTACATAGCAACCACCCTCTCAACCACACCACCTCCACATAGCAACCCAGTCACCACCACACAGCAACCACCATGACACCAAACCCACCACAAACCTAGCAAATATCCAGCCACAAACCAACCACAAACCCATTAAAAAATAACCAAACAAATCCGGAACCACCAAGCCACCACCATGCCCACTACCATCACCATGAACCCACATCAGCAAACCACTGCCACGGCAACCCCCAACTCCACCATCACTAGACAAACCCAGTATAGAAATTCATCCGAACTACCACCAGTACAACCCATTTCAATAGTTGATTTTCCAAACACAAAATCAACAAAATCAAACCATAAACAACTCAAAATCACCCTAAACCCCACCAGAACCCATCCCAAACCCAACTTAAAATCAACCCAAACCAAAATCAACTCAAAATCAAACTCATATGAAAACTGTAGGGATAAGGGCTCAAAATCATATATTGGGTCTTGAGCTTTGTCCGAGGATGATGTAAGGTCCGAGGAGAGATAAACAATTACAAAAAATCCCAGGCTAGAGTTTGATAAATATGAGATGAATGGGGACGATCCGAGGAAGGAAGCTCCAAAAATATCTAAGGAAAAGCTGCTACCACTGCATTAAATATGCTGCAACTACTCTTCTGGCCGCATTTATGTGGAGAAGACCTCTGAATAGTATGGTCTTGGCTACTGCGACTCATAGAAAGTTAAAAAAGGGTATTTGATGGGACGAACACTCAAATGAGGGCTCGGATGATCAACAAGTGTAAGATCAGGATGGTCTAGAAAGAACTATATAATGTGAAGAAATCATTCATAGAAAAGGGGGAAAAAATCAAGAAAGAAACACTGTAGCCTCTAAGAGCCAAGTGTAGAACCAAATTAAAACATTATATACCAGGATTAATCTCCTCGGACCTCAGCCAAGGGCCATTTCTTAAAGTTAAACTTGTCTATTATATTCTTCTTATAATCTAAACCCGTACTATTGATTGTCTCATTCAGACTAGCCTAGTTTTTTTTACCTACTCTTTACAAATTTATTGGTTTTGGGCATTTTGGGCTAGTCCATTCGCTGTTTGGGCTTGAGCATCAAATCTGTGTTCTTACAAAAACCCAGTGCAAAACCCTCCAGAGATGCTGTGATATGACCTCGCCTTTGTCGCTGGAGCCACTATCGATGTTGCTGGAGTTGTCGATTTCACTAAAGATGAAGATTTGACCTTGCCGTGTGTGTGGGGGTATGGGTTTGGGATGTTAGTGTTTTGTAAATGTTATGCAAAATTAGTTTGGCTTGTGACGAAATAGGTTTTGCCATGAGAGAATTAGAACTGAAAAAGAAGAAAAAGAAAAGAAAGAGAGAGAGGAAATGAGAGTGACCAGTGAGGAGAGGAGTTGAAAGACAAATATCAGTTAAAGCAAACAGTGAAAATTGAATAAAATATTATATTCTGTTTTACAATTGAGCTACAATATGATTCTACATTTAGAATCACACTGTAGCACAATTGCAAATTTTTTTGCAATAGTAGCTTTTTACAAGTCCGGTTGAAGAGGTCGTTTTGGGCTTTTATGCTAAATTGCACCAATATATGGCATAAATCATTCCCAATGTAAATGTTCTTAGGTGGCTTTATTCCTAACCATTGGCACCATAATTGATGGTGTGAGAAAAGTTCTTTTGAAATTATCAAAAATTTATCTTTTCCATCTTGCATAATTCATACTACTCCATAAATGGTAGTGAGTCTATTTATATATATAAGAAATGTTATGTTCATAATATTTTCACAACACTTTCATAATAAATTTTAAGTAGTAGGTTATTATTGATTGTTATGGGTGGACAAAAAAAAAAAAAAAATTTAAGTTGTTGATTCAAATTAAAACCAATAATAATTTGTCATTTATGATTTGCTGTGAAAATGTAGTAAAAATGTTGTAGACGTAGCACTCTTCTTTAAATATTGGTATAGTTTTCCATGGATTAGTTAAATGATAAATGCATTACATTATAATGATTACAAACAGGATAATAAAGACTTTGCAGTTAGGGGCGAAAGTATAAATATATATATATATATATATATATATATATATATTACGAAATTTCAAATAAGTATTCATTTAGTATTAATAAATTGTCAATAAGGACTTACAAGACAAAAAATTAACTGTCAAATAAAGATACAAAATCATTGTTTTTTAATATATTACAATACAATCATTATGAAAAGAGAATTTGGTGTGCATATTTGATGTGTGCGTCTAGTAAGGGCAAAATAATTTTGTTTTAAATTCTTTAAAGGGCACAGTTATTTATTTTGGGTAAAATTGTATGATTAGAATTAATTTTTTTAGCTTTGAAATTGGAAATTTTTTGTTGTTGGACTAATTTTTTTGGGTTTGTTAAATTTGTTTTTGATAATCTATATATTTTTTTATGACCATTAAAAGGATCAATAATATTGTTAAATGGGGCCAATTGTAATTTTATTGGACCAAATTGCTTAAATTAGTACATATATATACCCACACACACTAGTTTTTTTTTTTTTTTTTGGAGCAATTTTCTTGTTCATTCAACATAAATTTGCAACAAACTTTTGAACACTAAAAACTAAGACTCAAATACACCAAAAAGTGTGTTTTGACTTAGAATACCCAACATACAAAAATATGACCCTAACAATAGGAATTATGTGTTATTATGACAAAGAAAAGTACTACTACCTATATTTATAGTATAGGTTAGAATAATTAGTGTTATACCCTAAAATTGAAAGAGGTATGACTAGCAATTTTCACCCCCACAAAAGACTCACCCCAAAAGAGACTCACCCCACCTAAAATTCTTCATAATCACTTATTTAACTTAGATTGACTTAATACACAAGTAACGTGATATGTAATAAACACTAAGGCAACACATTCATTGTCCAAATCCAAATATTACAACTCAGGTGGTCACATGGGAGCACCTTCCAAACACCAATAGCCAATGAAACACTTTGTGCTCTAATTACCTAAAGGCATTAGCTTAACACTGACTATCCCAATTATATATGCAAATAATTAACGTCCCCATAAGATGCACTTGCCTCGTGCATCTCATTTTTATTAATTTCAATTATAATATTCTATACACGACATCTGAATGAGAGTATGAGATGATGTTATCTTCAATTTTTTTCACCAAAAATTCCAAAACAACATTAACTATATAATAGACAATAATATAATCAAATATAAGTCATTTCCATCTCAATGGCAGTGTCATCTCCTAAAACAACATGGATGTTTGACTTTATTTTGTTAATTATTTGACATGAATCTTTTTTCTTTTTTTGGTGGAGTTTCCAAATATTTGACAAGTTCAATGTCGAAGACTAGGTATTTAACTCATGAATATATATATATATTTTTAATATTCATACAGCTACTGGTATATTTCTTAGATGCTCTCTTACTCGCTTTACTTCATCTTTTCCATGCAGCTTCTTCGAGACTTCAACAGAACTATGAAGAAATATTTGGGCTCATTTGTTTCTTTCCTGCTAATTAATTCGGCTTTCCATTTTGTCAATCTCGTATATATGTCATTGAATTGCTAAGAATGGAGATATTCAAATGGAAGATTCTGTGCATGAAAGTCAAGAAAACACATCCGCTCGTATCATAAAAGTAATTGACTGAAAGGGAAAATTAACAAGATCTTGTTAATTCAAAGAAAAACCTTACTAATATATAGAAGGTTCAGTTAATGTATGTCCTTATATAATATATTAATTATTAATTTTAAGAAAAATTGAAAAAATTATCAAAAAAGTTAGCCATCTTTTTATTTTATGACAAACAAAATTCTTAAAATGATTTATTAATAGATTCCCTAAAAGCATACATCAGTCAAACTCAAATATACATATAGACATATAGTACTATTGGTGATTGTGTTATTGATTGTGATTGAGGTTTAATAAAAGTTTTGTAACTCAATTAGTATTTTTTTTAATGTTTCGAATGGAGACACCAAAAATTCAACCTCCGTTATAGCTACTCAATTGTCAAAGGTCAAAAAAAAGAAAAGAAAAGAAAAAAAGAAGTTGAGATTAAAATTCCAATTTATTTTGTTAGAAGTCTAGTTAAGGTCAGTCAAAATAATTGATACATAATATATCATCTTCGAGATATTTAGGTTGATTTTAATCCTAATTATGCGGGTGTCGGAACGTGTATCTTGTAGAAACTTTGTTTTTACGATGGTTGACTGGCTCTTTCCCTATTATTTTCAATCAGAATTTAAAGTCTATGTTAGTTTCTCCTAGCCATGAAGCTGCATTTTCCACATCGGTTTTCATCTCTGTAAATATAAAAGCATATCTCCAGGTGTGTGTGTGTTTCCTTTTGTCGAAAATGTACAAAAACAAGAATAAATTTGATACGTTGTCCCCCTAAAAAGTTCCTTAGGAGGACTAGGATCAGTACTTGTGGAACACTATTCATCGCCTAACAATTTTAGAATCTGCAGTTCTTGTCTTTGCCATACATCTATCTACGAGCGAATGCGAAAAGCTGATGTAGTTTCGGTACAGTATTTTTGGTTTCTTCAATTTGAACTATTTCACTGGCCAGTTTTTTTTTTTTGGAATGCATAAAGTTACAATAGATCGACTACATTATTTTTTATTTGTTCAATTCGCACTGTTTCACATTATAATAAAATATTAACACAATAAATTGACACAATATTTTCACAATTGAGACGTTAATTCTTTATAGGTTAAAATAAAATATCATATTAGAACCAACTACAATTAAAAATGAAGGTATTATAAAAAAAAGTGCTACATCCACAATATTTTTCACAACATTTTTATAAAAAATCATAGGTGGTTAATGAAACTTCCATTTTACCTACCAATAGCAATCTGTAACCACCTATAACAACTTACTACTTATAATTTGTTGTGAAACTATCGTGGACATAACATTTTTTTTTGTGAAAATGTTAAGACATTTTGTTATTGTCACAACACACACATATATAAATTAACTCCCTTATTTAAGATGAATCTATAATGTCTATTCTCCCATCTAAATAGTGTATAAATTTAAAGACAAAATTTAGTTACAAAATTAATTATAGGTGAATTTTGACAAATCTACTATTAGATTACATATTCTTCTTAAATCTTTCATACTTGCAAAATTTTTAGAAAATTAAATATTAATAGCTATATCATCAATAGATTATTTAAATTGTAAGTTTTTATAGTTTAAAGTTATGCATAAATATAAACTTATAGATTATATAATAAATAATATCTAATTGATACAAAATTTGACATGTGCATTAAGAGCATAAATAATATTCAATTTAACAGTTAGATTTTTAAAATATATATTAATGAGTTTGTTATTTTAATAATTGTTATCCCAAAAGTTTTGGGCATTCTTGAGGATATTGCCATATTCCCATAATTATAACTTGGTCCATAAAACATTTAGCCCATTAATGTTATACCAGTCACTGTTTCAGAATTGCCCAAGCCCGTATTGCGAAGCTCTGCATTCCTCTTTTCTGTTATCCACATTCCACACACCCACACTCTGTCTCTCTCTCTCTCTCTCTCTCTCTCAGTGACAGTGTGTAGTAGAGAATGGCATCTCTGCAACTGCCATCATCCTTGCATGGTGAACCTTTATCAAACTCAACTATGTTCATGGGGATGAGGGCCCCACTCACCTTCTCACCCTATACTCTCTCTGGTCTATTTCTCACACTCTCTTTTCTCATTTTCTGTCTCTATTCTTCTCCTGTTGCTAATGAAAATAACAAATTAGAAAAGGAAAGAACAGAAAACTTTGAACTATATTCTGTTTTAGCTAATGGGTCTCTTTTGTTTCCATCAATAAGAACTTTGAAAGTTTCAAATTTGGTTGTGTGTTCTTATTTTCTCTGAGTTCACATTAGGGGAGTTATTTGTTCATCTCTCTTTTGTTAATATAAAGTTGCTAACCTTGATTGCAATAATGGGTCTTATTCTGTATTATTAATATGTGGTTGTTCAATTCAGGAAAACATTTGCATTCTCGAAACCAATTTGTTGTATTTTCCAAGAAGCTATGGGGTTTGGAGGAGGCTATGAGAATCAGAAGGTACATGACTTTGAAGGGTTATTAAGACCCCTTTTTTAGTTATGCAATAGTCAGTATGTGTGTTTCTTTCAGGGTTGAATCAGCTTTTGTGGCTTAGAAGCTTACTTTATGGAATTTATAGAGGTTTTCTGAAAGTTGCTTGGTAATGATATTAATTAATTGTTTGTGCCGTTTTTGAGGGCAGCAACCCCTTACCTAAGGTTATCAAAAAATGTGAGCCCTAGTTATAAGTTCAAGAAAATGTGTAAATGATTTTAAAACAATTCAAAAAAGATAGTGAAGCAAAACCTCTTATGGCTCTCATTCAATGGAAAAAGAAATAGAGGCTTAGGTGCCATCAATGTGAACTCATTTCCTTCAAAAGTACTACTGCATGAGTATTTCTCTTCCTCCAAATGTACCACATGAGACAAAGTGTGATGACATTCTATATAATGCAACTCCAATGAATACTAAAATGATCTTTCCAACAAAAAAATAAACCCACCACTGGCCCTTGCATAATCCAAGAAATCCCGACCAAAAATCAATATGAAAAACCAATAGGCTTCAATAATAAGATCAATGTTGAATGATTGCATTTAAGGCGGTTTAACTCATCTGCAACTACTACACTTTTTTTACATCTACAATTGCTATGGCATATTAGATGATGATTTGGGATTCTTTTTATTCTCTGTTCTGCCTGGTGAGGTAAAAATGATGAGGGAAACTATTATTTGATTTTACATAAACCTAGGAAAAGAGGGAAACCACTAAAAAGGAAGAGCTGCACAGCCTGCACTATGCCGGTCCTTCAGTCCCTTTGCTCATGCATGTGTGTTCTTGATTAATTTTTTTTTTTAATATGATTATGTGTGTGTGTGTGTGTGTGTGTGTTTTTTTTTTTTTAATTGCTCTAATACTGATGTTGGCATATGGTGCCATGTAGAGGATATGTGTATGTCAATCTATTCTGTAGCTTCTTTCTATATCATAATTGTCACGTTGATTCTGTTTGAATTGTTAAGGTTGAAGTTGGAAATTCAACCTGCATTCTCTTTCAGGCACTTTGAGGAATGGAGTAGGGTCATTATCAATGTGCTTTTTCTGGGCATAAAACGTTTGGACTATAAGTGGTTCATTGCATTTCATTGCTTCATCAGAAGGTTGTAGTGATTCTTAGTTTGTCTCCTTGATATATTCTTTGTTTGTATGTAGAGAACGTGAGCTTACAAGTGTGACAAAGGTCAAAAGAAGGCCACCATTGAGGCGGGGAAAGGTATCACCACGTCTTCCCATGCCTGATCACATACCGAAGCCTCCTTATGTAGGTTCAAATTTGTTGCCGGAAATTTCAAGTGAATGCCAAATTCATGATTCTGAAGGCATTGCTCGCATGAGGGCTGCATGCGAGCTTGCTGCTCGTGTCTTAGACAATGCAGGAAAATTGGTTAGGGTAAGCTTTATGGCCCATGTGAAATTCTTTGTTGTGTTGTGTAAATAATAAGATCTATAAGGTAATAAGGTTCATAATGTTGTTCTACATGCGTAACCTGTGTCTGAGTATTGGTTCTAATGTATCCTACCAAAAAACATTTGTCTAAAATCACTTGCATATTTCTAGGCGGGCTCACAATATGAGTTAAGTTCTCTTTGTTAATTTAACTTAAAATGCAACTCAAGTTCAACTTGACATGTAACTCCAAAACCTTGCATGTTTATATTTGGGATTTTGGTTTCAAGCTCTGAGCAGCTGTTGACCTAACATTACATTTTAAAAGTGACTAAAATTTTCCAAGCTTAATGAACCCTTTGGTATACTGGATTTGATCTCTATTACTTGGTGACTTCATATTCACATTTCAGCTGTGAATAGTTTGCAGTGGTTGTCAACTGTGGATTTCATATTTGCTGCTGTCTTCTAGAGATGTATTAGGTCAATAAAAGGCCTTTAGCATAAATTCAGGTGAGCTTTGATATAGAGTTGTATCCTGTCAGAAAGATGTCCTGGTTGTTGCAAGTTGCAACATATTTTGGGATGGTAGTTATTGAGTATACGAGGTGCATTTCATGGATGAATGGAATGCCTAGTGCGTAGGCTATTTTTTCCTTCTGCAAGTGTCTTTCACAATATGATCAGGATGAGGAATATCCATGAGGATGCAGTTTTCTTTGATGTGATAAAAAGAAAAAGAAAATTTCTCTTCCATTTTGCCTCTTTAAAAGTGGAACAGGTCTTGGAAGTTCACCCTCCTTCCTTTATCCGTTGTCATGATGGACCACATGCTTATTGTAAATCTAGTCATGCTATCCCTCTATTGGATTATTAAAATTGGTCTTTGGTTGACATGTTTTTGTATCTTAACAGCCGTCTGTTACAACAGATGAAATTGACAAAGCAGTACACCAAATGATTATTGATGCTGGTGCTTATCCCTCACCTCTTGGCTATGGGAGATTTCCAAAGAGTGTATGTACATCGGTTAATGAGTGCATGTGCCACGGAATACCTGATTCTCGCCAGTTACAGGTTTGGTATGCTATGACTACGTATTGACACCTTCATAGGAAGCCATATCATTCATCAATAATAGTCTTCTCTTGTGCAGGACGGTGACATAATAAATATTGATGTAACGGTCTACCTAAATGTACGTTCCACTTAATGTGCTAACTTTTCATATATGCTTATTTGGATATGTGAATAACTGTTTGATGTCTTGATTGAATATCCTCACAGTAAAGTGTATTGAGCATTGATTTGACCATCTGTGTATCCTATACTCCTGATTTTTAAGTTTTTTCATATATACTATTTGTACGTTCTTCATAAGCTAGATGCATATCAAGTGCTTGTAGTATACTGGATAAAGTATCTAGAACGATCGGTCTCTAAAGCTTAAAACTGGTAGTACCTAGTGCACAAAGCTTTCATTTTTACTGGCTCTAGGAGAGGTCGTGTTTTACCCCAATTTATAGACAGAGACTGATTCTTGGACCCAACTTGTGATTTGTGACTTTTGGTGGAGGACACTTGCCATCGTACCAAGCCTGACCTATCTCTAAAGCTTCATTCTTGCAATATAGTTTTATTTGATGTAGCTGCAAGCACATGGCACCAAGGATCCGGCTTTGATAAATGCCATGAACAGAGATTCTTTCCCCCTCTCTTTTTATGTTTGTTTAATTTGTAAACCCTTTGGGGTCAAAATTTATTTATTTAAAAAGAGAGATAGAGAGAGAGAGAGAGAGAGATTCCTAGGCAAATTATTATGATCTAGCATCCACACTACCTTGTATGGTTTTAGATGTGGTTCCATTGGTAGCTTCAACCTCTTAACGAGTTGGATACGCATGGATGCAGCCTTTTTTTTTTTTTTTTTTTTTTTTTTCTCGATTCGGTTTGAAATGGGCCTAAATAGGCCTCAAATCGGTTTGATATGGGCCGAAATAATTTTTTAAAAATAAAAACATAAAATATATCATCAAAACACACTGTTTTGACAGCCTGCTTTAAAGAAATAATCCTAAAATCATCTCAAAGCCTCTCTTGTTCCCTCCTCCCTCCGTCTCCTCTCTCTCTCTCTCTAACCCACGGCTCCAGCACTCTAGCTCTCCCTCAGACTCCCCCCGTCTCTCACTTTATTATCTACTAATGCGCTTAAATCGGTATATGTTTACCTTTTTATGAAAAAAAATGCTTAGCAATATATAGAAAAAAAAAAAAAATATATTTATTAATTTATTAGTAAACGTATCCTGCTGTACTTGTATCCTATTTTTTCAAAAATTGCTGTGTCACCACACTGCACTCGCACCTGAACCTAAACCTGAACCCGAATTTGCACCCGTGCTTCCTAGCTCAACAGTAGCTTTAGAAGCAACATTCATCTCGCTGCCACCATCAATAATAAGCATTCGACTTTCAGTTTTACAACGCACTATGGTCCTAAATATTGATGTACACTTCCAATCGTCCTCTTACTTGGGTATAGCTTGAATACGCCTAACAATTGACAGAAGAGATGCATCTTCCCATGTCAACATGATCCTAGATAAATTTTGTCAAGCGGCTGAAGAAGATTTTGGCAAGGACTTGTGATAGGATTTTTGCTCTGATAGCAATTTGATGTAGGACAAATTAGGGATTTGTCTACGTTTAGTTGGGTTGGTTTAGGGTTAGGAAAGAAGAAAAATTAGAGAGAAGTTAGGGCTGTAATGGCTGTTTAGGGGCTGTGTAAACAGTAGCCGTGAACCTTAGAAAGAATAGAAAGAGAGCCAACGTGCTTATTGCTTAAAACACTCAATTTTATTAATCAACTCATTCTATTTTTCTTTGAATACATTGAGCACAATATACTCTTGAACTAGTAATATAGGATTCCTACTAGTATTAGGAATATTAATAAAACTTAATAAATACTAACTTGGACCCAAAATAAATAAACCTAAGATACTTAGAATACCTTAGAAGATTCTAGACTCAACTAAATTACCAAAATACTCTTAATTCGCAGGAATTGCATAAATCACAGATTTGCCCCTCAATATAAAACTGACCTTAACTAATAAAATGAAAACCCAAATTAAAAACTGTTTTAACCCTAAAAGACTCAATACTTAGACCATTAAAAGGGCACTTCTTTCACTTCAATTGAACTTCACATGAGGACTCAATAGAATAATTTTTGAATAGGCGATTTTGCAAAGTAATAGCATATTTATCTTCCATGACTCCATCACCCTCTCTCTCTCTCTCTCTCTCTCTCTCCCCCCCCCCCCCCCCCCCCCCTCCCTTTTTTCATTCTTTAGGCAGGTACAAAATCCTAAAATCTAAAACCTTTTCAGCAGTAGTATGATATGAGAGGACAGATGTTCCGTGCTTGTCCCCATTTGGTAAAATTGCTAGAGAAAGTGAAGGAAAGTATAAATGTTTCTGTACTCAATTTAACCACATAATCACACTAAAGTTTTGCTTAGGAGTTCCAAGGATTTAAATTTTGACGTTGGATTAAAGTTCTGTCAGACAGTCACCCTGGAATTGGAATAACTTGGTTAATATATATATTTTTAATTTATAAGTTCCTACTGCTAAGGAGTTCTCGATTCTTAAGCCTTTTAATATGAAGTTGCTCTCCATGAATTCAGAGCTCTGTGGATATATTCTTTAAAGATCTTGCTTTTGTAAAATTGGGATTTTAGATTTTTATGAAGCTGAAACGGTGCCTTCCTTTTTTACATTTTTTGGTAAGTTACACACGCACCCAATAAGTTTTGAACCCATGTCCTCAACCCTCCTACTGCTTATAAGGGGAGGAGGTGCCATTGGCATAACTGCAGTTTTTTCTAGAGAAGTAAATAAACTTTCAACCAACGTTTGACTTTTCCTCTCCCTTTTGCTATGGATTTGGTTTGGGTGTTCTTGCTAATTTTGATAACTTGAACTAGCTCTCTGATTTCCCCTCTAAAATTCTCTCTTTCCTTGATTCATATTCAGACTTGAATCATAAACCCACCACAAGCACATGTAGACAAATTCCCAAAATTTTTTTTTTCTCATTGTCATTTATGATGCAATTGGTTTGCTCTTTACCAAAGTTTGATTTCTGAAAAAGGCGCACACGTGTGCACACACACAGGAACTCATATATAATATTAGAAGATTTGTTGCTGAAAAGGTCTGTAGGTTCTTGCTGTAGATAATGTAAGGTATCTGACTCTTTCGGTATTTCTATTCTACTTCTTTAAAGCTAGAAGTTGATTTCTTTCTTTGTATGTTGTGTAGGGATATCATGGAGACACATCAAAAACATTTTTTTGTGGAGATGTTAGTGATGAGATGAAACGCCTTGTGAAGGTAAATGTTTGTTTGATCCCCACAAATGGGGTAACAACTAACATATTATGTTGGACATGCATGTAGCAATTGTTTTAAGTTGGATGCATAGTTTCTTCTCAACCATTGTTGTTCTGGAAAGCTTTGTACCAATTTATCAAATAAATTATCAATTGCGCATCAAACGTTGCCTCACTTATAGCTGTTCAATCTGTGTAATGTGGCAGGTTACTGAAGAGTGCTTGGAGAGAGGCATAGCTATTTGCAAAGATGGTGCTCAATTTAAGAAAATTGGAAAGAGAATTAGGTACTGCTTCTTGTGCTCATGATATGTTGGATCAGAAAAGAAAAGACATTTTTGTATAAGACTTAAGTGTCAACTAACAAATGGTTAGAGTATGTGAATGTCAATTTGCAGACACCAATTAAAATGTCAGATGCTATTAGAAATAGATCCATGTCCACAGTATAATAGCCTATTTAGATTCTACAGTGAAATATGTTGAAGTAATTTTGTGCTTTATACTTTACTATTGATACTAGCATATATATTTTAACTCATTAATGTAATAAAGTTTGCTCATCTATTGAGCATTATTTTAATGTATTCAACTCAGAACCTTATGAAAAAAAGTTTCAATTCAGAGCCTGTGAAGAAAAGAACTACCCACCAAAGAGAAGCACAGGGCTTGATACTTGGCAAGCTATGCTCGGTTTGTTTTGGTGTAAAACATTTTCCAGTATTTGGTACAATTGAAAATCTTGGTCTGTTGGTCAATGGAAAACCATTTTTACAATAAAAAAACAAAAACCCCCAAAGAGGTATAAAATGTTTTATGCTTCTAAGCATAAAGCAAGCGTAAAACATGTTCCATGGCTTCCCATCCCCACAGAACATAACAATAACAACAAAAAAAGAGAAGAAAAAAAGCTCTCATCTCAACTGTAAGTTTTTCTAGTTGCTCTAGATAGTATTCATGTTGTGGATGAAAGTTATTGTTTAATTATATGAAATATTAATGATTTTATGTGCTAGTGAAATAGAGGAAAGCGTTTTTGCAATATTTTCTAGCGCCGCAATGAAACACAGGAAAAAATTCATTTTCCTTGTAAACATTTTTCCCGGGAAATATTTTATGTTGAAATGGAGCATTGGAGTGAACATATAGTCTTTTGAGAGAGTTAATGAGTTAGTTATTTGTAATCAAAGAACATAGGAAAAAACAAGTGCTCTGCATCAAAGTTTGAATTTTGACTATGGCCTTGTACAACTGTCATAAATAAACTTTACCAAAATCTTTTTGTAATACACTATATCTGGGAAACCTTTTAAGGTAGTAAGGTGGATCTTATAATAATACTGAAATCAAAAGGAAAACTGTAATTTCAAGTATGAGTAGATTTAGTACCTTGGCCTACTATGACTTGGTTATAAAATATTAGGGGTAGGTGTAAGAGATTCTTTGTCTTCTTCATAGTGTTTGTTTGGCATTGCTGTAGGAAGTAAAGCTTTACTAGTAGAGCTTTTACAATATTAAGCTTTAACTGAAAAGCTCTAGTGTTTTGAGTGTTTGGCAAATTACAGAGTATAGTGCTTTAAAGTTTTGGATTTATAAAGCTTGAACAGCAAATTGTAGAGTGTTTTCTTACAAGTTTCAGCCTTAAGGACCCTTTAAAGCCAGTGTTGTTATAAGTGCGCTTAGATATGGTTAAAGCTCAAAACCCCAAGGTCTAAGCACTTTGCTTGGCCGAAGCGAAGATCATTTAAAGAAGCGTGCCTTAGGCATGCGTTTTAATTATATTGCTAAAAAAGATATTAATTTTCTTATGTGGATCATTTGGAGGGCAAGGAATACACGTACCTTTGAAGGGATTGAAAGATCGATTCATGAGTTGAAGCTTTTTTTTTTTTTTTTTTTTTTTTTTTTTTCAGACTTTGTGTGATTTGGCAAATGCTTCGGGTGTCTTTTCTTTCATTTCTTTACTTGATATGCTTGATTTTTGTACTTGCATTGTTACTTAATTTTTTGTTATTGCTTTTCTAGCGTACTGCCTGTGTTTTTCCTCTGTATTTTCTTACATCTTTCTCCAATAAAGTTTATTACTTATCAAAAAAAAAAAAAAAAAAAAAGATATGAATTGTTAAAATTCATTGCTTGATCTTGAAGGAAATGACATGGACCATTGATTTACTATAATGGCTATGTATTTTTATAAAGTACAAGAGAATTATGCAAAATATTACACTTTCTATGACTAGATTATTATCATATTGTCCATTGATAATTTTTTTCAATTTTCTATATAAAAATTTTAAGAAATTGATTAACTTAAGTTAAAATTGAACTTACAAGCATTGATCAATTGTACTTACCTAATAGGTAAAATATAAATATTTTGAGTTTTCATTTTATTTTTTATAATATTATGTGAATATTTCTATCTGAGGTTATTAGATATTATATTTGAAAAATGTGCGCTTTCTTTTAATCAAGTGTGTGCTAGCGCCTAGGCTCCAAGAGGTCTGTTCACTTAAGACTTAAGTGCACTTGACACATTTACTGACACTGCTTAAAGCTCTTTTTTAGTGGGTTTCCACACACTTAAATATTTTTTAGCTCCAAGAGCTCTTTAAGGCTCTGCTTAACGTAGAGCCAGAAAGAGTCAAAACCACTTCATTGGCATGCTGATGATTATGTAAGAAGTTGAACATGAAATTGGGTGGGGCCCAAACCTTATGTTGGGTGAGGATTTCTTCTCCTTGTAAATTGGTTATAACAGGCCCAATATGACTTATAAAAATTGTAACTACACCTCACTTTATGTTTAGGCATTGTGTATAATAGATGGATGTGTTTCACATAACAGTATAGACATAATTCACTGATTGTGTTTGGTAATATTATAATTGACTTACTTATGCATTCTGTTATCCCTGACTTTACTCTTCCTCCCATTTAAAATGTTAAATTCTCACTTGTTGGGCCCCACTTATTAAGGGGAAGTTTAGGCCTACAAGTGAGGGGGAGTGTTAGACTTATGGTTAAGTGATTAAATTCATCATTTCTTAAGAGCTTAAGCTTTTGGGACAATTAATAATTTAATATGGTATTAGAGCATGAGATCTTGAGTTCGATTCCTGTCTCCTTCACTCTACCTCCCATTTAAATTCTCATGTGTTGAGCTTCACCTATTAAAAGGTAGTTTCAGCTCACACGTGAGGGGGAGTGTTAAAAATATGATGTTAAATGATTAAATTTACCATATTTCGATAGCTTAAGCTCTTGGGACAATCGGTAATTTAACAATTTGCAACCTTATAATTTGTTTCAATGCATGATACATGATCATTTTATTTCATGTTATGTAACAATGATTGATTTCACTTGATTTTGAGTTGTTTATAACAATTATATTTTGGGTGGTTATCTCAGTGAGCATGCTGAAAAATATGGATATGGTGTGGTGGAGCGTTTTGTTGGCCATGGTGTGGGAACTGTATTTCACTCTGAACCAATTATATATCATCACAGTAAGTGACCTATTGATTTCAGTATTTTGCTTACCTGATTACTTTATTGGCTTAGGAAGAATTAAACCATTAGAACTAAACATTATGTACCATTGAGTAAACATTGGAACTTTAAGGGGACTCTTTATCTTAGTGAAAAATCTTGTGATGATTAGTCTTATGTTGGTACCAACAAGCAACAACCTTGTAACGAGGTTCTTTAAGTGAAGCAAATATACCATTATTTCTCTTATATTCCTTGCCATAAGATCAAATTTGTGAACTAGGCTGCTTGTTTCTTTCATTGATTCATTTTGATTTTTTATTTTTTCATGATTATGTTGTTGATCTTATAGATGTTATTTTCTCAAGTGCTGGCAAGTTGCGTGACTAACTCCACATTGCGTGTTGAGTTCCAAAGCAGTTTTGAGTTGATGATTACTAAAATTAATATCAATTGTTGTAGAATTTATTCCCCTTTGTGAAGGAATCTTCATTTTGTACTCCAATTTGTATCTGAAATATTGTTGTACCATATAATTTGTAGTGAAAATAAATGACAGCTTTAAATGATGAGGTTTATTACACTACATACATTTTAGCTTGATCTGTCTAGGTAGTGCTTAGTAGAGTGCATTAGTTCTGATCTGGGGTATCATTGGGTGCTCAACTACTTGTTGACTCGAATTTAGCTTATATTTTATCATTAAAATGAATGTCTTTCTTCTTACTTCCCTCTCTATATTGAATTGTTATGGTTATTTTATCAACTGTTCCTGGTTGATTTGATGATGGATTGGTGGATAATCTTGAAAGCCTGGTAAAAGAGCAAGTAATTATAAAATGACTGCAACCAGCTCTAAATTTGATTTGTCCAAATATCTGCAATGAGCTGTGGTCATGCCAAGAGCCTTGTGGCTTAGTTCTCCCATATAGAGGAGAAACTAGGTTCAAATTCCTCAGGGTGATGCTAGGGGGATGCTGTTAAGTCATTATTCGAAGTTTCCTGTGCTTGTTGAATGTATTAAGTACTCGTTGACATATTTTCTTTATTGTCTGACAGGCAATGACGAGGCTGGTTTCATGGTAGAAGGTCAGACATTTACTATTGGTGAGTGCATTACCCTGTGCCTGTAAAGTAGGTGGTAATTTTATATTATCTTTTGCCCATTTAGTATTTAGACTGGAACTATATTGGTAGTTTTAACCATGTGGAGAATATACTCGAGTGATTGAAATGATAATAATAATAATATTAACACCAACACCACCAACACCAAAAAGAAACAACAGCAATAACAATAATGTAGATGCTTAGTCTCTTGCACCTGAAAAGAAAGAATAAGGTAGCATCCCAAACCTTTCCCTGAATCCCTTTTACGCTAAAAAAAAAAAAAAAAAAAAAAAAAAAAAAAACTTGGGTTCAATCTGTAAGATAAGCTGTGTTCATGAACCAAAAAAACTTGAGCCAAAAGAATTGCTTACCTCTTCGCGAGGATTCAGTATTCCAAAATTTCAGCTCAAATTGTGTGGAAAATTAATATTTCTGTTGCCTTATATTTCACTTTTACTGTAATGGTGTGTTGCAACTTGCAAACACCACTATCTTATCTTTGCTTGCTTTACTTTCCTAATTGCTGATGCTAACATTCTTATCTTTAGCTATAGAGTGTAAACAACATATGTAGTGCTGCTTGGTTTCAAACATTTATCTGACTACAGCGCCTACAAATGTTCCTTCTTGCTTTTACTCTGTATTGGTATCACCTACCTAATGCCATTAAACACGGTGCTCTAGTTAGTTAACTGTTATATGACAGCCTTTTCATTTCTCGACTTACCCCGTCTTCGTGTTGAAAATAATGATGACAAACTTCAATGTATCTGACATCCCAGTTTATGTAGCTTTGACTTTGTCTATACCTGACTATATTGCCTACAAAATGTTCTTTCTTGCTCTAATTCTGTCTTCTTCTTCTTCTTTTTTTTTTTTTTTTTTTTAATTGCTTTAGTTCTGTCTTGGTGTCACCTAGAATACCCAATAAACAATGTACTCTAGCTAGTTGGCTGAAATATCACATTCTTTTCATTGTCTTACATCTTCCCTTGTCTAGTTGAAATAATGACAAAAACTTTGTTAGCACCATGCTAAAGGTTTTAGGCGGACAAGAATGTAGATTGGATTAAAAAAAATGCAAGAATAATTAAAATAAAATATAAATAAGAAGAATGTACCTGATGTAGAGGTCGGGCTTTAGTGAAATGGCAAGTGCCTTTCATCAAAGCGACATGTCATGGGTTCAACTCTGTGAATCAGCCTCTTCAAAACAAATTGGGGGTAAGGCTACCTACCATGACTTTTCCCAGACCCCACAAAATGTGTTAGTTTTGTGCATTGGATATGACTTTTTTTTTTTTTTTTTTTACATAAAAATTTACCAAGTTTGAGATCTCAGTTCGTGGTGCTTGCAAACAGAAGGCAGAAGTTGGTAGACCAAAATGAGATTTAAAAAAAAAAAAAAGATTTAAAGGACCAAAATGGAAACAATCCAAAACTTTAAGGGTAAAAAATGTAATTTATTTTATTATTTTTTAATAATATCTGCACCAATGAGGCTGGAACTTTGATCCATAAATCCTTTTGATTAGAGTTTCTTCCCGTTTTACTGCAGAACCAATTCTTACACTTGGAAGTATTGATTGTATAACATGGCCAGACAACTGGACAACTGTAACCGCTGATGGTAGCGCTGCTGCACAGTTTGAGCATTCCATTTTGATTACTAGAACTGGCGCAGAAATTTTGACAATATACTGAAGCTCTATTTTAATAAATATGGTTGATTCTGCATTACTGTTCTCTACCCATGTGTATAGGAAGTAAATTACATATATAAAGGAGGATGAATCAGCTTTTTCTCATTTTGCTTCTAGACTTCTATGCTAAAATTGATGGATGCCAAAGTGTGCATATGCAATAAGAATAGGGGAAATTTAATATATTGTCCCACTCCATCCTCTTTTACCAACAGAAATGTAGTTCCAAACCGCAAGAACAGTACTATAAATTTTCTTTTCTTTTTTCTTTTTAAAAGCACAGCATGAAGAGTTTGATATGAACAATGAATATGGTTAACTGGAAGGAGTTGAACCTTGATTCTTGTTAGAATGATAGTAGTGTGGCTATATCAATGTACACTGGACTTGTTTGAATGATTCTATGTTACCTTTAATGGACTGCTAGCTAAATTTTTCGACTTTCATCAGTGTGATGGTCACAGTTTTGGGCAAAGAGAAGGTGCAACTACAATATTGAGCAATGCACACATGTGCCCAAAAACACGTGCCGGTCTCGTATCTTGTCCTCTTCTGTGTACTAGACGTAGGCCTTGATCTTTCCTAATCCTAACATGTTATCCTCCACTGTAGCTAGATTTTTTATGCCTCAAACTCTTATATATCAAAATAATAAATTAAATCTCAAAATTTGAAAAAGTAAAAAAATTAAATTTTAATTTCATATTAAACCTATACATTTTGCAGTTTTACTCAAATAAACTGAGGTTTCTTTGAGGTTTAATTTATTATGTTTTGAATTCTTAGGCTTTAATTTGTTAGTATAAAATTACTTTTGAATTTATAGGATTTAATTTCTTACACCTCTAAGTTATTGGACTTAAAAAAAAAAAAAAAGGAAGCCTCGAGCTTGTTGTGCTTCGGAAAATTAGAAGTTAAGAAATCCACTGTTGTTAGCACTATTATAGCCTTGTGCTCTTTCCGGTTCAATGAACATTTACAAGAGAAAACCTTTTACTTTTGCTAGAAGCGGCACTACTTCTATATTCACAAAAGTGAAGTTCCTTCTTATGTCCTTGTTACACACATTTATTTTTTATGAACTTCATTAAGAGTGTAAAACTCACCCTTAATTACATCGTAACAGTCTGCATTAATCCATCTTGAATGAGACACAAAATTAGTGCTTTTACTAACCATGATTAATAGCTTGTTGTCACCCTTTAAATCTCTTAGATTAAATCAATTTGAGATTGGTACCCACTATTGGTGATTCTCTTAAAAGAAGGGTTTTAGTCCCATTCCAATGGATGTTATCCCAACCATATCTCGAGACAATGCTTTGGTAAAAGGATCTGCCAAATTACTATTTGACTTTATATAGACAATTGAAATGATACCAGGTTCTATTAATTGTCTTATGTAATCATGTTTTAGACCTATATGTCTAGACTTTCTATTATACATTTTACTGTATGCTCTGCTCAAGGTAGCTTCACTATTGTAGTACACCGAAATGGTTGGTATTGGTTGTGGCCACAACTCTATTTCTAATTACATAATTCTTAGTTATTCTGCTTCCTTGCTTGCTTATGCCAACGCTATAAATTTTGATTCCATGGTGGAGTGTGAAATACATGTTTGTTTCTTTGATGCCCAAGAGATGGCACCCCCACCAAGAGTGAATATCCAACCAGATGTGGATTTGTTATCACTCACACTAGTAATCCAACTAGTATCTGAATAACCTTCTAACACAGTTGGAAATTCAGAGTAAAAGAGTCCCAAACTTATGGTTTTCTTTAAATAACCAAGAACTCTACCAATTGCTTTTTAGTGGTCTACACTTGGATTACTTGTTGATAGAAATCAATAAGGATTCAAGGATCCGTTGTATGTTCCAGTTGGGCCTATTACTAGAGTAAGATCTAAGAAGATCCAAGAAACAATTAATGGGCGGATTCAAGAGATTTGGACTGATTTTAAAGCAGGACACTCCAGGCTGGGCCTAAAGGAAGATGAAGGCATAATAAATTTAATCCAAGCTATTGAGGGTTGATCTAGCTTAATTGGACGTGATTTATGGCGAGGATTAATGGCTGATTGACTTTTCAGCTCCATATTAGTTAATAGATATTTTTCCTAATCTGGATATT